>VXAU01005004.1:146230-164195 GCA_013399695.1 Formicarius rufipectus | reverse complement strand
AAAAAAAAAAGAAAAAGAAAAAAAAAGGCCCTGTCTAGGTTTAATGTTTGCTACTTATCTTTCCAGTCTCAGACATCATAAATATCCAACTCCTGCAGGAAATCTGTCTTTTAAATTGCTGGTATCCCTTTCACTGTCCTATTTATGTTACATATCCCATTTCTTGGGTAAATGGCAAAATATCAGATCCAAATATGGTTAGAGACTTAAACTGGAACTTAATCATGTCATGCATATAAATAGAATACAGCGATAAAATGACAGGATAAAAGCAATGCCTTTGATTGTCATTTAAATACAGTGGTTTCTCACTCTCTAACCTCATCATAGACACAGAAATATGTTTCTGGGAAGAACTGCAAGTATTTCTCCATGTCATACTGTTATGACAAATCAGGAAGCAATTATTCCTCTGATTAAATCTGCTGGGGGGTTCTGATTTGGAACAACTCTGGATGCACCCATGCAGGATCAGGCTTATTAAGGTTAAGATCATACTGTTGCAAAAAGCAGCAGATGAAGGGAAAGCCCTTATTATGGCAACCTAGCAACTACAGCACTCACAAAACTAGTGTGTCAATCTAACATAACCACCAATCTAAAAGCTGAGGTATATGACTCCTGTTGAACTTATGATCCTAAACAGAAAGACAATCAAGACCTGTGGAATCAGAAAGAGCCCGATTTCACACCCAAGAGGAGTGCACAAACAAGATGAAGGATCTGGTAAGAGCACCTTAATCACAAAAGTGGTAGAACAATCTGTCCATTTACCAGTTGAATACATTTAAGCTTCAGATATCACCCAAAAGTAAGCATAAATATATTATTTTTAACAGATATGATGTACTTATCTATTTATTTACTGGTTTATTAATTTAGATCAGTAACACACAATATTAGACACTCTTCTTTAAGAACCCAAAAATAAGGAATATTTGTTCATCTATTTATCAATTTAGCATCATAGCATGTACCTGTGGGACTTCTATGTTTTGTTTCACTCACTTTGAATTGCCTACAATAGAACAAGGCCTTTAGAATCCCCTCATTCCTCTGTCCTATTTAAACCTCTAATAGAGAATACATGACATTCACCTCTGTATTGATTAAAATCTGAAGACAGAGATAATCAAGTGACCAGATGTGGTCACTAAATTTGGCCAGGCAAAATTACCCTTATTGAAAGCAAATTTCAGGGACAGAGATTAATATTGTAAAGGAGGAAAAAAGCTAGTACTTGCTATACTAGCAAGTTAGTACTAGGGAAAAAACCAGAAAATAAATGAGAAAAATATGTAAATGAGGATGAAATCTATACTTGAGGCAAAATTGAATTTGCTGGACATGCAGAAATGATTTGATACACAGCTTGAGACTTATGGTTTGAGATTTAAATAAGAACTTGATCTAATCACTCTTTTGTATCATCTAAATTTCCAGCAGGCGTCCAAATTGCTTCCATCTTCTCATGAGCTATAGGGTATGCAGCCCTAGGATATAAGCATTGCTATCAAATAACTGCATCAAGTGACTCACAAAATGCATGTTATCTAGCTCATCAGGTAATCAACTAGCTTCAGGAAGCTGCCTGACCTTCCTCTCACAAGTCAACAAGGTTTCCTCAGTCTAAAATTTTTAATCTATGCCCTTATAAAACTTTTTTTATGCCTTGAAGTTCAAGAGCTACTCTGGACTACAATGTAAAGGGAAGAAAAATCTTTTATTTGCCGCAGGAAGCATAAAAAACAATTAAATAAATTGCTCAGGGAAAAGCACTTCATGTCAAGCACATAAAGTTATTTATATATATATTCAGTTTATGTTACAGAAAGCTCAATAAAGTATCAATAAGCAATATAAACCTTTCAAGGGTACGTTATGCAGCAGTAATCCTTGCAGAGTGCCATAGATGGCTGACTATACAACACAGAGAATTAGCCCCACACAATTTACACCATATTGTGCACTTCTGCTTAATTTAACAGCAAGAATTCAGTTTCCCCTGTGTGATTCTATAAGCATTTAACAATAGAATCTTAATTCTAGAGATTTTCCTTCAAAATAAACACGATCAAACCCTTCCTGTGACAACAGATGGTGACAGAGCAGATGTATCAGTGGACCTGAAAGTTCAGTAACTGTCAGTCAAGAGCTGCTGAATGGCTACTCTGAGGAACCACAGTAATGTCATATTGAGAAACAATTCAACAGTAATTCTAAATCAGGAAGAAAAAAAATTTAAAAAACCCCAAGATACTCCTAAGGAGAGGGAACAAAAACACTGTTCTTAATGTACTTCTAGAACAGACTTGATGACATGTCATCTTTCAAAACACTCTGTTTAATCACTGCACTTTAAAAATATCAAGACAGTAGCAAACAAGGCTATTATTCAGCAATTAATAATAATAAAAGAAAGTCATGTGTTATGTTTCATAGAGGTGTTTATCACTAGAATGGATGTCACTCTATTAGCCCACTTGAGCAATGGAATTCAACTTTTCAAATGTAATAGAAATACAAGATATTTGCAGCAAAGGACATTGGCCTCCTTGAGAGGCAAGTCAATCACCATGACATTTGTGTGTTCTCACTTTTATACAGCGCATATAAGTTGAGTTTTATTAAATAACTAAGCTAAATTTTTAAAATTGATTTTAAATGAGATTGTTCTAACTGCAGAACTTTAGTCAAGCTGAACAACCAGAATATGAGGTGATATTACATAGCTGTCTGGTAGAGCTGCATGTAGTTTTTTTTATTAAATTATACAAAAAGGAAGAGTAAATAGGCATAATCATGTATATTTATGAACACCATCAAGAATGCAAAATGTCCACAACACAACGGGATTCATGACAACTGAGTGCTGCGGAATCTGACATGCACAATTATAGCCCAGTTTCTGCCTTTAGTGTGGCATTAGTTCATTATGCTATGATGTTTTAAAACTGAGTTTTAAACAGAGTTGTGGAGGTGGAAAACTCTTTCTCACATAATTCTAGTTATGAACTGTTAGCTTTGAATAGGACAGCTAGCAATTCTTTTCCCATAAAAGCAGGAAAATTCTAGAGGGAAAGATTATTCTTAAAAATTAAAATTATTTAATGAAAATTTCTTCTGTAGAGACAAATCTCAAAAATACTCATGCTGCCTTTGGATAGAAGAGGAATAGTATTGAACTTAAACGATTATAGCATTCTTCTCCATTAGAGTATTTTTGTGAATTCAACATTGATGAAAGGTAGAGAGTTATAGCCTTTGAATTCATCTTAATAGAGATGAGATATACAGCATGGGGAAAAAAATTAGATACACTACTCTGTCACGATATTCTAATCTCTGTTTCATCTGAAACCTTGAGATATTACTTTTGCCCATGTAACAGAAAAGTAAGAGTCTATCTATTACATGGTTTACCAGGTACTGAATCTGCTTTGTATCACTAGCCTATTGAGTGAAATAAAAGTGATTTTCCTGACTGCAACTTAGCAAAGTTGTACTTACTTACATATGTAGGGACAGTAGGAAGTGAACTGAAGGCCAGACTAAGATTTAGATCTAAACCTTGATTTCCACTGTGTACTTAAGCCTACGGATAACCAATTCATCCTCCTGGCACAGCAGCCGGCCGAGACCAGCACATTCAGAAACTCATGGTGGCTAAGGTAAAGACCAGGAATTGAAAAGGAATGGGCAGTGCTTGCCCTCATAACACCACCACTGTTTACTGAGGTAGGGTGCATTTTCCTGTCATTTGAAAAACATTAGCAGGGAGCTGATGCCACCTGCCTGAACTCACCCGCCTAATGAAGGCTCTCACAGGAGCTGACATTTGCTGTAATCAGTGTAACAGCTGAACAGAGGTGATGAGTTCCAAGAAAAGGAAACATGTCTGTGTCTCCCCTCCCTCTTGGCTGATCAAATAGAGAAGTCTCTGGCTGAAGCCTCTAAATATTCCATTCTTTGTGCCTCTCTGCTATGAGGAATGTATCATTTTTTTTCTCTGAAGTTATGGAAATTTTGTCAAGGACATCATACTATTTTTTAGTGTATATTTAAAATAGGAATTATATTTTGAGTATCAAATTATTTTTTTTTTCTCAACTTCTTGCTGATATGCTCCTAGATATAGTACACGCATATAATACCAATATTGAAAACACAACAAATAGTCTGATTTTTATCAGCATGTTTTGCACCATTTCAACCACTACATTTCTTAACATCATTCTCAGAACTTATTGCTTCATGCTGTCTAAAAAATTGTCACTTTCTTATCAACACCATCTTTTAATCTTTAATTTCAATGAATGTATCTTATCTTTTTGATAAGTTTCCAGACAAACCTATTTTCAGAATTACTGTCTTGAAGGAAAGCTGCCACATTATGTGCAGTCAACAAGTAATTTCTGTTTATTTTTTCTTTTATGTTTTTATCATTGAGACATTTGGGTAACATTATTAGAGTTACAGTATCTTCCACACCTATGCAAGCACATTTTTTTCCTCATTATAATTCTAATGGCTCAGTCTGTGACCCTGTTTTCTTCTCCATATCAAGAATATTTTCATGAAGGAATTTTAACTGGGTTGATTCCTTGACTCTAGTTTGACAACTGCCTTCCGCTCTAAGTTAGTTATAGCAGAAGACCTTAGGAAGAAATAGTGGGGAGGGGTAGCTTAGCACCTATTCAAGGAAATCTTTGCTGCTAGGGCAAAGCTTTTACGTGGGAAGGAATCCTCTCTCATGCAGGATGTTGTGTATGTTCTCTTTGTAGAGCTAGCTCCCTTGCTACAAGTGATAAAGTTGTCACAGAGATGCCTGGAGGCTTCCCTGCTGGGGAGCCAGGCAGGCCATAAAGCACAGAGTGAGAACTCAGCCTGGGGTCTTACTGCACGTGAGAAAGGTGTTGTTATACAAGCCTCAAAACAGGCTTCTGCCTTTGCCTTCTCAGGCATCTACACTGCAGTGTTCACAACTGTTGAAATAATTTTTCTTTAAAACTTCAGCCACAGCCTGGTTCCTGGAGTTACCTGGGTACGTATCTAACCTTACATATCTATACAAAAACTGTAAGTGCAAATAAACTTCAATTACCCTGCTAGTACTCATTAAAAAACTCGTGGTTATTTGTTAAGTGAAATTAAATATGCACACTTTTTTTAAAAGCATTATAGAACAAAAATAGCTTTCAAGTTCATGGCATGCTTGCAGAATGAAGTTAAAATTTACTGTTAAACCTCTTAGAGAAAAATGTATTTTACAAAAAAAGTCAAGATAATAAAAATATTCAAGATGATAATTTAATTTTTTTAGATAAATAATGATGTCTTAGTAAAAGCAAAAAATCCTGTTCCGTCCTTGCATACCATGTTAATACTTGCTGTACATCAGAAGACAGAAATTAATCTTATATCTGTGTAGTGAAGCAAAAGCAAAGCAAAAAAAGAGTTAACTGTCTTGTTAGGGAGTTGTTCTGTGTGGAATGTGGTGGGAAGTTCATTCTGTTCTGTTTGCTAGACCAAAACCTTGAATAGAAGTTGGGAGTATTATACCCTAGGACCTAGTGGTCATAAATATAGATAAGGTAGGTGACTGAGAAGGTCATGAGCCAAGGATTTTGCACAACTCAGCAAGTGAGTTAGCTAACAAGGAAAGGTGAAGAGTTCAGTGTGAGAAAGATGAGAAGATAATCCCTAGAGCGAGGCTGAAGGCCGGAACAACCACCTAAAAACTGTGCCAAGGGAAGATTCTGGAAGGCTCTGTCCCAAGCCCCGCCTGAACTCCACCTCCTATGAATATGATAATCAGAAGATAAAACTGTATGAATATGTATGTTAAGATGATGTAATCTTGAATGTCTTCTAGATAAATTACCTTGATTCTTACTGAAAACTTAGAAGCGAGTTTGTGCGGTGGGAACCGTCTCACTTCCCAGCACTGTGAATAAATACCTTGCTGCTTAAAGACCAGATTGTCTCTAGGCAGTTGAATGAATTCGTGCTCTTTGGCATCAGTAGCCTTTTTTGACTCCACTTGGACATACTTCTTAATACTGCTTAGGTGATACTTCCTACCTCCTTCAACAATAAAATCCACAACCCTCTTTACATAAGGTACGCCCAAAATTCTGGTTTTGAATTTAATGCTCTCTAAAATTTCAATGCATATACAGATCAATAAATCTTTTTTTTCTCTAGTATTTGATGGGCATCAAGATCTTACCAGTCTCACTGTCCATCAAATCAGCTTCTCTCTTTTCAGTTTGATCTTTTGGTTGAGTGTTTTTAAATGCTCCATGGTAACTCCTTTGGAATATAATGATTGGTGTTGATGAGAGAATTATATTATAGGCTGCCCTAACAGATAATATGACCAACAAGCTATTCAAGCCATGGAAGTTATTTTTACTTTCCACTGGAATTCTGATGAAGAGGAAAATGCTTTATTGACCCCATATGCCAAGGGTTCCAAACACGCAGAGATCCCTAAATTGTATTTTTGACTGGTGTGACATTAGAACTGTTTTAAGTTCAGGATAAGAGTAAAAATGGAGCTAGTTAACTTCTTTTTCTTAACTAGTTATTGTTTTCTTCCTTGTTTTGAGATATGAGTTTGAGATACAGTCTTTGCCACTGTCAGCAACCGATGTTATAGAAACTATTCTGAAAATACCCAAATACAACTGTTGGCTTCAATTAATGCAACTTCATTTATACTTACCCATATAGTTGTTACTATTGTTATTAGTATTAGTACTTGTATTGTCATTAATTTTTTATGATTTGTGGACTTTCTCATTAAGAAAACAAAATAGTAGTATCTACCTCCCTTGTGAGTTACAGTCAGCAAAATTCCATATTAATAGAGTTGGACCAGAGACATGGAACTCAGAAATATATTGACTAACTGAGCATGTGATGTAAGCACTTTTCTCCCTCAGGTTTACAGTTCAGTTCTATACATATTTCTTTCCTTCTAGAAGGGAGTAATTTTTTCCTTTTTTATGAATTAGATTTCTCTGTTTCCCCTTATCATCTCAAAATGAAATCACCACTATATATGTTCTGATACATAACACATGCATACTTAATTAACTTTACAGTGTACTGAGTTTTACCCTGAATATTTGTGTTCATACTTTGTTTACACAGTTTTCTTAAAGATATGTAGGTCCTTTTGAGGAGGTGTGGTTGTTTTCCTTTCTAACTATGGTCTCTAGCAACTAGAACCTCACAATTTCAGCCTTGAACTTCAAGATGCCTGTAGGTTTGTTTTTTTTAAAAAAAGCCCAAAAAACTGTGGAAAGAACAGATTTCTAAAAACACAAAGATCTATCCCTTCATCCCATTGCTACAATCACTGGACACACAGCTGTAGAGAATTGCAGCAATTGTGCTCAATTTTTACAAAAAACCCCATCCCTATTGAAGGAATCTTACTCTCTTTTTAAAAGACACTTCAGTTCCCTCCAGTAATGTGAGACTACCAGTGGCTGAACTTGGACACAGATTCTGTTTGTTCCCAATTCTGCTACTACCATGCTCCATAACTCCCTAGTGGTATTAATTCTTTATTCTGTTCATTTGTCAATAGACCAAAAAACAGAAAAATAAACACAAAAATACTTTTCGACTTTTGGAACACTGATGGATTCTGCATAATTCTGTAAATCATAACAATACCATTCTTCTTTTTGTTGTAAAATTGGTCAGATGCAATCTGAAGAAAATTATATATCAAAATAAGCTTAGAAAAGATTAGCTATGTTCTTACTTTGATGAAACACTCCAGTTCCCTTTGACTTTAGAATAGAGAAACAGTAAGGTACTCCCTAAAGAAAATCTGAGAATTCTTCTCTTAGAATAATGCATAGCTATGTCACAATTAAATAAAGTTCAAATGAGAATTAGAATTATACACCAAACAACAACAACTTTTCTTTTTCTTACCTGCTGGTTTACAGGAAAATTCCTGTTGATTTTTTTAATCTATAAAAATGAATAGAGAAGTAGATTAATAATCAGTCACTAGAAGAAAAACCAAAATCAAAACACTGGATTTTTGAGACACATATCAGATACTCCCTTCCAAATTATGTATGTAAAAAAGCAAATAAAAACTCCTGCAGTAAAGGACCTGAAATCTTTGACAAGCTCATGTGAATAATGGGACATTTCTGTGGTCATTTTGTGTTCATTCTGCTGTTTGGAATACAGCAGAGGTGAATGCATGCAAAAACATTTCTGAATTCTACAAGAGAGGAAAATAGAAGCAAAATCATCTCTGAATTGTTTAACACTATGTCCTTTTCTTCCTCTTTTAATTTTTTTTTTATAATTAGAAGCTATAAAACAAATTGGAGCATTTAAGTAAAAGTAATTCAGAGCAACTTACTACCAACTACTGAAGTCATCAAGCTTTAAGCAAATTGTTTTCCATAAAGAATGATGAAAATTTGGGCTGGAATAGCTTTAGAAACATGCCTTGCTCTACCCTTTTATCCTACGTGCAAAATCAAGTATGAAAAAAATAACTTGTGATAATTGCTCGAGTAATTTTTTCTTAAAATATTCAACAACAGCCTCAGGTAAAATGTAAAGAAAAAACCTGTCTGAGACATGTGACTCATGAAGAGTTTGCATTTAGCTCTGCAGTTCACAGACTCCATCTAAATAAACACCTCCAGCTTTCTGACACAAAAGTGTCCAGTAAAAAGAGAATCGTGCAGAACATACCCATTTCTACAATTATTAAAACAAAAATGCTATTTTTTTAATTTGAGAACAAACCCTGAAACCAAACCCAGTAAATCTACAATGTGCATTCATAACAGATACTTAACACCTAGAATTCATTCTTTTTCTCTCTTATGTTAACCTTTCACGTTTGTGTCGCTATGGGTGACTATAACACATATTTAAATTAAGGACATTGTCAACTAGGAATCTATATAGAATAAATCTGAATAATCTGAAAAGCCCTGAAACCACAGTATAATATTTACACTGCTTCAACCACGGTGCAACATCTTTTTAAAAGAAAAGAAGAATCACCACGGATTCTCCTTCAGTGTTTACAATATCATCCCCAAACAACAATATGCAGAGATGTAAATGGCACTGTATTATGCAGACTTCTAAACCAGACTGTGTTTGCTGCAGTGGTAGGCTCTTCACGTTCCTCATGCAAATACTGAGTAAGTCTGTCAGTGACATCCCACAGTTTTGCTATCAGAGGATAATTCTCACTGTCAAGAACATCCTGGCAAGCAATTTCAATTGGTTTTAAAATGTATTCTGAAACAACAGTGTCAGAAGTACATTTCCACCCTTCCTTCTTGCATATACATCACTTCAGCTTCCTCCTTTCCTCAGTGTTAGCCAAGGGGAAGCATTACAGAAGCTATGACGTTCAATGGGCAAAGAAATAGTATAAAATTAATCCATACTTTATAAGATACCAACTATCTTACATAACTTACTAAAAGAAAAGGTAGACAAAACCCATATTTTTTGACAGAAAAAAATTTATTTGAAAGGCCTTGGAGATTCATTCCTGAATCAACTATTAAATACTCCAGGGAGTGATAAACCCCTGTTTGTGTTAGTAGAAGCTATTAAAATCCTTGTCAAAACTGTTTTCATCTAGTTTAAACCAAGACTACAACCAATACTCTGAAAATTTTAAGTTATAAAAGAACATGTCAGGAAAAAGAGATTTCATTATTCTAAATAAAATACTGAAAATACCTATTTAGTGCCAAATTACAATTAAAGATTAAATAATTCAGGAGTATTTTTACTTCACACATACTCATTTTTTTTTAGATATAAAGTACATTAGGAGCATTGTGTACTTTGAATATTTCTGTGAAACGCAAATGCATAATTGGAACATCATTTTCTCATTAAAAAATTTCCAGCTCATTTTCTAAAGTACAGTCTAGGCACCTACATTACAAAGTCATTTTAAATGTTGTTACTTTAATTAATTAAAACAACCACGTTTATCTTTCAGATAATATGGTGATGATTTCCTGAAATGCATTATTATAAATTCTGTTATAGTTTGCAAACTGCAGTATGGTTGTTCGAGTCTACCTTAGTACATCTAAATATTTATAATTCACATGCATAAATACTGGACATTACAGAAAGAAAAAGTTCTACAGTTAGGCAGAACACACAAAAAAACCCCCAAAACCAAAACATTAGGCAACACTCTTCTTCCCAGCATGTTAAAAAGAACATTGAGTAAAATTTAATCTATAGATGATACAGATCTATAATCCTTAAGAATTAAAACCCAAATATAAACATTTTTTTTTCAGAAATGAAAAGAGAAAAAAAAGAAATCTCCTCTTCCTTGACAGATTATCTAAAGAATTTTTTTTTTCAGTTAACTGATGCACATGAATAATATTTGTTTTTAACAGAGAATACCAGTACAATATACCACAAACATACATGCATGTAACATTTTTTAACAAAACACACCTGTGGGTACTATTCAAAAACAACAACAAAAACCCCAAAACAAACAAACAAACAAGAAAAAAGCATTCTGAGAATATTCTTTAGAAAGACGTGTTTATCCAGGGCAATTTAAAATCAGCAATGGCACAAAAGATAGACGAAGCATTATGGAAGCTGAACTGAATCTACCAAGAACTATCTGCTTCTACTTCATGCTCAAAATGCAGGTGCCTTGGGGTGATATTCTAGTCTGCATCCATGAATGCAAATTAGGAAAAAAAACCCAAACCCCTTAGAGTACTAGAGAGAAAGCAATCTGGGGTCTGGGGATCACTCATCGTGGAAGAAGGAAGAATGCATCTAAAATAAGGTCTCTGCTGTACCTTGAATCGGACTAGCAAATAGGCAAGTGATGTTGTTAAGAGATCAATAATGCAATCATAGAATCATAGAATTGTTTGAGTTGAAAGAGACATTAAAGACCATCTAGTTCCAACCACTCCCTAGCACAGGCAGGGACACCGTTCACTAGATCAGGTTATTCAGAGCTCCATCCAGCCTGGCCTTAAACACAGTCATGGATGGGAAGCATATATTTTAGTGAAAGCTATCACAGAAGATTGGTTTGAAGTATAGCTGATTGTTAACAGTACAAATACATTTGACTAGATACGTTCCAAAAATTCAGCTGGCCAATATGTTTGGACATCACAGACATGAAGAATACTGGTCAGAGAGATGACATGAAGTGGACATGAAAGGAATGCACCATGGCCAAATTCAGTAATTTTTGTGCACTAGATCTTGCAACTGTAGATGTACAGTTTTGGCTGTGCCTGCTCTGCAGAAGAAACAAACAAGAACATGGAAAACAGCATTTCTCAGCAGGTGCTCAAATAAGCAGGCTTTGGCTTCAGGTGTGCACAGCAATTGAAAATGGTTAGGTTTTTTAATTATTATTTTAAAACCTTCACGACAGAGAAGCAGTAATGCAGAAGAGTAACATACCTCTTTATTAATTTTTTGCATGAACTTTAGCCAACTGTTGTTCTTTGCTGGAATGCGCATAAGATCTGAGTTTCAAACTTCCGTATTCAGTTAAAACTGAACTGTTCACTCCTCAGAGATAATGTTTCAGACCTTCTTCGAGCAAAGAGCACTGCAATAACTATTTTCAGTTTCCACAGGAGGATTTTAAAGTGTAATGTGAAAACCTATATTTATTAGGGGTTTGTTTGACCTTTTATATCTATTTATATTAATGAAATTTGCTATTCCAGTGTAATCACCGGATTCTCATGAGATGATGAGGAAATGTGCCTCTCAGTGAGTACAGGACACTTAAGAGTAGTAAGATCAAGAGATAAGGGCACTGATTCCAGCTTTTTCCAGTCTTAAATACAAGTAATTAGATGTTTGAAAACTGTGTATACCACACTTGTTTCCATCCTATTTCTTCATCAACTATTTTAAGTAAGACTCACAGTTCTAACGTGATAATGGGAAAGATGATTAATGACAGTGTGACTCTCAGGTATTGCAGCTGATCCTCTGCAAAAAAACAATAATACAGTAATTGTTGTTAGAACAGAGTTCCTGACAGAGACCATTCCCTTGGAATACCTAAAGGAACATCCAAGACTGAAGGGTAACATATGGAATGAGTAGGCACCAGATCCTGCTCAGTATTTTGCTGACTTTGGCAGTAAACATGATTCTCCCATGTTTTTACATATGATTCAATCTATCATTTTCTTGCAGCCTGTAGATACCATGTAACTTTGCAGGTCTCGGAAAATTTCCAATTAAAAAAGAACTCTTTTATTATTTTAATTTATCCTGGCCAAATACATATGGATTTTCTCCAAATTAGACTCTGCAGCCTTCTTCATCAATTGTTTGCATTTACACAATTGCTGCTTTACATTCATTAACAGCTCATTAAAATATAATAGCTTGACAAAAATGCGAACCCATTAGCTAGTTCTTCATCTCATGCATTAAAGCAACAATACAGTTTGTGCCGTTGGGATGTTAAGTGATTGCCAATGGGAAGCAGGATCATTACAATTTGGAGCAATTTGGAAGAAAACATGAAACCATGCTGTGATAATCTTATGTTAATGAATGAGAAAGAGTAAAAAACTAACACTTGAAATTACTAGTTGGCTAGCCTTATTTTCTGTCCTTGCTAGGCTTTTGTTTGCTCAATGTAATAGGTAAGTTGTGGTAAAGTTTGAAATTTTATTATCCAAGAGTATATGTTCATTGCGAGAAGCATGGAATCAGAGATGCATGCAACACTTCACATGAAACACACCGTATATTGGTAAATGCATTCAAATATATGTATAGCTGCCTATAGACTAAATATAGGAATTCTTTGTGATGGTTTGATAAGCTGTAGTAGAATTTATAGTTTAGGCTAAAAACCTGTATGAGCTATGATATGTGAGTCCATGTGTTCTGGAAAAGATAGAAGCATAGAAAGTATTTAACCAATCATTCTTCTGACCTTCCAACCAACCTGTCTGTTGTGTGTTGATCACATTTTATCAGCTAAATGGTTCAAAGGATAGAAAGATTTCAGATTACTTCCATAATTTCCAGTGTTTCCACATCTAACTGATTTTTCTCAAGACTAGACACAGTGGATTGCAAACAAACTCAGCCCAAAGGAAGTCAGCATCGAGTCCCTTGAAGAAAGAAAGCAGGGGGGGGGGGGAAGAGTATACGAACATTTATATGGAGGAGAGACTTGATTCAACACTGAATAATGCATAACCATAAGCACGACCTCTGTTTTCGAGTCTGTTCCTGTAGACCATTAAGACATTCCAGATATAATTCATCCACTGAAGAAGTCCCAAAATAGCAGACTGCTGGAAAGACAAAGGGAAAGATAACTATTCTTTTGCTATCACCAGACAAACGACTAGATAGACCTTTATTCCGGTTCAGTATTAGCACTTAATGTTCTCATGGATTATCTTAATCCATACGGAAACTAAAGTGTTTCCTTTGAATCCTACATATAAGTAACAGGAAAAGAGGCCAAGGGTAGTGTTGAGGTCTCTTCTGGAAAGCAGCCCTATAATTCTACAAGCTTCCTTTCAAATTCTACTGTCTGCCTTTGTATTAGCCAGTTGCACAAAGTATACAGAGAACTGCCATGGTTTGGTAAGTTCCCATACACCCAGGCATTTGATAAATACTTTTGGAGACAACAAAATATGGTGAGCAAAACCCAGGAATTCTCCCCTAAAAATGGCAGCACATAAATACATTCCTAACCGAGGTCCTGAACTGATGTACAGAAAAAAAATATTTGTATACCAAGAGTTATTATCAATTTCTGGCATGTAAAAGCACTATCAAAGCAGAAATCTGAATTGTGATCACAAACCTGCAGACTATCAAAACTTTCATTTCCTTTCTTACTCAAAGGATTCAGTGATGCATTGAACTCTATGAGCACAGCAACAATGGATGGATGTCAGAAAGAAACAGCAGATTTGTGCCTATTACATGAAATTATAGTGGGAGCCCTAAGGACAAAAGCACAAAATCTAATCTTCACACAACCATGATGTTTCCATAACAGGATTGCAATTAATTTCACTCAAATTAAAGGAAAGAAAAAAAAGTGTTGCTTGGGGTTTTTTTCACTTAATAGATGAATGGCTTAATTTAATCCTGCAATATTTAATACCCATCCCTAAATTAGGATTTTACCTTAATGATAATATTGCTATTGTGCCTCCTTAAAGAGGATGCATGTGTTACAAACAACACAGTGACTCTCCATTAATAAAATGCCAACAGCAATATGCATATTATTAGAGACAAGGAAAACAAATTAAAGCCAGTTCCTGAAAACGCTGTTATGTTCCCATTGAAAGTAAAAAAAAAAAAAAANNNAAAAAAAAAAAAAAAAAAAAGAGACCCAGAAGGAATCACTGCTTCAGATGATGAAATGCAACTGGATAATTGTGTTTGTATCATAATAGTGGTGGTTCACTGGAATATGATTACTGTAGTATCAGTCACACTAAGAGTAAAAAAGCTGGTGTAGGTAATAGTAAGTAAAACACCTACTTATAAAATAGTGAAATATATTCCTCTTGAGTACCTTTATAATTTGAAATTTAAAACAACTTTACTATCCATCAAAACTAAACAGTTTGCAATACCATCTGAATACTACACAAGTATTCAAATCCATTTCACTTCTTGTTTAAAAAAAAAACAAAAAACCACACATAGATTCCTTCCTATTGTATCTAGGAACTAACTATCCAGCCTTCCTTTTAAGATAGCGATGACTTCCATCTGAAATACAACTTCCAGACTTCTATAGATAATATTTTTTAAATTAATAATTAGACATTTGATTACCAGGTTTGCAGCCCTCATAGGTCCTCTGTTCTCCAGTTATTACTGTAGAGTAAGAAACCCCATGTCATTCTTCCAGTAGAAACCACACTATAAAATTGTTATAAATTGATCTAAATGTCTGTCCTAGTTTAAAAGATCAGATTTCATACTTCCTGATTTCTCAAGAAAATTAAATAATGTAGATAAAATCCAATTTCAATTTTACTTTTCACTTACAATTTCATTACAACATAACATTTAGACAATATAATATCTAGTATATATATATATATAGCATTTACTTTCAGAAGATTTCATAGAATGCCAAATAAACTGGGTAAGACCTTTAAAGTCATAGTTTGTCTTGTCCTAGCATTTCTGAATGCAATTGCAAGCACTGGTAAGAATTTGTTCATTCTATGATAATACAAAAGTAAATCAATAGATCAAAGCTGTTTGCCCAACCCATTTGTACAGTCCTGCTATGACGACACTCTTAATGCCTTATGAGTCAATCTATTAGCAAATACAGCTCTACTTAGCAGTAGAAGTTCTCCTTATATCAAAGCAGACTCTTTCCAGTTGCAGTTTAATCCCATTACCTCTCATGTAATCCATCACAGAAACAAAGTAACTGCCTGCCCTTTGTGTATCTTTTCTGCATTTGAAACATTATTCTTTGCCTCATGCTAAGGCAGTTCCATCTCACTCTGTATTCACTTGCAAGTTTATGCTATTGTCAAAGAAGCCAGATCCCTCTTTGGTGACACTCTTTTGCATGTGAGCACTGTAGGACACATTTTTTCTGACTGATTAGGAGGACTGACTAGCACATTACAACAGCCCTGACCCTTTAGCCTTCCTCCAAGATTTTCAAAGTCACTTTTTATCTGCTTAGAGTGACACTGAAATCAGTCATGCCTGCATGAATGAGCAGTCCCAGCTAATTGTCATCTGACTAGATGACTTTGGCAATATCCCTCAGATTTAAGCTCCTGGGAGACAGAAGACTTCCCACACTATTAGGTCAACACTAGACTGAAGTTTTCATCACACAGGAGTGAGTCACTCATGACCAATACATCTCTTGCTCATGGGAAGGATCATCAGTAATCTCACGGCTTTTCTAGCCTGCCAGGCTTTCATTTTATTTTTAACCCACTCTGTCATTAGGCTTGAAACTTCGGTTCCTGTGGGTAGCATTGTAATGCATCACTGTCTGAGAAGGGATCATTTCTCTATGAAGAACACTTGCAAGTAGAGATGTCTTGTTAGCTACGTTTTCCTTGTTCACAGTAGGTGCTATTGTGGACCTTTCCAGCTTGTTGCAAATCATCTCCACACCTCATGATGACAGATTTCACTGTGTCTGAAAACTTTTTCATGTAATTTCTCTACTGATTTCTGAAGAGATTTAACTAGAAGGTATCCTCCAGCTGATGCATCTTCCTCTCTCCTCATGCTCCTTTAGGAAGTGAGCTGCAAACTGTAACCCCTACAAATTCAGTTTAAGATTTTGATTGAGACACCTGTAGTTTTGGTTCCCTTCTGAAGTTTCCACTTGAAACATTAGCAGATCTTGGAAAAAAAATACCTCACAGCAGAACTTATATTTTCATCACCCATTTGCTCTATATATAATTTATTTGTTTAAGCTCATTACTCTCCTTGTATTCCTTCCTCCTAGAAGTCCTATCCAGAGCTTTTGAGCCACTTCTTTACTCAGTCACATGACTCCTTTCCTTTTAGGTCCCTCTTTCCAACCTGATGTCTTCACCCTGGCTGGTCTGAAACAGAATGAGGCAGTTTTTTGAAGAGTGCAGCTAAACTTACTTTGTTCCTAAGCTCTCAGTCTATCAGCAGGCTTCTGGTCTTGCCCATGAACAGTTCACTGTTTGCCAAGTTGGCATTATTTCAGGACTCCTCACTTTGATACAGATAACATTTGCAGTTCACACTGTGGCATTTAATATGACAAAAGGTGTAGCTAAATGGCAGAAGAAATCAGGAATTTTATACAATTATAATATACACAGTTATATACAACACATGAGACGATTAACCCTCTTGACAGAACCTAATGCCCCATAGAAAAGTAGCCAGTGATTTTCAAAACACATTTAATACTTACACCATAACATGCCAGTCAAAATGAATTCCTGCTGGCAAAGTTCAATAAATTGGCCAGTTGCCAGTGGCATAGACAAATACCTTTACCTGAAGCAATGAAGCTGAAGAAGCTTTCTGCAGTCTTTACAGGTATTACATCTTCTACCACTCCACCATCAACCCATTTGTTTACTTTAGCCTGCGTGGATTATAACAAATTTACAGAAACACCTAGTCTTTATTATATTGTGTCACATTTCAGTTCCGTCTAAAAGAATCACACGCCTATATTCTCTTGGAACTCTCAGGAAGAACAGCAATATTTATGAGACAATTTGGCTGACAGTACCAGATAACAAACTGCTTGTAACCTAAAAAAATCAGCTGGTATTACATTACATAAATAACTTTGTTGACATAATACAAAATAGCTGTTGAGACATTAGGTTCACATGATAATGAACTAGGTATTACCACAATTGCTAAATTAGATACTAAAAATAATAAATTCATATGTCACTGTGAGATAGGAAAAAACCCTGATTTTTTCAGTATGTTTCTGCTGAAAACTCCCCTTTCATCTGTATAGCTCATCATTTTAAATTTCACTTGAAACACTGTAAAATTACTTTGTAGTGATTGTATATTTAAAGGTCATGTCCTCATATACTGTAAAATACATCCAATTCCTTCTCCTTACGCAGAACAGGCTGCAGTGTACTCTGCATTCAGATTAATCACAGACTCACTCTAGCACTGTACTCAGTTATACTCTGAGTTGGTTTTCAATGAGAAACTCTTTTGTAATAAAGCTACTGCATTGCCATAAATAGAAAAGATTGGACTCTCCTTAACCTTCTTTCTTAAGAAGCTGCTGAGCCATTAACTTGAAAAGTCTTGAAACTCATTCCCTTCTAAGGAATACAGTTATCTCGCTTGTTCTTCAATCTCACCTCATAACTACGAATTAATTACAAAACAATATTAAAAAAAA
>VXAU01005004.1:134003-146208 GCA_013399695.1 Formicarius rufipectus | reverse complement strand
AAAAAAAAAAAAAAAAGAGGCCCTCTAAATATGGGTTTTCTCAAGTATTTTGCAGCATTTTGGAAAAGGATCAGTATGCTGTTATGACCAATATGCTGATATACAGGTGTAAAGAACTATATGTGTGGGACCATGGATGAAAGGCAGGCCAAGAGGATGTCAAGGGAGAAAAAAGGGCAGACCACAATTTTTTGCACAAACCAATCAATTTTCAAGCTCAGACTTTTTTTTTTTTTTCCCTTCTTCTTTATGAATTATGTTAAATACTGAAATATGTGTGAGGACCATTTAAATTTTAACAATATTGTTAAATGGACACAGTACTAATAGGTGGTATATTTTTCTTGCTTTGGATATGACCTTGTAATACTTCACTAGGAAGATGTTTCAATAGTTAAGAATCAACAGAATTTTCTCCAGCATCCCATACACTGTCAATTGCATTAAGAATGACTAAGACAGGCATTGAGGATATTACAAGCAAATTTAAAGATGACTTTTCCTTCAGTGTGCATTTCAGACTTGCCTGTGAGAAAACTACGAATTTCATCACATTATAAAATTTTTTGAAAATAACTTTTGAACAGAGAACAAAAAAAAAAAAAAAAGTGAAAACAAAATTCAAATCCATTTAAAATGGCATATTTTTTATGAGTGATAAATGTAACATGGTATATAAAGTTCAAGAATCATTCTTAAGATCTTTCAATGAAATTGCATCTGTGTCACCAGATTTCAGAACAACACTGTCTAATTTAATTTCAGCAGTAAAGGAGATTATTTAGCCAAAAGTATGGATTTTTGCTGTAGTTCAAACATGATTTAAAGAGGGTCCATAGAAGGGCCACGAAGATGACCAAAAGACTGGGAAGCCTGCCATATGAGGAAAGGCGAAAAGAACTGGGGTTGTTCAGCCTTGTGAAAAAGAAGGTTGAGGGAAGACCTTATCACCATGATGCAGTATTTAAAGGGTGATTGCAGAGAAGAAGGGAGACTCTCTTTTTAAAAGGAATCACAGGAGGGATGGGTGCGAGACCCTCCTGGGGAGATTCTGATTAAACACAAGAGGAAAATTTTTCACAATGAGAATAATCAGTCATTGGAATAACCTATCCAAGGAAGCAGTGAATTCCCCCACTTTGGGCAATTTTAAGATTCAGCTGAATAAGGTTCTGGGCCACCTTGTCCAGACTATGCCTTGGCCAAGAAAGGTTGGACCAGATGATCCTCAAGGTTGCCTTACAACCTGGCATTCCAAGGTTCTATAATGTCATAAGCTAATAAATGCAAATAATAGTATTCCATATTTTCAAGATACCAAAATGTACCAGTTTCTCTAAGTTTCAACAACAAAAGCAACATAAAAAGGAAGAATCTTCCTTATAACACTCTAAATTACTGGAATCAATTTTTAAAAATATTAATTTTTCCTGCCACATCTTCTCTTATTACTCTAATGAAGATCCAGTTATCAATCATGTACATTATCTTTCCTGAAAGAAAAAGGTATGCACACACATGCTCAGAAAATTACTCCAGACATGTAGTTAAAAGAAAAATCAGGAAAGAACTTATTCAAAAGAGATATAATGATGAAGACAGTGGCATGAGTAAAGGAACAGAAAATCTATAATTGACAACAAGTGAAATGCATATGACATGCTGTAACAAAAACTGACGGTTCATAAGAACTAAAATTGTATGTGGTTACAAGATTTTTCTTTTGCCACAACGTGGGAATTAACAGTATAAACTTGACACCATTATAATAACACTTAAAACAGCAATATATCAAAATGGTGTGTGCTATTTTAAGAAATTAGAACTGAACAAAGCAACTAAATATCTGAATAATATCATGCCTATTCATAACAATGAATAGGCCGCTGTAGAGAGCATAAGATTAAAGCCCTAGAAGAAGAAAATCCTGAAGAAAAACGAAGGAAGAAATTCCTACATCAAATATACAATTATTCTTTTTACCATGAGTATGTCTATTCAAATCTAAAGCAAAAAAAGCATGCCTCAGAGCTGTAACTTGACAACACAAAACCAACACAGCCAGTAGAGCAACAGAGACCAGCAAAGTGGCCAGCTGATCATTTTATTATTTGCTGATCACCTAGTCAAGATGCAAACTGCCTTCTAAGTCACCCCACTGAAAAGTCTGAATGGTATTATAACAAGGAGCAAGTGGGAAGCTTTTGTGAGTCTGTCCATAGGGTTTAAAAAAAATATAAGCATAAAAGGCATATGATGTGATTTGTTGTGAATTGTTCTATGAACTTAAAAAGGTAAAAGGAAGTGGGGTTTGGATCAGAATATTAAACAGAGGTCAGACAGCTATAATTCTCTAAGCTAGATTTGGCCTGCAACCTCTCTAGTTATGTAAATGAAGAATTAATTTATGGGTAGAACCATCTGCAAACCTATATGTTCTAGAGAGCTCTATCTGCTATTTGCACAACAGGGACTATTCTTTTTTTATTCAAATTGCATACTCTATTTTCCTGACTTCTGCTTATTGCATTTTTGAGATGAAAATGCTGTTTATGGTTACTGTGTGGTAAATGAATGTGCTAATATCCACAGTGCTGCAGCAAGAGTAGCTAGCTTAATTAAGGTGCAGGAATACATTGCTAAATAGTGTGGAGAGGTATACCGACTATCTCATTAAGCAAATATAATCTGTTTAAAACAGCTTGTCAACAACCTCCTAGGATTTTTCTTGCTATAATATTTTAAATTTTATAGTTTATGTAGCAATATAAAGATCCATTTATGTTCATCTGAGACAAAAGGAAATAATTCTGATATCAAACATGCATAAACACTATGATTTATCAATTATTTAAAGAACTGAACAAGAATGCTAGCTTCACAACTCCATAGGGGTTATGTCAGCCTAAGGACATATATCTTCTTACAAAACACTCTATTTAGGATGCAAAAAAAAAAAAAAAAGAAAAAAAAAAAAAAAAAAAAAAAAAAAAAAAAAAAAAAAAAAAAAGAAAAAAAAAGAAAAAAGGAAACCCTTTAAAATTAATACTGCTGCTGTTACAAAATGAGATAAACATTTAAATAGAATACACACACTATTAAAATACAAGTTTATGAGTAGACACCTGTGTTTTTCTGCCTGGCAAAGAACAAAACAAGTCGTAAAAATAATACATCGACTCCCTCTACCAACTGCATCTTATAAAAATATGAAGAGATGAAAGCACAAACATCTGTGTAGTCATTGGTCACTCGTACATAATTTAATAAAGCAAATGTCCTTTGAGATTTGCTTCATATTTGCATTTGCATTTCCATGACTCCTCTTACAATAATAAACTTCATGACATTTTTTGAAGATATATGGAGCACCTCATGAAAACTCAAGAGAAAAATCTTTGCAACACCTCAGAATACTTCATGTAAGTGACTAACAACATTAGTGCAGGAAAAAGGGGACCTACAAAAATAAAAAAGACGCCTGAATTGTCTCTTCAGTAGCACTTTTCTTTGCGAGTGGTCCTGATTAAAATGATATTCACAATTCTGTGGATATTTGTCAATAAAATCAACCTTTAAGGATTAAAATTTCTTTTTTTTTCCTTCTAGAGAGAGTTGATACTATTTGATCACTTTGCTTCCATAAGGTTTTAATTACCTCCCTCCTCTTCCATGAACTGAAACTCTCAGTTTACCTTTTTCATAATGCACTTATGAGAAAAGGAACATTTTCTTCTGTCTGAACAGAATAGTAAAGCAATGCAATGGACACTAAGAGCTCTAAATCTACACAGCAGCCATAGGCAAGTAGTCTAGTGAAGAAATATTAAGCAAATATATATCTAGAAATGTCCAGTAAAACTTGATTTTCCCTATACAGTAATAATGCTATATTAAGGATATAATTTTCCCCAAGTACAGCTGCACTTGGGAAGTGAAAACAGCAGGCACAATGAGCGGGACAGCAAACATGAAGAGAAAAAGCAACAAATATTTTCATTTACACCCTTTATTCAGCAATAATTGAATAATTGGTCATAAAGGAAAAAAAAAACAACACAAACCAAACCAACCAAACAAACAAAACAAAACCAAAAAAAACCCCAACCAAAACCAACTAACCTAAAACCACAAACAAAACAAAATAAACAAAAAACCCCAAAAACATTTCACATCAATCTGGCTTCCCTAAAGCAATGGGGGCTACTTTTCCACACAAATTATGTCATAAATTAAGAAGTCTCAGCACTCCAAAATGGTGTAGAGCACTTCCTAAGAGGTGGGAGCATCTTAAGAAGCATATATTTAAATGTGATCTCAAAACCTGAGAGACATTCTCATTAGTTTTTAAAACTTTGAGGAATTGCAAAGGAAGACAGAAGAAATGAAAAGGGCAAAGAATGCTTAATTGACCACAACATTCATGGATACAGAAAATACCCAGCGGCTAAGTTGAACATCTACGTGAAGCCTGATTTTGCTGATCTTCCTCTTTCACGGAAAACTTGGCTGCAGAAATTTATCTGGACTTTTCCTGCATGTATATCCACCCTATGTTTCCAGCCTTTCAGTTGCGGTAAAACGACTGTTTGTGGAATTTCACTGTTTAGAAATTAGAGAACTAAGCTGGGTTAAAAATCTGCAAAATAAGAATCTGGTCTAATTTGGTCACAGTAGACAACGCCATCATGATAGAGAACTCCACCATGATATGGGAGATACAGTACTCAGGCTGCAGGAGATAAGCATTTATCTGCTGTACTTCAGCTGTACTCCTGCTAGATCAGTCCTATCAGATAGTATGGATGAGAATGCTGTCTCCTGTCAACAGCATTGGCATGAATTTTACATGTAGCTCTACAGCTAGCAGAGAGATCAGTCCCTGGATGGGGGAGCAGAGCCTCAGCCCTGCTCTGTCTGTGGGCGTCCTTTGGCCAGAGGTGAGACAGATGGTACCAGGCTGCAGGCAGAGTAGCACAGAAAGCTCCTGTCTCTCATGTCAGGGTGACTCTTCCAATCCATAGGCTACTGTGCTAAAGTACCCTCTTGCCTTTTCCTGACAGAATGCAGAGAGGTAGGTACTTAATTCGAGGAGATGGAATTACACTGTGGAGACATCTGCATTCTTTATATAGTTAATGAGGAAGAAGTAACTGCCTATGCTAGGAGGATTGGTTCACTTTCTTCAAGTCTTAAAAACAGGTTTTTTTATATTCCTTTACTACAGAGGAAGTTATGGTGGAGAGGAACTTCCCTGTTAGAGACAAACAGCTAACATTTCCATAAGATTACTTGGTTTAGCTAAATTAGATTGAATTCCTATGTTTTTACAAGAAAGTACGTTTAAAAAAGAGAAGTCCAGTTCCTTGGCAATCAGATACCAGAGAGAAAAAACTGCTGAAACTCCTCTGACAGTGTTAAATTGACTGAATTATGTGAGAAGCCTCAGCATCTTGACACACCACAGGAAATTTTTCATCCTTTTTATTATCTTAAAAGATTGCCTTAAGAAATAAACACAGAGAAAACAATATTTTCTGCTAGATAGGTGACAGATTTTTTCCCATAGAGTAAACCACCATAAGTTTGTGTAATCATTCACAAACAGACTTACAAAAATTTTGGGAATTTGGACATGTACTGTTTTACTCTGCTTTTTTACTAAGATTCCTCACCTGTACAAACAGAAAACCCATGAAACATGCAAATAAATCACATCTACACAGATTAGTTGCATATATTCAAATACACCTCTGAGCAATTTGATCTAAAGAAAAAAAATCACTTTATCCTGTCATTTCAATGGTCAGTGAATAATGGACACAATGGGCTACAAATAACACTTTTTACTGATCTTTGTGGTTTCAATGCATCACACTGGAAGACCAGCAGAATATTAGTAGTTAGAAATATAAATAAGCCTTACTTCATGACATTTAAAAAGTAGCCTTATGAATAAAATTCTAATGTATCATGTTAAAGACCTAAATTCTGTATCTGCATTGGTATTACATCATCTTTTTGCTAATACAGGTAAAAGGAAGTGTAAGAATTAATACAGATCAAATTCTTCCCTGGTTGCACTTTATGTTGCATTTTATGACACTGAACCATTAAGTAGTCACAGGTGAGATGAACAGGCATTTTTCCACTACTTGGTTGCCTCCTTTCCAGTAGTATTTTATGATTTCTCCATTTACTGTATCTAAAAATTAGCAACTACTTTTACTATCACAGAGGGTCTCATATCAAAATAGAATTCAGGATCCCATTATGTACTCTTAAGCACATAAAGTGCTCTCTTGACAAACTACCCAAGCATAACTGATAAGTGTCTCATAAAAAAAAAATAAAAATTGGGGAATAAAAAATTGATTACATGCATCAAATGTAAAAATGCATAGTCATTTGAATATCAAATATATGTAATTAATACCTTCCGAAACAGTATTCCATATAGTAAAGGACTGCAGGTTTGATTTCAGAAACAGATGGAGCAACACAAAATTGTTTTATACATTTTTTTCAGATTTAGGCCAGAAGTTCTATCAAGGGATTCCATAAATGCACTAAAGAAAATTTGCCTTTGATTCACTGTACTACAGTTCCTAACTGGTATAACTAGGACAATACCTCTTTTTAGCCTGTAAAATTATTCAAAAATGTTATCAACAATAAAAAAGGAGAAAAACAGTCATTATAAGAAGTTCAAAAAGGTAAAAAATCCCATAGGAAAACCTATCAGACTTTTCCCCCTGCATATGCCTGCCACTGAACTCTCCGGGTACTCAGGAGGTAAGAAAACTGTTACAGTGTTTCATAACACCTTTTGTTAGCACCGAAATGGCAAATCCAAGGTATTTGGGGTTAATTTCATATGCAGCTTAGTAGTCAGTTGTTGTTTGCCCACGGGAACTTGTTTGCCTTTACCTCTTAAACCTGTCCTGGAATGTCTGAAATTCCTCTCTTCTCCCCGACACCTCTGTCTCTCCGATTCCATTCTCCTCCTCAGGCAAATACAAGCTGTGCACTGCTTTAATGCACTTCCTGTCTATGGCACTTTATGAAGCAAGACAACCAAATGGAAAAGTGCTTTCAACACATTAGACTACTAATAATGTATGCCCTGAGGTGTTTTATGGCTTTTTGAGTGCATTTCAATTTCTTTTAATTACTTTAATCTTTTAATTGTATGGTTGTGGAAGAAAAGCAAAACTTATGATGTATCTACTTTTTAAAAATACATTTTGAAGGAGGAAAGGGATGTCAAAACAAGATAATGCTGCCTTAAATATGAATAATTATATTTTTGGGTTTTGTGGGTTTTGTTTGGTTTTTTTGCTTTGTTTGTTCTGTTTTTGTTTGTTTTTGTTGGGGTTTTTGTTTGTTTTGTTTGTTTGTTTTTTGGGTTTTTTTTAAGGAAACAGAGAGAAAGGATATAAAAAGAAAGGTTATTACTGCCTTAGTCTCCCACTTCCCAGTCGCTATTTTATCAACAGCAATTTGTGATTCAACAGCTACTTTTAACACACTATCACTGAAAATAAATCAATTGTGGAATATTGAACAGTTTACTGCCACAACAAAAATTACGTTACAGTAGCTGGAAGTCTCTCACTGCTGTTGAAAAGGTAGCTTGGCATTTCAGCACTAAAGGGCAACTTATAATTAGTCCTTTCTTCTCCCATGTGTTACCTCTCTGCAAAACTCCACATGGTTTATCTGTCTTTCCAGTTAGACTCTTCCTACTTCCTTTATTCCTGTCATCATTTCTTTGTCATTCAAAATCAGTCAAGAGGCCTTTTTTTTTTTTTTTTTTCATAAATGACAGGCTCCTTGCTACCTTTACCCAGGGTGGACTGTTTAGAGTAAGTACGACATTCCTCCAAAGGGTCTTGTAACTAAACATATCATAGTCATTATTATAATGAGTTAACTTAAATATTCAATAATAATAGAATGATGGAAGAGAAAGAATCTCATAGTTAAATATAAATCCTGTATAGATTAAAGAACATATTTAATATTATGTTTTGCTTTTATTTAAATACTAATGCAAGGCTAAAAATTAATTTGACTCCATACAAAATTGGATGAATCAAAGTGCAGGGATTCTTTACTGTGTGAGAGTATCATACATAACATTGCAAAAATATTCTCTCAGTAAGAATGTTGGGATCTCCTTTAAAGGCTTACATTAAAAACGTAAATTTAAAGAGAAGTGCTTTTGATTTGATTGTCCCTAAGGATATTGTTTCTCTTATATTTTAGAGTTGTATATAACACAAATAGAGACACTAACACTACAGACCGGTGCAAGAATTATGTACTTATATACAGCAAAACTGGAAAGATATTAAAACCAGCATGAATAGATTTAACATTTGGGAGAAGCACAGAGAGAAAATTTAATTTCATTTGAAAACCTATCATGGCTACTTGAAGTTTACACTCTATATTCCAAATCAAAGCTTCAAGATTGCACGTCTTTGTGATGAGTGCTATCACCAAAATCAGAATGTATCATGACAAATGGTGTTACTATGAAGACAGAAGTTTCTTGCTACAAATTTCCCAGATAAGGTGACTATTCTGGAATAAATATTCTTAAAGAAATACTGTTTTCTTGCAGTGCTTTCCTGGCCTGCCACATTGTTGTTTAAACTAAGGCACATCATAAAAGTGAAGATGAAACATATTGGAGCAACAGAGATGCAGTTTGGCAAGATTTAACTTTCTTCGCAGCTAAATCGTTACACCCAAGAGGATACAAAATCATCCACAATTCTTTAAACAAGGTACAAGCAAGAAGTTTGTAAAATAGGACATGCCTCAAATTTCCAAAAGCGTAATATGAGATAAGACCATACATAACATTTGATAAGAGTGACATAGAAACAGGTATGTTTTTAAATGTACAGCTGATAACAGCCTACATTTAAAAAAAAAAAAATGTGAGGAAAAAAATCTGACATTTAAGTTATGTAATTCTGATGCTGCACTGACTGCATTTATTCACTAAGATCTGCATGTTCTAAGAGAATCATATATGGGGAAAAAAAAGGCAGCAGTGTGCTCCAAATATATCCCTTTCTAGGTTTTAAGTGTTCCTAGAGAGATCTAAATATCAGTACTGGAATAACTGCCTGTATAGGCTTCCTTGTACAAGGCTGAGAGTGGAATGCAGAACCAAAGATCAAAGTGTGAGAGCTCTGTGAACATTTTGAATGCCTAATACTGATTTTAAAAAAAATAAAAATTGAATGTACATTTATTTAAGCATGCCCAATTTATCTGAGTATTTGTATTTGGGGAAAAGTAAATAATGTATGTAAAAATATTCTATTAGCAGAACTTTGTAGACTTCCTATAATTCTCTGTTGTTTTGGTCTCCATTTTATAATGTTTGACTTCTAAATTACAGACAGCATTTGACTTTTTAATCACTACAGAATATACTACTGTAAGGTGTTTGATAGTAGTAATGATATTTTTGGATTTGTTCCAAACATGCATATCTGAGTAACCAATAAAAGCCAAATATTATTGTAATACACAGATCATAGGGCATCTCAGAGCATACACAGAATCTCTGAAAACTTCAAAATTACTAACATTAGAGCATTCCAATGGTTTGCCATTATATTTTAACTACAAAATTAAAATGTGAAAACCATTCATTTAATGTGATTGACACTGATTTACTCATGTAATCTAATATTCCACAGTATGTTCATACTGGTGGTAGCATCCACCAGAAAAATAAGACATGTACTACTATTTATTTCAATAGCTTACTAAATGTATTCCTTTGATATTCTACCTATGAGTGGAACAGATCATATTATCCTAATTGTTTTGGGGGTTTTTTTGTCCAGTTTTGTACTCTTTGTCTCCCTTTCTACACAGTGACTTAAAGAATCCCTGTACCAAACTTCAGCATTATAAAGATAAGGTAATACTGTTTTCTCCAGTGGAAGTGAAGACAAATGTATTTGTCCTCTTAGTAGCAGTACCTTTCATTAGGCATTACATTTGAAACATAACATCAAAGCCCTAATTTCAATCGCACTTTTAAACTTTGATCAAAACAAAGGCTTATGTAAGGTAAGGAGCATAAATGTGTGACTATTGCACTGTCTTTCAAAGAAATCACAGAAGAGGAAAGGAAAAAGAAGTATCACTGGCCTTACTGTAGTAAAACCTGCCACAGAGAAAGCACTGGGCAAGAGTGACAAATAATGAGTTGGGAAGATAAATCCAAAAAAATTCTATATAGCTATATCCTAGAAGATGCTAACTCAAATGCTTTTTTTTATTATTCTTTTGTTAAAGATCTAAAATTTCTGACTTTTACTGTACTAAAAGCTATTAGAAATTTTGCCTTTAAGTGCTTTGAAAATTGCAGCACATAAATTGGCATGACATTAGGATGTATTGGCAACTGGTGGTTCTTACTAGAGCATATGATTACAGATTATTTTCTGACACTCTTCAAGAGTGCATTTTCTTTAAAAGCTACGTAACCTTTTGGATACTGTAATCCTACAATTCTTAAACAAATTAGATGTTAAAAATCAGTATCAATTACCACAGAAACTAAGAGCTTAAAAGTCTGTGGAAAGGCAAATAGTTCATAGCTGAATTGAACAGCTGAACTGAAAATTTCTACTTGGAGTGTTAGCAAGAAAAGGTAGAAGCAGCAGCTTGTTTCCTTTTTAATTGTCTTTGGCCTGCAATCTAAATTGGCAAGAAAAAGTCACAACCTCATCATTTTATAGAGCAATTTGAGTTCCTAGTCCCAGGTTCAATTTAACATATTCAGATTTCAGCACATGAACTCCAGTATCAGGTTTACCTTAAACCTTAGGTTTGATATAAGTCTGGTTTTTGAGGCTAATGATAAAATGGGGAATTTTTAACACAGATGCAACTCAAGTAACTTGAGTTGGAGAGGAACTCATCTTCAGAATTCATCACATCATCAATTACAGTGCAATGGTAAATCACTTCCAATAGTGCATGTATATAGTATGCATTTTCAGTTGCATACCAATACACAAGCTAATTCATGTTTTGCAATTTTAAAGGCATGTATTTCATCTCATATGAGTTTTTTAGAAGTTAGAGAAATTAAAACTCATAGTATCCGTCTCAGTATTCTTAAAACACTGAAGTACACTAGTGTTAATCTGAATACCTACAAAAAGAGTGCATACTGTCCTTTGATGAAAATATGAAATGAACCACATCAGCCAGCATATTGATTTTTAAAATCTATTCTTAAATTCAGAATATGATTTTCTATATCTCTGCATTAAAACTGTAACTGTCTTGTTGCATAGTAAGTTTTATCTCATATTGTACAATGGTTGGTAGCGTAACCACTGTAGTAAAAAGAGGGGTTTGCATGAAGACACCATCTTCCAGCCTCCATTCAGTTAGCAACACTGCCTGTCAAAGATGATGATGATGTCAAGGCAATTCAGTTTTGCATCTACTCCTGCATTTTTGTTATCTTCTTGCTTTCTGGTAGATACCGGCTACACTGATGATGGTGCAATTGAGTCACATCACTTTGGTGTAGGATATGGATATATTAGATAATGAAAGAAGAGTTTTTGACATTACCCTTACAAAAATTTAATTGAGCTGTAGCCTCAAACATGGCATTGTGGAGCTAGGGACCGGTATTTCATAACTGTAAAATACATACGGGAACACATGCCATGTAATTCACACATTTTTGGGTTTGAACCATCAGATGTTTTTTCAGCCAGCTTGTGTGTGAAAAAGTAAAATAACTGAGATTGCTGACTGAAACTAGTATGAGTTTGTTTGGCGTTTTTATGGGTCAAAAATATCGAGGTATTTCTTTAGCAGATTTATTCAGAGAAATTCACTTTGGACCCTCAAAGAAACCAGTGGCAGGATATACATATCTCCTAGGTATCAAGTATGAACTCACCACCCTAGGGTCCCTTATCTGTCAAAGGAAAGACAGACATGTTCTGAGGGAATTAATTGCATTATAAAATAGAATTCAAAGGTAAATCATAAGAATCACTCTTTGGATGTTCTGCTTCAAGACATGCGAAGTCAGGCAAGTGAAATCCCATCAAAATCTATAGAGTCCAAACTTAACAATAGAGTTCTTATAGACTTTGTTCCTGCTTTCTTTCTGCTTCCTTCTTTTCCAAAAGGT
>VXAU01005004.1:107328-133903 GCA_013399695.1 Formicarius rufipectus | reverse complement strand
TCATTTTTTTCTCCTCTGTGTTCATAATGTTTCTTGTATTCACTTATCATACAAGCTGTCAAATAAGTAATTTCTTCCGGCAAGTGACAATTTAAAAGAAAAGTATATTACAGGAAAAAGAGTCTCATTGGTTTCTATTAATTCATAAGGCCTGTGAAGAAGTAGGACTGTTCTAAAAACAGATTCATGGACAATTATCATAAGCCCTAACTCTCACAATTACTTTACAGGATATCTTTGAGATAACTTTGGTAAGTACAAAGATTGGCATAATAGTTGTACAATTTACTATATCCCTCTAATAAAATATTACATAAATTCTTTCTGTATTTTATGGATCTAGTGTAGAATTACAAGCTGTACTCAGAAAACAAACCATGTAATAATATTGCATTACCAAAATTCAAGTTTGCAACCACAGATGTTGAAAGTAACCATAATCATAGTCTTACCAAAGTGTAATCATTTAGGTGCCTTTGTCTATTGCTATGAGCAAATAAACACATGGATTTAGGTAGCAAGAACCATTGATAGACTAGACTGAACTAAAGATGGCAAGAGAAAAAATACAGCTGACTCAATTTTCAGACTGCCTAGTGAGAGAAAAAAGGTTCTATATAGCAACTGCATTTTAAGCATGAATAAATAGCCATAAAGTTCACTGGTACTGCATGGAAGCTTGCAGATGGCAGATGAATTCATGACTGTCACGTTTTCATAATACAATGACTTTTACATATTGCTGCCAGATGGAACATAGTTTTGCATCTTGATTATAAATCTCCAAGAAATACAACTTCCTTCAATATGTTCCCTGTATTTTAAACAAGAGAAAATTCAGAGACGTATTTTGGAAGCTAAAGCAGATTTAAGGAAATCTGTGAGAATATAAATTATATTCTCAAGGGCTTCATTGTTATAACTCAATTCAATATAATGGAGTTGCCCACGCGTTCTGTATTTTTTAAAGAAAACCACTAAAGGTATCCTACAGACTTCTACATGGAAAACTACATGGTCACTATCCAACGCAAAATACATCTCAGGAAGGTCCACAAGACCTTTCAATCAAACTTACTAGTAGTTTGGTTAAACCTCTACATAACACTTATTCCTGCTTTAATAAAAAGAGATATTTATCCCACAAGGTCAGATCGTAAAAGTGCATGAAGCATAAATACATTTAATCATTGTGGATAAGGAACATCTGTATCTATACCACAGAAGCACCCTGCCATTCTCCTCCAGTTAAATAATACCTACACAGACTTAAAATCTAATTCAGATTTGTTACACTAGTCTTCATATAGATGCAATTTCTCAAATTACAAAGAAAGTATGGAATTTTTTTTCCTTTATATATGTTTACCTATCACACCCGACTTCCTCCTGTGTGTCTGGTATTCATGTTTAATCCCAGTTCATACTGCTAAGAAGAGAATAACTCTGATAGCAATGAACTACGTGACTGTAGGGAAGAATATTTTCCCATTCAATGATTTCTCACAAAGTCTGATTTGACGAAAAACTTGAGCTGACTTCTCTCAGACAGCCTCAAGCATTGTTTATATGCAGATAATTCTGTGTGTGAACCCATTAGGCTTTTATGACAGTCATAATCAAAGAAGATTTGGAAGCCTTCTGACTTGGATCCATACTTACATTGTGCTTTGTGAGGTTGGAAATGTTACTTGCTATTGCTTGTAGCCAGTCAATACAGTCTTCAGCAGAGAGACACTGAATTATTCCACTGCAAACCCCATCCACAGCAATTACTTGGAACGCATTTTGCCTATAGACATATCATAACAGATCAGGTCAGAAGAAAATTTCATCTGTTCTAGCATATCATCTTAACAAAACTTGTAGAAATGCTTTCCTTTCAACTACGACCAAGGTCAGCCACTGAACACTGATAAAATGCTGGTTTTCCTGTTTTATAAATACCTGACATATTAAAATGATCATACTAAAAGGTCAACTCAGACTATATTAAGTTTCTCTAATGCTATAAAAAAATACCATAGACTAGCTCCACAGAAGCTTGACCAACAGACTGCATGACTTCAGAAGCTAAACAAGTGAAAAACATGATGCATACCAAAGACTTAGTACTTTAATACTGCAGATCACAAAAGAGGAAAGTGTGCATTGGAAACCGTAGACAGCCATTAGGGAAAAATCAGTGAATACCAGCTCCTTTTTCTCAACACCTTTGTTTCATTTTACTAAAATATTGTTTAAACACAGTAAGATTCCTGTCTGGACAGTTCTTGTTGGCTGCTCTTGCTCATAGAATTTTGTTTCTCTTCTAAGCTACTGACGTAAAAGTTGAAGAACTCAAAATTGATCAGGTAGCATTAATGATTTTTCCAACTGCATTTTTGAATAAAGGATCATTATCAAAATACAATGGAACGTCATGAGACATCTAACACCAAAAGCAGTGTACCCCTGGGTGCCTCTACCCCAGCACCAATCTGGGCACATATACAATAACCTGTCATGCTTTATACACTGACTTTCCACTGCCAGGGACTGAGCAATTACAGAACAAGAGAAACTTTTCAGAAGCTAAAGCAGTAGCAGACCTCATTTCTTCAGTAATAGCATTCTTGGCTAAGAGCCCTTGGAAGGCTAACAGGTCTCTGGCTCAAGAACTAAAAAAAACCCCACAACATTAATTCATATCCCACAGTAAGAGATTACTAAACTTACAGAGAATATCAAGTTTCACTGCTGATATTCTGCAACAAACCCAAGCGTTAATGATCAATTCACAGTTTAAGTGCATCATTCACATTCTTTGAGAACAGTTCAAGTAAAGTGAGTGTTATCTTCAAGGTAAACCTGAGTGACACTGATAAAAGTTTCTGACATGTGAAAACAGATACCAGTATTGCAAAGTTGTTTACTTGGAGTTTTTTACCTCTTGAAATTTTATTCTTGTACTACAGAATGTAAGGCTAATATCTATCTCTACCATAATGGTATTTGCTGCATCCATGTCAAGTAAGGGCTTTTTCTTCCATCAGGAGAAGCAATAAAAATTAACTAGAGCAATGCCTTTGATGTGAGAGTTCCATCATGAGAATCACTTTTTACAGGAATACAAGGCTTATATATCCTAACACAATCATGCAGGAATCCATGGTTTATCTAAATCCATCAAATAACATTAGTTTAGTTGTCTTGTCAAACAGCTAGTGATTTTTCTTTAAATTCCCAAATCAAACCAAGACAAACTTCTTTCAGTAATGATTTTCACAATTATTTTGGTAAAATTTTGAGGAAGATTTATTTAAAGAAGCATCAGATAATGTTGCTAACATTTATTTATTCTATCCTTTATTTTAAATGGCCGGACATACACATAGCAATTTTTTCCAGAATAAATTTCTAGGTCTTAGAACATAGCATGATGCACAAAATTACTGATTATCTCTTTCATGAAAAATAGCATTAGCTTCAGAACTCACTTTTTTTCTACTTAATCTATTGTAAATCAAAGCAGAAATCCAAAAAATCTATTCATGTGTGACACTAACACAAGCACAGAAAACCAGTATGTTCCAGATTGAACCCTGATGCACAAATGTCCTTTACACTACAATCATAGTTCATCTGACACATTCAAGGCATAAGACTGTTCCTACTGTTACTAGGAATGTGATCTGTGCAGATACAAAACCATTCATCCATAATGTTCTTACCCAAGTATCAATACACACAGACAGTAAGATACATGGTTATCTAATAAATTACTTCTGAATGTGTCTTGGAAGGAGATATCCTTAGCCTTAGATTATTGAAATAGCATTTTCTTGAATGACTCTACCAGTCCAAGTCCATAATACCATGAAAACCTGGAAACATAAGGTATTAAATACATGACTAAATGGAAAAAAATAGCAGATGAATCACTTTATAATACACACACACACACGCATGCACAAAAGTGGAGATCAGACGAAGACAGTCACTTTTGACAGATTTCTACACATTTCAGGTTCTGTGTCTTCTGGAACTCAAAAGTTACATTTGAAATTAATAAGCTTTCCAATCTTAACCGGACTGCCTTATAGAATTCTGTATGAACATCCTTCAGGATTCACCTGTCTCAAGAATCCTACTGGAAAATCTAGATATAATTAAGAAACTTAATATTATCTATGATAATGATTTATTTCCATGCCAGCCTTTNTTTTTTTTTTTCAGCACCAGATGCCACAGTAAGGGAGAATGTGAGTAAATGTCTCTCTCAGAGGAAAAAATGCTAACATCAACAGCATGAGTATGTCAATAACCATTTTTAAAGAAAGAAAATATAGGGACCTCTAATCACATCAAAACATTGTTCTAAGAANTCAAATTCTGAAATATAAAAAATTGTTAGGCTTTATATAGTGAAAACAGCCTTGTAAATATTAGCTATGGAAAATGTAATGAATCAGCTTCCATTTAATGTTGCTTCCTTTTATTATTTTCAATATCCTTTCTTTAACACCACTGTTTATAGCAGCATCTATTAAAGTATTACATTTGTTTAATAACAAATTTTGAGAGAGAGTCATGGTTAAAAACATTTACAGTAATTCAAAAAGTCTTATAAACTGTTTTGCTAGCAAAATAGAATGTTGGTTCTATGTTTTAAGAAAAACCCACTTCCTCTCTCACATGTATCCTGCAGTTTTGTTTATTTTTTAAGTATTCTTCCTCATGTTAGACACCACAGAAGTACACAAGAAGAAAACTATCAGAGTAGTTATTCAAGGTTTGAGTATGAGTTTATTTTCTAGAAATTCAAATTTCAGGAATCTCATTACTACCTAAGAAACTTTCTCTGTAATGTACAAGTTCTATAATGCACTTTGTTTGTGTTTTATTGATGCAGAAGACTGAATTTTAAACCCCTATGTCTACGAAGAGCTGAATATCTGCTAATTGTCCACATGAGTAATTCTATTCAATTCAACATCATATCTGACATATACAGAAAAATAGATCTCAGATTGGAATGTTATGATTTTTGGCCTTTTATGCGTCGATGTTAAACACTGAGCTGAAGGTTTTCACAGAATTTAATAAAAAACCTCCTGCCTCTGTGGTGACTATATCCTGTTCCATCTCAGTTCAACCAATAAGCTATTGTAGCTTTTAGTTTACACCTTGACTCCCCGGGCCAGCCATTGTTCCTCAACAGAAGAAGGATGCAGCCAAGTAAATATGAGTCTTCTATTACCAGTCAAAAGCTGCAGGTTATTTTTAGCCTCACAATGATCTAATGGTGAAACATATACTGCCTAACCTGCCTTTTTTTAAATCTCTGAATAGGAAAAACGGCTGGCAGACCTAGGCAGTGTAATCCTTAGAAACAATGCTCTTGGAGCTGACTGAAGTGGTGGGAGGCTTTTGTGCAGCTTTCAAGTGTTTACTGAGTATCCATGAGATGGAAGCAGGCTGCGATAAGGAACAATAAATGAACCTCATGCAAACCCCAAACAGAGGATGAAGAAGACTTCTCTTTCTCCAGTTTCTAAGGGGGTTTATAAATGCACTCTTGAGGCTAGACACTAACAGTTGACTGTAGAATCCATAGAAACACTGGAAGGGTGAGCATAACAACAGAGAAAAGATATTGGGAAGGTTCTTTCACGATACAGTCTTCTCAGAAAAATGAACAACACTTTTCTGCATTAATGTTGCAAATTTTGCACGTTTGAATGGAGGCACAGAAAACTGAAGCTGCCAATGCCTGATGAACCATCAGAATACAGTATAACATGTTATTCTTCCCAGACTCACATATCTAAGCTAGCAGACACAAAGGCTACGCAGGAAAGCCACAGTTTATTTCAACTAGTAAGGCCTCACAGCCTCACAAATATTAAATTTTTTGTGTTAATCTTAAGAGTTATTATTTCTGATTGATTATAAGAAGTAGTCATGAAGAAACATGCTGTGTACCTATAAACAGCTGTCCTTCAGTTAATGACTTTACACACTGGAGCTCACAGAATATTTCAGTATGAGAACTTCATTCTTATAAATACAGATGACAAATGAATCCATAAAATACCTAGGTATTTCCAAGTTTTAACAAGTGTGATTTTATTTATATACTTGCATTCTTGGATTTTGCAGCTACTTTCATTTATATTTCATATAAATGTAAATATGTTTATACACTTGAAAACCAGTAATCACTGCAGAATATTGCTGCCTCTGTCTTAATTTCTTCTGATTTACTAGGATAATACTAAATTAAACAACGAAAAGTTGTAGGTATATATGACTATTGTGTGTGTTTGAAATGAATTCAGTTTTCCCCACAACAGCCCTTACAGTGCTGTGCTTTGTAATGATAGCTAGAAAGGTACTCTTTACACCACCAGAGTTTTGGCTACTGCTGAGCAGCGTTCACACAGCATCAGTGCTGTCTCTCCTCGGGAGTAGTCTGAGGGGACAATATCTTGGGAGGGAAAATAGGTAGGACAGCTGATCCAAATTGACCAAAGCGATATTCCATAACATCTGCTCAACAGTGAAAACTAGGAGAAAGGAAGAGCATTCATATGACACTTGTCTGCCTTTGCTTTATTAAACTGCCTTTATCTTGACTCATGAGGGTTTTTTTTCCATTCTATTTTCTCCCCCCTCGTTCTGCTGAGGAGGGGAGTGACAGAGAAGCTTGGTTCACACTTGGCATCCCACCACGGTCAACCCACCATGATGCCATAAATTTAAACTCGACTATGAGCTTTGGACAGCTTTCCTAGTGATTGTGAGAGAACATGGTAATGAAATTAAATGTTAACACATGCAAAGTAACATATACAGGAAAAAATAACCTTAGCTACATGGAAACTAAAGAAACCCCTACTGTAGCTATAACTAATGAAGGAAAGAAGAACAAGAGCTACTACAAACATTTATCTAAATACCATCACCTTAGTGCTCAGTGACAGTCACAAAGTGTTAAATAAGAACAAACAAACAAAAAACTTATAAAACATCATTATGCCTTAATATAAATCAGAAGAAATCCTCCTTGTAGTCTTGATCACCTTGACATTTAGTTGATATATTAGAATTATGAAAGAAACAGAATAAGAGGGACACATAGAGCTATAAAAGAGTATCTCAGAAAGGAGACAACCGTGATCCTTCAGATTGGAAAACAGAAGATAGTCATCTGAAGTTATAAAAATGCAAATCAAGATATTTTGCATTTCCCTTGATACAAGGGTCAGGGCCCACTGTCCACCCTCTTGCCCCTTGTGGTAGACTCGTGGCCTGTGCTTGAGACCAGCTGTGCTATGGTAAGGATGTGAGATGTGGGATCGAGACGCTGTGAAAGCTAGAGTGGGAGGCCTGTCCACTCCTACACTTACTTGGGAGCTGCTTATCTGCTCAGGCTTTTGCCTGTGGTACTCACCTGAGTATGCTTGCAGCTATTCCTCTGTTTGAACATGTATCCCACGGATTTGCACCTGACCTGGAGGCTGACTTCCCAGCCTGACCTGACCCCCACCTCATCATGAAGGATGTCTCTGAACACCATCCCTAAACCTTCTCTGTTTCCCCATTGGGGGCAGAGGGTTGGGGCCCTTGTCTGCATAGACAACGACGACCTCACCGTCACCCTCTCTCTTGGCTCATCTTCCCTAGGGGGCAGCCAGCCCTTGCTGCTCCCAAACATGATTTTTCACTCAATGTAGTTATCAGATGAGATATTTAACACAAACAGAAGGAAGCACATTTTAAAAACATAATTACATTGTAGAGCTCAATGCCAAAATGTGTTTCAAAAATTAAAGCTATAAAGAAAAGCAGATTAGAAAGATGTTTTTTGAGAACAGGAGCAGTAGCAGTTATTAAATATGATGATCTATCTGCGATCTCAAACTGTGAAAGGTGTTGACCACTAGGTGCAAGTAGGAAAATCACACAACACCTTACGTACCTGGTTACAGCTGATGGCAGAGCAGAATATGAGCCAAGATGGACCTAGACAGACCTTTATGAAAGCTCCTGTGTTTCATGTCTCTGGAAGCTGCAGTGGCACTAATAATGGCATTTCTCTAACAAGGTAATTCTCTGAGGCATGTATCTGCCAACCAGGAAGTCAACTTTCAACCTTCTGAAGTTCTTTACCTGCACAAATCTGATCCTGGAAGGTACTGGGAAAATCGTGAATGAAGAAGTGGAATTAATCGAAGATCGCACCACCTTTTTTCCCACCTAAGTCCTGGGGATGCTGGCCACGAGGAACATGATAATGTGTCCTGGAAAACATTAAAAGGTCCTTCTCAGTTTTGGACTTCATTATAAGTACTCAGTAGATTTGGAAAGAAAGAGATAGACTTCAAGGACATTATATTTCATCTGGCAGTGTTCCAAATCACTTGGCATCAGTTTTAGTGAGCACTGGAGAGATTCTGAACTTTTCCTCACAAAAAAACCCCAAAACAACCGATATAGAAACCTCAACATCAATTTGCTTAGAAGAAGAATGAGGAACAGTATTCTAAAAACCTGAGGAAAACAGATTGTATCCCTTTTTTGAAATTACTAGTTATGAAAAAAAAGTATTTACCAAATAGTACATCATTAGTAGTTTTATGTCTGCACCCTAATTAAAGGAGAGCTCTTAACTGTTCATCATACAACCATAATTCCATTGCACACATATACATACATATCTATTCTAATGTCATCACCTCAAAACATGGTAATTGTGAATGGGATTTTAATGTATGATGAAAGCTGTCAAAAATGACAGAATTACATGCTTGCGATGAATATTTTAGTTTCACCTACTTGCACAAGACATTGCTTAAATGAAAACTGAACTTGATCACACCTACAAAGAGTGACTATTTAAATATCTAGAGTCTAATTTCACAAGTATTTTTATAGAATAGAGAAGTGCCTATAAAAAGTGAAATTATCAACATCTATTAAAAAAACCCACTTCTTGCTTTATTTATATTATTTATATTTCTTTCTTTATAAAATTGAAACAATGCTAATTATGACACTATTTTTCTTAAAAAGAATGATTCTTCAAAGTGTCTTCTCATAGTGACAAGTGACAAATGAAGAAAAGGTTGAAGTATTATGGACTTCTCTACCACAGGTTTTAATAGTAAAACCAGTAATTCTGCTGGTACAAAATCCCAGAGCTGGGAGACAGGGACGGGGATCAGACTGAAGCCACAATAACCCAGGGGAAATGGTCAGTGATCTGCGGCAGCACAGTCTGGACACACACAAGTCTACATGGTCAGTTCTGTTAGATATTTTTATTAATGATCTGGAAGAAGAGATTGAGCGCACCCTCAGTCCATTTGCAGACAACACCGAGTTGGGCAGGAGTATTGGTCTTCTGGAGGGCAGGAAAGCCCTGCAAAAGTGAATCTGGACTGAGGCCAATTGTATGAAGTTCAACAAGGCCAGATGCCAGGTCCTGCACTTGGGTCACAACAATCCCCTGCAGCACTACAGGCTGGGGCCAGAGTTGCTGGAAATTTGCCCAACAGAAAAGGACTTTGGAGTCCTGGTCAATAGCCAGCTGAACATGAGCCAGCAGTGTGTCCAAGTGGACAAGAAGGCCAATGGCATCCTGGCCTGTATCAGCAATAGTGTGGCCAGCAGGACCAGGGCAGTGATTGTTCCCCTGTACTCAGCACTGGTGAGAGGCCACACCTCAAATCCTGTGCTCAGTTCTCAGTCTCTCACTACAAGAAAGACACTGAGGTGCTAGAGGGTGTCCAGAGAAGGGCAATGAAGCTTGTGAAGGGACTGGAGCACAAGTCTGATGAGGAGTGGCTGAGGGAGCTGCACTTGTTTAACATGGAGAGACCTCATTGCTCTTTACAACTAAACTGAAAGGAGGTTGTAGCCAGGTGGAGGTCAGTCTCTTCTCCTAGGTAACAAGTGACAGTATTAGTAAAACTGTACCTATCAATCCTGCATAAGTTGAAATTCTGAAATCTCAGACTTCATATATTTTCTTACTGGTATCTTCTATAAAATAAATATTACAAAAATTAAGTGTTTTTGTAGAGTGTTATTTCTGTGTAAGATCTATGGAATTATAAAGCTTTGCCAATTTGGACTTTACTTTTACATGTATGTTCATATATGTTTTATGCATATGAAACAAAATATCACTAAATATCATGTTAGCTGAAGGGAATGCTTTTCATAATTGGTTCACTTATTTAAAACACAGATTCAATAAAAATAAATTTAAAAAAAGATTGGCTAGGAACACTAGACTAAGATGTCACTTTGAACAATGTCTTGAATTTTTAATGCCTCTGTCTCCATTCAGGAATCTTTCTTCACCTGTGATTAAACTTGGAGAAAAAGCTGAAATGCAGTAAAAGTTTAGATACAAACTGTAGGCCTAGATAAGACTGCAACAGAAATGTTAATCCTGCCTTTAGCCTGCATAACTTTTGGAACTGTTAACAGAAGACTAAAACCAGTCTACTCCAAATCTGAAGAAAAAAGTTTTCTTCATTTGAATCACCAAGACCATAAATTAAGAAACATACCACGGCTGTGAACCACAGAATCACAGAATTTCTTAGCTGGAAGGCACAGATTAGGATCATCAAAGTCCAGCTCCTGGCCCCTGCAGCTCCAACAATTCCATCATGTGCTTAAAAGCATTGTCCAAACACTTCTTGAACTCTGTCAGGCTAAGTGCTGTGACCACTTCCTTTGGCAGCCTGTTCCAGTGCTCAACCACTCTCTTGATGAAAAACCTTTTTGTAATAACTAACCTAAACCTCTCCTGACACAACTTCATATCATTCCCTTGGGTCCTGTCACTGGTCACCAGAAAGACAAGATCTGTGCCTGCCCCTCTGGTATCTTTCATAAAAAACCTGTAGACTGCAATGAGGTCTCCCCTCAGTCTCCTCTCCTCCGGGATGAACAGACCAAGTGACCCCAGTGACTCCTGGTATGATTTTCCCTCAAGGTTCTTCACCATCTTTGCAGCTCTCCTCTGGATGCCCTCTAATAGCTTTATATCTTTCTTATATTGTGGTACCCAAAACTGTCCACAATATCCAAGGTGAAGCCACCCCAGTGCAGAGCAGAGCAAGACAATCCCCCCCTCGCCCGGCTGCAGATGCTTTGCCTGATGCCTCCCAAGACAGGGTTGGCCCTCCTGGTTGCCAGGGCACTGCTGACTCATACTCAACTTGCCATCGGGGGGTTCCCAAGGTCCCTTTCTGTGGCACTGCTCTTCAGCCTCTCATTCCCCAGTCTATCCATACATCCAGGGTTTCCTCCTCCCAGGTGCAGAATCCTGCTCTTGCCCATGTTAAACCTCATATGATTAGTGATTGCCTAGCTCTCTAATTTCTCCAAGTCTCCCTGCAGGCTCTCTCTGCCTTCAACACAGTCCACAACTCCTCCCAGTTTTGTATCATCTGCAAACTTGCTTCATATCCCTTCAAGTCCTGCATTTAAGTAATTCATGAAGATATTGAGGAGCCTAAGGTGGAGCCCTGCAAAACCACACTAGTTACAGGCCAACAGCCTGGTGTTACCCTATTCACTCTTTGCACTCGATCCATGGGCCAGTTGCTCACCCATCACATCACGTGTTTATTCAGCTGTCATAACGCCTTCTAGAGAATACTCTGAGAAAAAGGAAGAACTATGGCATGAGGATTGTACAGAATTTACGCCTCTTTTGGTTTTGTGAAGCATTCTGTTCCATGACAAGGGGACATCTGAGATAAGAACCACATCCTGGTCTTCAGTAGAAAAATTTAATTTAGGGTGAATAACAGATTCATGATATCTGCTTATATTATTTAAACTGAAAGAGACTTGGTTTCACTAAACTATTATCAGTTCAAATAGCAACTAGCTAATCTAGATCAGTTTTGACACTTGCAGAAGCAGAATTCACAAATGAAAGCAAGTTTTTTATCATAAATGCAAAATTAGAATTGAAGTGGCTAGCAGAATAAAATAGCTTAAGCTCTGCTGTCATTGCCTTTTTACTATATACATACCTATATAGACTGTTGAGACAAGTCTGCTTTTGTTATTGCTGCACTAGTTACATATATTTTTACTGCTATTTGACATCATATTTATGGGTGTTATCCCATTTTTATAAATACCAGCTCCTAAAACTTGTATAATTCCTAAGGGTTTCCCAGATTATAACCAGGTTTAAATCTGTGGTATTAATATTTAAATCTCTGGAATGCTGTTTAAAACCTTTAACAGTAAAATATATACAATAAAAGAAGGTTGAAATGAGAATTTGCAAAATCTACTCAACTAAGCTTACAGGTTTTTTAATAATTATGATGTATACTATCTTATTCTGTGCTTTTTATATTTTCATCTATTACAAAGTCAAGTACTCAGCAAAACCCCCTTCAGAACTATATAAAATAATGGAAATTTTGCATTTCCTGACTAAAAAAATTGTTAAAAGTCCCTTGTAGGACTTTAAAGGCATCTTTTAGTAAAAATCTGATCAGACATCTGTAGCATTTTATCCTAGAGACTTTGCTGCATAGTACTATCACTCTTCAGTGAGATTGTGTACATTACTAGAAGTAAAGCACTCACCTTAAAATTAGGTAAAAACACATACCTGAATAATCTTTTGCCAAAAGCTTTAGATAATGCACACATTACAAGTAATGGAAAAATATTCTGAAAAATTTTTCGTCCTTTTTTATAAATATATTGTCATTTTAAGAATTTTAATTCATATGCAGACAAAATAATTTAGAAGAAAAAGCTTTTGCAAAATCTCTACTGCCCAAGTGAAAATTGTAATCACATCTATCAAGGCACTATCTCAACCTGTAATAATTTGTCCCAGTTTAAATCTCATCCATAATATCAGGCAACTACTTTTTCCCTCTGTGGAAATGACTACCTGTGATGTCAATTAGAGCTCCTCCCATATTGCTGCCCTTTATTAGTACTTCCATTTAGCTATTATAGTACAATTATTCTTCTGTGTAATTCCATCAAGGCAATATAAGCTCTTACCGTGCAGTTGGGGTGATAGTTGAGATGCAAACCACTATCACACAGGGGAGAGGATGTGCCACTGCTCTGGTCACTGGGAGCACCTAATACAAATACAAATTAACCAAAAAGTCTTCATTAATCTATGATGCTGCAATTCAAATTTGTATATGTATGTATCTACTCTCCACCCCCTATCCCCCCTAAAATAGCTTTCATCATATATAACATTAATTTACTCTCTCCATTCAGACAGCATCTGTCTTCTGGCTGAAGGCTCAAGAAAGCCTCTCCTGGTTCTCTGCTTAAAAAAAAGTTAATAGTCTGTTTAGTAAGTAAAAAACCAAAGGTTTTTTTCAAAATTGACAATCAAATGGAAGTGTGTAGCTTCTCCCTTGGATTTTACTTGAAAGAATTCATCAGATAATGCTTTTGTTACTCTCAATGGAGTTTATAGTTCAAAATGTTCTTGGAACACTTTAGGAAACTGCAGTGCTACACCACAAAAGTAACATAATAGGATCTGTGCAAATGCATGTTCCTGTGCATCACTGAGGGTACTCTTGGGTACCTTTCATAAAATGGACAAATGTACCAGGATACATTTTTAGTTAAGAATATAGTGTCATGATTTTTTTCTTATCTCACTAAAATTTAACACATAGGCCAAAGAAAAAGAAAAAGATTATTCAACAAATGTTTGCATAAAATGCTACTTCATAATTTAATTCCTACTAACTTAAAATCAAAGGCTAAAAGTATTGAAATAAAATATTTATTGTTTTGCTGGTTAAAAATTAAGCAATTCATTTTACCCTCTTGGGAACGAGAAGCAGAAGGAAAGCAGTGGTGACAAAAGACACAGGCTGACATATAAATATGCTTAGATATGCTGCAACTGTCTATAATTATGCATCTGCACTTACTATTAATATAATTAAAGGAAGACAGCTGCCTCCATATGTCTCTCATGGGGCCAGTTGACGAAAACTCAGTTGGACTTAAACAAAACACTTATCATCCCAGAGTAATTTATTCTTAGGTAGACAGACACCTCCACCAAAGCCTCTGAATTTTAAATAGCAAAGTTAAGCCCTCTAAATATATACACAATATAATTTTCACATTTACAAGAAAAACCTCTTTGAGACTAAAATACTATTTAATGCTGCCTGAAAAACTGATTTTAAATACATGCATCAGTATGTGAGCTACTGCAAACTCATGTAATTCTACTGTTTTACCTGCAACTTTGCTGACTCACACCAACCTGGCTATTTTTTAACCAAAGATAGCAACGTTTTGCTTGAGGTGAATGTTAAGAAAAACCCTGGCATCTTATTTTCAGGCAGTAATGTTGATTGTAAAAGCTGCTGTCAATCACCCTCAATGCACAGTAGTTTCAGAAGCTGTAAGCATTCATGAGTATTGAATTAAATATATTTTTTGCCAAGTAATAAAGGCTTACATGCACAATCTTCATTCAGTGGCAGTTTGAGAAAAGCAGGTGCTCTTTTCAGAAAGGACACAGTTAGGGTCACTTCTTCCCCTGCATTGCGAAGGACCTGAACCTGGAAGAGAAATACAGACAGATACTTTGAAACAAATATATGACCACAATGCATCAACAAATGTAAGCAATGCCACAGAGCTTTCAAATATCAGAATATAACTGCTTAGTAATTTATTGCAATTCCATTTGTTTAAAAAGAAAGCAAGACATAAAGCTTGCCAAATGCTTCTCTGTTGTGTTTCTAGCCACATATGTAGTTAATGGGGCAAGGAGGGCACTGGCCTCCTATATTAGCACCTTGACCTGTGTCATTTGCTTCCTGACAGTATTCAGCTGTGTATCTCCTTCTTTTAGATCATCCACTCTAGTATGCATGTATTCATTTAAAAAAAAATAATAATTTTTTTCTGCCTGCGAAGTTGTCTCATAAATCCACAACTGAAAGGACAGCAGTAGTTTCCATGGCTGTGCCATAATCCTATGAGTAAGTCTTTCCAACAGCCACAGTTAAATTTAGCTGAAGCACTCTAGAGTGAATGAGACCTAATCTTCCTCACAGACACAGGTGAAAAGTACCTTAAATCTTAGATAAGCACAAGCTTGGTTTTTGCCAAAGGGCAGGTTGCACGTTGGACATGGGAACGCGCAAATAACCTATCCAGCTGTGAATACTTTTAGTCTTCCCGTTCTCTCCCACAGTTGTTCCTTCGGCTTTTGTTCATGCCTTTTGCTCTTGTGTGGTACAGCTGATAGACATGCCAAACATACAGCAGAACAAGGGAACTCCAGTCATCTCCCCAGACTGGCACAAGGGAGACAGACACAAAAGCAACTAAGCAAAATCCTATACTTAACAGTGGAAGAGGAATATTTGAATCAGCTTACAGAAAGTCACGAAGCATCAAGTCGCACAGCTCTGTTTCAGAGAATAACCATTTCCTGTTCTGGTTCTATAACTTCAAAGCCCTTCAAGGACTGATTTAATTTGTGCTTACAATGACAGAAGATTGCACCATGCCTCTCTGTGTGGAGAGCTAGATCATTGCAGCCACGTTCAGAGAGCTGCTACACAGTCAGATACTAGACAAACATTCTAAACCAGCACATATCTGCTTTCTGCTCTGTAGCTGAATAACACACAGGTCACCCTTCTGTCATGCTGCTGCTTTTGAGAAAGCGTTGTAAACAATTTATGAAGGATTGCTGTTCTTTAATTATGCCTATCAACAACCTACTCGACAGCTTTAGTTACATGCATGTGTATGGCTATACACAGGAATCTTTACACCTGGAATCACTGTGTTATGTTGTTAAAGCAATTCTTCAAGAAAAAATGTTGACTTTGCCTCGAAATACAATACTTCTCACTGCATTCTGGTTGCCACTGAGGAGCAACAATATGATGACAGAATGTTTGATTTAGTATCTGAAATTTTAGACTATTTATTGTTTAAAATAACACAATGTCACAGTACATTTTGCAGCATAGTATATATTTGTACGTATGTGTGCAAATAAACACACAAATCACAACAAATTTGTTTAACTAATACTGCATGCTAAAAGCAAAATTCATAACACATATTCATAGAATCATTTAGGCTGAAACATGAGCCTCTTTGATGAGCACTTCCCAATTCTCATATATTTTTTATCTTAAAATTTGTAAGTAGTACTTATTACATAGAAAGATAACTTGCAATGTGCAGAACAGTAGATCGAGACTTTGAGTCCTGAATTCCATCAGAAACATCGTTCTCTACCCTCAGCCTCCACAGAATATTCACCCTTCTCCTCTCTTATGTATCAGTCACACAGTTCAGAATAGTCATAGCAAAAGCAGAAACTTAAAGGTATGTATTCTCTACTGAAATGACAGATGTGGATGGACAAAGTGCAGGAAAATAGAGCTACCCTCTGCCCCTTAAAAATTTTTTTTTTTCTTTTTTTTACTCAGCAACACAGTAGAAATAACTGGAGAAGTTACAGCATTACCAACTTTAGCTTGTAAAATCATCTTTTAAGATACGTAAGAATAAGTGGATCACAGATGATAATCTGTGAAAGAGATTAAACTGCCCTGAATCTTTCTTCTTTCAGGAGCAAAACAAGTCATGAGTCTACATGCTTTCACTTGATAATGCATTACTCTGTACAGCCTGCAAGGTGCCGTAAGTAGTCTACTGTGACCTTTTTCTCTCACATCTCCCTCTCAAACCTCTTTATCTCATAGGATGAGAACTGTAAGATGAGACACATTTCAGCTAAAATCAGCAATACTTATTTCACGGAAGTGTATTTTAGCGTGTACAAAGCACAGAATACAGAAAGTGGCTAGATTTTGACATGCAGAATAAAGACTAAAGAGAGATAAAAGATTAAAAGAGAAAACTACTAGGTAATGATTAGAACAAAGAGCTGATGAATTATCGATCCCATTTCCCTTACTTTCTAGTCATTAATAAAGCCATTTTGGGAAACAAGATCAGTTGAAGAAAATGGGAATGTTAATTACTTTATTGTCCTTTTCTAGCTTTCAGTTGAAAGTTTTTCTGTTATTTTATATTCTTTGTTATTCATTTACTTGAAAAACTGACAATTGTAGAACTGTTTTAAATCAAATATGCCTTATAATAGTCATTTACTTTGTGTCCTAATTCACCAAGTACAGCATATCATACTGCCATTCTTCTGTGCACAAAGAGAATGAGGCCCAATGGAAAACCTGCTCTTACACAGGAATGTCTTTCATAGTACACCAGAACAGCTTATGCTCATGAGTGGAAAACTGATAACTTTTTTTAAAAAAGGTAACTGTAAAAAGTAATACGACTAATTGTTATGAGGAGTTCTGTTTACAAAAAAAACCCAAAACCTCACTTGAAACACAGAGAGTCAAACAGTTTGTGTGGAAGAAAAAAATACAGTTAGATTTTCTAGAGTTTTATAAATATGAGTGGAATTCTACTAACAGAGATACTGGCATGGTAATTATTTCTTCTCTCTTCCTCATTGCCAAACATTAGCCTGGAACAAAAATTTACAGAGCTAATATGAGGATAGTGCAAATGTAAATGTATTGCTCATTTCATGTACCTTCATGAAAAATGAATTTAGCTGCAGAAGTAGATCCATGTGCGCCTGAATAATTAGTATATTCAACCAACTAAGCAGCAATGACGTTTTACCACTGAAGTAAATTCTTCAGCACATTGATAAAACTAGTTGTCAACCATGATATAATTTTTAGATAAAGAAATGGATAAATATGTGATCAGCCATCCTGCTCTCTTACTTGGAAGAAAGCTCCCTCACATCTACTGTATTGCCAATACATTGTCAATCAAGCACTATCATTGATAACAAAAGTTTAGCTATTTTTAGGAATGATAATTCTAGAAATATCTCAATGTCACTTTCACAAGAGGCAAGTATACTATCTAAATACTTCATGCATTTTTTCAGAGCTATAGTAGACTTTCTGGTTTACAAGGGAACTTTAGAGCTAGGTTGATCAGAGGAATTACATATATTTTCCCAGTAATATCATGCATTGTTTGTATAATAAAAATGATGCAAGACTAAAAAGCTAGGGACTACATACTAGTTCCTGTAAATAATGAAGCTCTTTTAGGACTCTGCAGTCATTTAGAAATCTTTCAGAATTCTTCTCATGCTACATGCTTGAAGTAGCTATTTATTACATAAGTGACTAGCTCACAACTTATTGTTTTCTTTTAAAATAAAAAGTGATTATTTTTGGGAAACGGTGCTTCCATAATATATGTACAATCAAATTACTAATGATAATACTAGCCGCAAATGAAAGTCTGTATTCCTACTGCATTTGAATTACAGCCTCATTCACACTGTGTATAAAGTTTATTTAAAAAAAAAACAAAAAACAAAAAACAAACAAAAAACAAACAAAAACAATATTAATGAAAAGTAGCTATGTAAGTAAGGGATTTTCAGTTCATTACTGCTAAGAGAGAAGGCATCTCCAAATTTTCAACAAATAAAAATATTTAAAACATTTGAGAGTCCTGGTCAATGGCAAGTTGAATATGAGTCAGCAGTGTCCTGGCAGCTGGGAGGGCCACCCCTGTCCTGGGGGGCATCAGGCAAAGCATCAGCAGCCGGGCAAGGGAGAGGATTGTCCTGCTCTGCTCTGCACTGGGGTGGCTTCACTTTGGATATTGTGTGCACTTTCGGGCACTGCAATGTGAGAAAGACATTAAGCCATTAGAGAGTGTTCAAACAAGGGGAATGAAGATGGTGAAGGGCCTTGAGAGGAAGCCGTATGAATTGTGCCTGAGGTCACTTGGTCTGTTCATCCTGCAGAAGAGGAGACTGACGGGACACCTCACTGCAGTTACAACTTCCTCATGAGGGGAAGAGGAGGGGTAGGTACAGATTTCTTCATTCTCATGACCAGTGGCAAAACCCATGGAAATGGCATGAAACTGAGACAGAGAAGGTTTAGGTTGGGTACCAGGAAAACCTTTTTCTGCAAGAGGGTTGTTGGGTGCTGGAATAGGCTCCCCAGGGAAGGGGTCTCAGCTCCAAGCCTGTCTGATTTCAACAAGCATTTGGACAAAGCTCTCCGGCACACGGTGTGATTCCTGGGGTGTCCTGCACAGAGCCAGGAGTTGGATTCAATAATGCTGATGGGTCCCTTCCAACTCAGCATATTCTATGATTCAATGATATTTCCTAATATGTGAAAATATGTAAAGGAACCCAACTTCTGAAAAGTGAAAAAGAAACAATTTTTGAAGGAATACTAATTTTGAATAAATATAAATATAAAAACATTATTTCAAAAAATTTCAGAACAAAAGTGCAGCAACGTCCTAGGGTGATTTTCATTATATAAGAAAGGTTTGGAGAATGGAATATTTATATGACAAGAATTTAGCTTAGTAGTAGACCTAACATTTCCAAAGTCTAACCAGATTATACATGCCCAACATTACGTCATGGAAAAAATCCCTTCAGAAGAGTTCTGTATGCCTACACATTTGACCTGACAATTTCGAAAGCACTGAATATCCCAGATTGCAGAAAATGCATGACCAGGCACCATTAAAAAAATTTGTTTATTCTCTTTATCATTGAAAGGTTATGATTTGTTTTATTTCCAGAGGCTATACTGACTATTCAAGACACACGCTATTTTTTTTTCTACAAAGACGTAGATTTTTAATATTTTTGAGATCTTCTACAAAGACCTAGATTTCAGGCATAGCAATTCATGCAATTATAACAAATTTTACTAGTTAAAAATGAACAGTATAAACACTTAATGCATTGGTACAGATGCTGTATGCATTAAATAATTAAAAGGCATTGAGTATGGCTATTACTACCTGATTTAGCTTTAATTTTTTATTTCACCTAATGAGTGATACTAGCTATTGATTTGTTGGTGTGCAGTGTCTAATGAAGTCATTCCTGTAAAAGGAAGAAGCCGTGACACTGAAAAGTCTTAACATCTCCTTATCAACATTATAGCTATATACTGAATTTCTGCTACTGTTTTAAAAATCATACATATATTTAATGTACAATGAGTTCATGTGGAAAGAATTACACAATCATATTAAATATTGTCAATAAACTGTCTTATGGAATGTATAGTATAACCTTACTACCAGTGGGATCCAGAATTAATTGACTTCTACCACAAATAGTCCTACATAAAGTAAGAATATTCACAAAAGAAGTGAGATAGGCAAAAAACCCCAGTAATGCATACGCCAGTAGCTGCATGAAGTAATGAAATTAGAAGAGCAACAGAGTCTATATTTCTGTGTAATTACTGTAATGACTGTAAGGGGGCCATTTGAAGAAGCAAATTTTATGGTGATGTGTGATACTGCTGAATAAAATCACTACATAATAACACTAGTCTGAATTCTTAAAAATGTCTACAATGATATTGCCTTTTAATTTTATAAAACCTTTTAAATTCCCAGTTCAAAAAAACATTTGAGCATATGTTGAAGTCTCTCTCAATATACTCAGGAAAGCACTGAAGCATGAAGTCCCTCTGAGTTCAGTAAGTATTCTTTCCTGAATAGTACTGTAAAACTCCTCTTAAATTACTGATGAAATTTACCCATCGTTGAAGTGGTAAGGATTTAAAACTGAAGCCATATAGATCTCAAGATCTGTGTGCTCCTGAACTGGAGCAAATTTCACTCTTCTGTCTTTAAAGAAAAAGTCAGTTCACTGGTGTATACCTTGAATTATAAACACCAGGAAAACAAAAACAAACAAAAACAAACCAACAAAAAAAGGTAGGAGACACCCTCTTACCCACGGTACAGTTAGACAATACACTAGTATCAAGTCCATCAGCAGATACCACAACGTGCATTTTGACAGTCACGTATAGGTCAAAAGCTACAAGGCTTCCTGCACACAACTGTTTTGAACCACGTTGATTTAAAAAAAATCAACTGCTTTATTTAGTAAAAGCTATATAGTTAATACGGAACATTAAGAACACATCACTGCATGGTGAGTTTTTAGTTTCTATGATCTGTATTTATCACAGTATTTACCAGCAATGGCAGTGAATCAACAATTTTTAATATCAAAAACTATAAAAGCTTTTTTCTTTCAGAAAACTTATCTTTCCAATACAAAGAGAAAACTAAAACACCATTTTTTGACAGAAGTTCCTGCTCAGGTTGCACAATTCAAAGTATACTTCAGGCCATGATTTGACACTACCACAGTTTTAGGGTTTTAATTTTTGCTGTCTGGTTTCAGAACCTGTGTTAGATATTTAGATAAAAATCCAAAGGGCTGCACATTAGAACTGGGGGGCTATCTCAAACAAGTCAAAAAGAACTACAGGGCAGAAAAGTACATTTGCCAAGGACACAGGAAGACTTCCTATTCTGAATTCTCTTCTGCACATATCCTGCTACTGGCACTGCTTTAAACAAGTGCAGAGGGATGCAGGGAGATAAGTACTTACAGCAAAGATACCCTACAGAGCCCATCACCAAGCAATTATTCTGAAAACTGCGGACAGAGAATGAATGTCATCTTATGGATTCATAAGACGACACAGCAGTGGAACTGAAGTAGCACTTAGTGAATGCTCCAACTACTAAGGCACTAGACAAAAGATCATTTCAGAGTAATATACACAGAGATTCAGGGTTTGATGCTTTTTGACAAGTCCCATCAGGTTGGCCACTTAGAAAGAAAATTATTCTTGATTCCAAGTGACAACAATTGTTTAAGTTAGAACATTAGGTGATTTCTCAGATGCACATCATCATACCAGTCACCTTACAGCAATAATATTCAGGTTTCTTTCATTGATCCTTACTTTACCCGTTTTCACAGGCTCAGAACATTACAACCTCAAGACTGCTGTATAAATCATTAGTGGAAAACTAAGTGATCCTCCTTTAAAAATAGGTTTAGTATTTCAAGCCTACATGCAAAGTAGTCCACTTATATCAGCTAACACTCAGAGACATGTACAGGGTTTCCTTCATATGAATGACTAAAATAATCAGACACAAGCAACATGAATAGCATAATGAAGAGGTAAGAGAAAGATTAATTTAACAAGTAATTTATTAGAAATATAATTAACCTACCAAAAAAAATAAAAAAAATCCATCGGATAATAGAACACCAAAGATAGATCACACAGAGGACATCAACTCCTGTCAGTCTTTCGTTAATGAACTTCCAAGATAAAAAGATAATACTGTCTCTTCAAGGATCTGTTTGCAACCAAGTTGGAAAAGAGAATCTTTTACACTTTTAAGTCTAACACTTGTGGAATGGACTACTTACAATTTTGTCTAAAAGACCTGACAACAGCTTTCTGAAAATATTTAACCTTTCTTATGGCCCACAATCAACACTAAAATGTCTACTAATCTTTGAATTGGAAGAGCAATAGACCACAATTAATATTTAGTAACCTTTCAACCTGAATAGCACTAAGCTGCAATTACTGCTTAGTCAAACATTTATCTTTTGAAAAGTTATACAGGAGTGTCTCAGCAAAAGGTATCAATTGCAAACACGTGAGAGAAAAAAAAAAAAAAAGAAACATTAAAGGAAAATTTTCCTGTTTGTGGTAGTTTTCACCCTGTGTCTACCCAAACCTCTAGGGCCCCTCCTTTCCCAGAGGGAAAGGAAAAGGAGGAAAGGCAAGAAAAAAAAACAGCTGAGAGATAATGGCAAAACAAACTCAGAGTAGCTAAATACTTAAATTTATTATTAACAAGATAAGAACTAAAAGTAATAAAACTAAAAAGCAAGAAATAAATCAGTCTCAAGAACATCTCTCTCCTCCCACTCCTCTCTCTTTCCAGCAGTTTGAGGGAGCAGGGAATGGGAGTTTTGCAGGTGGTTGTGTTGCTGCCATTGCTCTTATGCTGCGGGTCACTCCATGGGGTGCAGTCGGGTCTCTGCAACCCGAAGGCCCTCCGTGGGCTGTAGGGGGACAACCTGCTCCACCACGGTCTTCACCATGGTCTGCAGGGGGGTCACAGCTCTGAATCCTTCCCCTGTTCCCATGGGGTCCCTCCCACAGAAGACAGTCCTTGATAGACTTCTCCAATGTGAGTCCACCCCCCGGGCAACACTTCTTCTGGGGGGAAAAACCTGCTCCAGGTGGGTCTCCTTCTCCAGGAGTCATGGCCACAAGTCTCTTCCAGGATCTCACTCCATCCTGGGCCTCCCACAGGGCAACAGCTCCTTCAGGCATCCACCTGCTTCTCCGTGGGTGGCAGGGGGATCTCTGCACCCCAGTGGATCTCCATGGGCTTCAGGGGGTGGGGGGGGAAAGAGCTTTCAGTCCTTTCCCCTCCCCCGCCCTGCTCCAGTGTGGGGTCCCTCCTTCTCCTCCTCCTGCTTCCAACTTGGTCTCTGCGTTGTTATCTCATGGTTGGAATTTTCAACTGCACAACACTGCTAATTCTTAAATATGTTATCACAGAGGCATGACTGTGATTCTTAATTGGCTCAGCTTTGGCCATCAGCAGGAAGTCCCTCCTGGACCTGGCTCTCATTGGCTCCACAGGACAGGAGAAGCTTCTAGCAGCTTCTAACAGAAACCATCCTGGAAGCTCCCCCTTCTGCTAAAATTCAGCTACAGAAACCCATGACACTGATCTTTAATTCATTAATCTTAGCATCCATAAAAATATTGCTCTGAGTGCTTAATTTGCATTCTTAGGTAAGGTACCTTAATATTGAATTCTGTTTCACTAAAAACTGCACCTACTGGTCATCACAGTTCATATTAAATAATTAGAAGGCCATAATTCCAATACAGAAACTATGAAGAGCAAGGAATTTTAACCTTGTAAAAATGTTATGTCTACAAAAATTGAGAACATACTCTGGAGTCCCTGACTCATATGTCTAAGGGGACACCATAGATCCTTGAACTGAAACATTTCATACCATATGCTGAAAAAATGAAAAATAAAAATTCCTTAGATTCCAACAATAATACATTATTTACTATGATCTACCAGGATATTCTTTGACTCATCCCAGCTGAGTTTCAGACAATCAATTCTAATGCAAATGTTCATTTTAATTCCAAACAATGGGTCTTGTTACTGATTCCCTAGCTATAGTCCATAGACTACTGTTGGTCTGGAACTGTGGTCCATAGAAGAAATAAATACACAACTATACAATTAATAGCCTTCCAGCTCTACACTACAGACATTTATTCATGATAACAAAATACCTATAGAAACCACACACACACACACAAAAACCTAGAAAGCTCCAACCCAAACTCTTTCCAAGTTTTATGAGCTTTGTCAGCATATGTATTTGTAGTAAGTACATGCCACTCAGAGTTCAGAAATGCCTATCTTTGTTTTCACATTATCTACTCCATATATGACTCTACTTCTCCAGGATTATTCAGCTACAATAAACAATCTGTGTAGTTCTACAGTTTTAAGAAGTCCTCTACTTTAAACACAGCTATTCCACTTTTAGAATACTATTACGTATTAATCTGCTGGGAACCTACTTTCTTTCCAAGCTAATTCATGAACACACATTTTTAATTACATATTTAAGAACATCCAAAACAACACTTAAAATGATAGAAATATGAGTAAACATTTCCTAGTGTGGTTGAAATTAAAGAGCATGTAACTTACAAATATTTTTATAGGAAATATAAATCTTTTGAACAACACAAAACATTAGTTTTCTAGAAGTAAATTACAACTCTATGAGATTGATAAAATGTATTTAGGTAACTGACTCAAGTCTGCAATCAGTCAAATATTATAAATCCACAAGCCTAATTCTGGTTTTAACTCATTGGATTAAAATATATGTTTCATCTTCTACCAATACTACACACTTCCATTATACCTGTGTATATTTCAGTAAACTTCTCATTGGTATAGCTCAGAAATTTACAAAGGAGCCAAATTTTCTTTGGGCTAAATTTAAAAGACATTGTCCAAATCAAATATTGACCAAAGCTACTTCAGGAGAAATGTGTGAATGCCTTAATAAACAAAACTCCGACAAAAATGGAAGAAGCATTTACACCACTTATATAATAGGATCTACTGATTTCTCCAGTTTTTCCAAAGTGTGTGCACTGGAGTGTACAGTCAGATGAACGACAGGCTATTCTATCAATCTACAGAAGATTTCTTTTTTGAGACACAAGGTTTTTCTATTTCATAATAATCAGAAAGCGACCATGATGGTAGCCTATGCTGACATTGTGGTGGTTCTTTCAGTTTTTTTTCCAACTACATGTTTTGGAGAATATCCAGGAAAATCTGTCAACACCTGTAGCACCTGTAACACCTGCTAAGCAACCTCCAGAGGCTTTGCACATTTACCTTCAAGGATCTATAAAAATTCCAATTTATTTTCTTTTAAGCAGGCCATATTTTAATACACAGATAATATGTAGAAATTTCTACTATTCATCATATCTACACAGTACCCTTGTGAACTCTATCTTTCTTACTCATGCAAATAGTATCATTTTAGTGGTTTCTAGTCCAATATAATATGTTAAGAATAAGCCAGAACCATAATTAACTAATTCTCTGTAGGCTACCACCAATCCTTCATATTTCTATTCTCTATTAAGAGTTTCAGATACCAAAAGATAGATAAAACCATCCTTAAATGAAAGCAGAGAAACTTAGTATGACATATTCTCCTGAACTAAAAAAATAAATTCCATTTATGTAATTAAATTTTAAATTTAATTATGTTTATGTATAATGTACCAACTAAATATTCCATCACAGACTTCCCCAAAACACCTTTGATCATGTTTTTGATTACCATTCAACAATCTGCAAAAAAAGACAGACTATACTGAAATGATACTTTCTGACGATAAAAGTTGCCACAACCAAACTCTGTGCTGTATACAGGTCAGAACTTCAGTCATGAAATTATTAACAAACTAAACGGGCAAACCAACACAGCAGGTAGTAATATCAACACCTCTTACATCAAATATTAAAATCTCTGCCCTGCAGGTGTTAAGGCATACAGTGCATGATAATGCATTTGCTATATTAGAAAAAAATTACAATGTAGAGTGTAAGAACTATCCAACCGTGTAAAAGAACACAACAGATTCCAGCAGGCAATCATGAGCTGAATTGAAGAAAAATGTTGTATAGTATCTATCAAAACCCATAGCTATATTTCAGCAATTTAGCAGGAAAACGTTGGAAGAATGACCTAGTCACTCTTCATCCCCTATACAGAAGTCACATCAAATACTCAGCACAGGAAAAGGCTAAAGATATTATCCTTGCTAAATAAAGAAAAATAATCAGCTGTATTTACAGAATAAAGCAAAATGTTCCATATTTATTTGCATGATTCCTAGAGTACCTAGCTACAATTGGAATAAAAGTCACTAGCAATAAAGATCACAAGAAACCCTTTTATGAATGTGTAATTTTTGAGAGGTGCCTTTTTTTGTCGCCTTTTTTTTTTTTTTGGAAGACATCATGCTAC
>VXAU01005004.1:68375-105790 GCA_013399695.1 Formicarius rufipectus | reverse complement strand
ATTTTGGAGACACAAGAGATTAGCATATCATTCCAAAGAAGTAAAAAAGTTAATTTATATTTCAGTGTACTGATGAAAAATGTGCTGAATTACAGGTTTAATCAGCTTATGGCATGAGTTCTTCATGGCTTTTAAAATTAAACATAAATCTGATATATTAATCAAAACTGATTAGGCTGCTTATCCCATTGCAACCCTTTTTTTCACCTTTTCTTATTCTCCTTATTAAGCAATAACACTAGAGAAGTCCATTCTTGCCAGAAGTTAATTACCATTTGAAACTATAAAATATTATAACACCAATAATTGATAGACTATTATATAAAGTNAGTGGGTTTGTCTGAGTAAATCTGAAAAAACAAAAAAAAAAAAAAAAAAAAAAAGGCAGCAACATCAAAGTAAAACCAGAATGCTTTGTAAAATTGTGTTACATGGCTGCTAAGGGATTATGCCAGAATATTATAAAGGACAAACTACAGACCTCACTTTTAGAAATTTTGGGTCCCTCAAACCTTAAAAGTTATAGTTTTACAATTTTCTCTGCCCTCTCATTTTCTGTAAAAATTCAGGAAAAGAAGAAAAGCACTGCTGATGCCACGTAACTCAGTGATATCTAAGGAACCTTATACAAATGACTCAATAANATTCAGATTATTCCTGGAAATATTCTGGGATATTAAAAGCTGCAGTCATAGAACTGAAAGTAAAAATTGAAGTCTTAGTATTGCCAAATTCCAACACTCACAGTGTTTTAATTGGAAAAAAATAATACTTTGTTTCACAGACTTGTTGTTCCTGTTGTTGTGCAGGTGATTCTTTTACTCTAAAAGCTCACTGATTGATGGAAAAAAATGCTTTATACAGTCTTAGACCTTACAAACTTTCAGGGGAATAGATAATTAAACAAAATATTTATCTTTTAGCATTCATTATGGTAAACACTAGCTCTCACCAACATTTCTTTCTGCAATCAAGGATTCATAATTAATACATTATGACCTGGAGTGCAGAGGGGATTTTGAATATGTTTCATATTTTATTTTTCATGTAAATATGACTGAAAAAAAATGTCAAAACACATTTAAGGCAACTGAGAAATGTCAAGATTTTGTGAAACATGCCCATCAATCCGTTTAATATGCAAATATATCATACTCAAAATAGTACAAGAAAGGAAGGCACTTCAGTATTTCAGAAAATCTAGAAACATCCTTAGTACTTCTACTGCAAGCCAACCTTAAAATATGGGATTTTTCTAATGTAGAACATTGCCTTGAACTTTCCTTTTAATGGTCAGCATAATTAGAACCTTTAACATGCTCTGAATCCTTACTGGTTTGACATGAGGATGTGAAGTGGAATAGAGCTATGTACGTTCAGTAGACCTCATCTAAAGATATATTTCATTATCCTGGTAATGCAAATTCAGCCTTAGCAGTGACTATTTCCCATTGTCATCAGAAAAGTACTAACAGCACAGGGAAATAGTAACTTCTGCAGGTCTATGTACAAAAATCTAAAGAGCAGGTAACTGCTGTAATTTTTAGTGAAGTGTTTCTTCCATCTGTAATCACACCTGCACCAAAGCTTTCATGACCTGTGAACCTCTTACTACTGCAAGCTGTTTTACTGGTCACAGCATTGGAAAACAGCTAACAGCTAGTACCAAACAAAACTTGTATAAAGACACCAGTACTATCAGGGCAAAAGGAAAAAAATATACATCTAGAAATAGGCCCAGTGGTGACAAACAGATACCAAAACACCAGTACCATACTGTACCATACTAGTGGTTGAGAAGTATGGGGGGGGCCATCTGGAAACCTCCATGTATCTGGCTGGAACAGGCCAACACTGGATACTATTGAAAAATTATATAGGGTCCATTCTCCTTTCCTCTTCCTTCTCCACCAAACAAACTGTCAAAAGATAAAGACCCATTGTAGAGAAAAAAGAATACCTAAAAAATATGTACAGGTGTTAGATAATTCCTGGATTAAAAACTTCTTCCTGGCACCCATCTGATTTTACTATAGCCTGAGCAATGACATTTCTGAAGAGTCAAATTTGGTATTGTAACTGCTGGAAAATTGTCAGAAGACTCTACATATGTGCACATTTGCACTGCTTTGAGCATGTCTCTTATTTATGACTCCTTTTGGCTAGCTAAGTGAGTACACCTGATCTGCTTTGTCCTATGCACTCTCTTAGGTCCACATCAAGCCATAAGGAAAACACAAGTTGCCTTTTAGAGGTGAACATTTCCTTTCAGTCTATACCACATAGCTGTTACCTGTTTAAAGAAAATATAGCTGTTGGAAGTTAGACAGTATTTTCTAGTTCTTAAGGGTAAATGAAAATGTTTTAATAGTGACCAGAGAAGAAACTTTTCATATCCATAAGAGTTTTCATTTTTCCTACATTAAACAGCAGTGTTCTGTGCATGTTCATTTCCTCTGTCCTTTGGAGGCTTTTGATGCTCTCTATTATATTCTTGTCTAGTCTCACTAGAGTAATTAGTCCAAGTGAAAATAAAAACTCAAACATCTAGCCAAAATGGACTATGCCTTTTCAAATATAAGCCACACAGAAATAGATTTAAAATAAATGGGACTCTTGTGCTCTCCCTGAGACCCAAATCCATTTTTTTTTTTTTTTTTTTTAATTATTGTATACCATTACATCTATGAACAACAAGGAAAACACTGAGTCATTGTAAAAAAGACAAATTGAGGTATATGTCCACAACTGGGAGATGCTGTGCAGAATGAAATATTTCAAAAAGTCTTCTGGAGGGTAAAGCACACATACATACAAATAAACATGAAAACATTTCTATTCACTTTCTTTTTATTAGGAAGCAGAGAAACCCCAGTCTTTATAGCAAAATACCAATGTAAACAAGGTCACAAACAAAGCATATCTGATGGTACATACTTCAAATCTACTGCTCAACTGTTTCATCGTAGCTCATGCTTTCAGCATTAATAAAGGTGCATGACAAAGGAGGAACCAAGGGCAGTTATTTGAAGGATGTTGCACCATAACTGGTTATTCAATCTTTCACTCTATCCCACTAAGCCCTAATGGATTTTTGCTTTGAGGACCGTAGTTATGTAATAAGGAAATAACAATATTAATCATGCAAACTTGGTATTAGTCATGACAGCATAATCTACTCCCTTCTATTAAAACTCAGCACTAAAGATGACTAGTTTTAAATGATAAAATCTTAATAAAATGACTAATATATCTACAGGTATCTTGAGGAAAAAGAAATTAGGAAGACTAACAAATCAGCATATTTTAGAAGTCTAACATCATAGTGCTTTAATAAATTCAAGTTTTTACTGAGCTTGACACAAAAGAAAATAATTAAACAAAAAATCCACAGCTAAAAGTAGATTAGAAAAGCAGCTGAATACATGCTAAGAATACTACTCCAGGATATAACAAAATTCAAGGAATTTCCACTACACAGGAGAAAACAGAAGACTATTTGCATCTGCTAGGTTCTTTTCCATTTGATGGATCCTTATTTAAAATCAATGCTGAAGTATTCGACAGATTATTATTAGCTCAAATCTCATGAACAATAAGGATGTTCAGTAACAGATATTCCCATTAATTACACCAGGGCACCAGGGTGTGATGTCACTAAGGTAATATCCGTACTTTTTTTTTTTATTACTCAAGTCTCAAATAGAAAATAGCAGCTGTATGGAAAGAGTAAAAATATTTGATTTTCAGAAAGTTTATATTCCACGTTTAGATTCAGAAGTTAAAAACTTCAGATTGATTATGGTCTTTTCTTAGAAGTACTGAATATGCACCTTCAATATCTAAAGTCGCCATTCATCTAGAAGAGAAAGGATTAAATGGTTGTGCTGTGATTTATACAGTATATGATCTCTGCAACATGAGAAGGTGGTAATCTGTGTTTGCAGGTTGTTATTACTGCTGTAGTGAAAACACAAAACATTAACGCAGAGATTATTTTCTGTAACAGATTCAGAGCTTCATGTAATTCAGAGAGCTAAACCTGATAAAAATCTAGGCTTCTGTTTCACAGTTAAGGAAACAAAGATAACAAAAATATAATTTAATGAAAGACACTTCTGTAAAGACAAGATAGAGTGATATTTCAGATATCACTGATATCACAGATTCAGATCCTTTGGTTTCCAGTCCTGTCTTAAAATTACAATACTCCCATTCTTCTGCTTAAAAACATTTACAGAAAACATCGCCAGAACTATTCATAATGGGTTTTAAAAACCAGTTTGAATGAAACAACAGTTTTTAAACAGAAAAGTTAGAGTGGGAGTTTCATTAGTTACAGATGATTGCAGTTAAGCAACTACAATCCCTATACTGTCAGTTTCATATAGGATATATTTGACTCATGGAGACCTAGCACACTTACAGCCCTGCTGTGAATGCAGAGAAAAGGGGGAAGCAAAAGATACAATGCAGTGCAGATGGACATCTTGTGTAAGGTCATTTTGATGGGAAAAAAAATGTCTTGTGCAAAATGCAACCAATGGCTGCATTGAAACATGGTGCTACATACTCTAGGTACCTCTACATAAAACCCACCAAAGTCTGGATATCTATTCTGACTATATACCACCTACCACTACATGAGCTTTTCCTGTTACTTTTCAAGGAATACCTGAATGCCACATAAACTGACATGTGCAGGCTATCATTTTTCATTAGAAGCATTCCCTGAATGTTCCCCAAATACAAGAAATAAGAAATTACTTCATATCCATAGCCATTTAATTCCTCTTATTTCTGAAGAGAAAAAAAACAGATGTTAAGGTCCAAAGAGATATGTAACCATAGTTATACATAGTACCTGAGATACTTTATTCACAACATTAAGAACAAAGATATAATCTCAAACATAGCAGTCTTCATTTGACTGAAATTCTTCCTTCTCCATGGACTCAAGATGATTTGGTGCACTATAACCCTGGAAACAGTAAGAGTGCTAGATCCAGCACAAGGTTTTTGGTACCATGCAACTGAGTTGGATCATATTTTGCTACTCCACATCACTCAGTAATAGCTCAAGGGAAACAGTTCCCAGCACAGCCTCTCTTTCCCAGAATCTTGTCTGTTGTTCATAGTGTAGTGGCTGGACACAGAACCAGCAAAAATGTCCACATAACAGGTTTATGTTGGTGCATGCCTATCTATGTTCAGACTGTAAATGGAGGTAAAAGCTAGAGATACACTAGTTTCCAGACTACAAATATATTAGTTTCCCGCCCTTAGAATAATCATATCCATTAGGAGCCCTTAAAAGACTAGGTCTATGGAGTGACAAGTTATGCATTGTTGGATCACATTACTTACACAGAAGCCTAAACTCTCTAGATCCGTCTGTGAATAAATCTAATTTCAGCCTTTAAAAAGTCCTATTGTAAAATATAAAGGAGAGTCTATTGGGAAAAGACTAATTTAAAATCCAGAGTAGAAAGAGCACACAGTCATGAAATTTAATAGATATAAACGACTTTCCTTACCTCCACATTCAAGTTCATACTCCATTTTTTGGACTCAAACTGCCAGTGTGATGCTAAGAGATATTTTTTAAGGGAATTGCTAGACTATTTTTTCCTGAAAACTCCTCCCATGCTGACACTTCACCACAGAGACCACGTATTTACCTTACCATAGGAGAACACTAAGACTGAAGAGATGTTATGCTGCTCTCAGATGGGAGTCTTTACAAACCTAGACAAACAACATTCTGACAGCCAGTCTTTGATGGAAACTAATGCTTTCTTAGTATGAAAAATATTTTCACCTTCTACAAACAGTAAACTAGTATCAAGACTAAGTGATTCACCTAATGCTAAAAAAGTAAGGAAGACTAAGAACTGACTACCTATCTAGTCTGGAAAGAGTCTATCAGTCTAAGTATCATCTGTATCAGAAGTAATGAAAGACAATGAAGACAACACACTGGTCATAAGCATTAACTAAGTTCACTAAATATTGGGGAAAGATTCTCACTGCCATGAATCTGACTAAAATACCTGGTTTTGTAATGCAAAGAACTTTACATCCATAGTATGGTTACTAGTAAAGCACGGTGAATTACCAGAGCCAACTAATTGTCAGTGTAATACAATGGGCTACAGTGATTATGCCACAGGTATTTTCATTGCAGAGCTATGAAGATATGACATATGCTTAAAAAGTTTTCACAAGCAGCAAGAAGTTTTGTATCTAGGAAAAGAATGAAAACTCACTGGATTCACACTGCAGGTACAAGTTTGAATTTTCTATGAGCATCTTCAGCATTCCACAGTGAAAAAATTTCAAGCTCGTTTACAATGAATATTTTCTAAGACATTAAGACAACCCAAACACTAACATCCTGTAACTTTCCTTACATAATATTGTACCTGCTAAGCCTTAATTAGTTATAGAAAAAAAAAATAAAAGAGAAACAAAGCTCCAAGCTCACGTGTCTTGCAGAGCCATTTCAAAAGTACCTGTATGCAGTAATGATTGAAAATTAAGTCTCAACTCCTGTTTACTCCTTACTGTGAACAACTATGTTCCACACCCTTCGTATTTTCTCTGTTACCTTGTGATTAGAGATGCAGATCCTGTATTTCATACAAACTCTTCAAGACAGAAGTGTTAAAACAACTCAAATTGCAAAGCACATGTTGCAGAAAAAATGCTGTCTATAACTCCTGCTGGCACACGAGTTGATGTACGTGGCCCTCTGCAAAGGGCTATGCCTAAATCCACAGGTTATTGCACAATGCATAGCCATATATATATATCACTGCTATAGCAGGCTCTACAATAAACTTACTCCACAAATATATAGCATATGACATTGAATGTTTCTGAAAAAAATATATTATCAGAGCTCATTTACTTTGGCCTTTATTATTTCTATTATAAATTTGTAACTTCTATGCATATTTTAGTTTATAACATGTCATATAGATATTTTATCCTATTTAAATATTGCTCAATACTTACCATTAATTATTAAGAATTATTCTAGGTTAGAATAAGGAGATAATTTAAATTTTATCTGCTTATTAAATTTCTAAATCACTTGCAAATACACAAATGCACTTTCAAAACTGGTAAGATACCTTTTTTATTGATTAAGAATTATCTACAAGGAGTTTGAGAAGCAGATTATGTTGGATAAATGAGATATGTATCAAAATTTCACACGATGACATTTGCTACTTTATACCAATCCTACCTTTTGGCTTTTCTTTCCATGAATTTCTTTCCTTATTATAAATACCCAACACATTTATCACAGAATATGCTGAGTTGGAAAAGACCCACGAGCATCATCAAGAATTTTAATGGTACAGAGATCGTTTCAGAAAACAGAAAATAAAATCATGGTGTCCTTACCCATTTTCAATAAGCATTTGAATGTTCAAGTCTACACTTTTAGTAATAGATTTTTCTCATATCTTGTAATTTCAACAGCTATTTAAATCCCATTGAGATATTTGCCATATTAATGCAAACCAGCTGCATGATTTACAGCAGAGATTTCCAAAAGGAAACAAATGCGCAAAAGCACTCTGAAGAACAGTGCAGTGATCTCATCTTTCAGTCTGCACTGTCTTGTCCATCAGAACTTCATCTGTATCACCTCTTGCTTTCTATACCTGAACAGCATATGTTCAATGAGCCACCATGTAGCAGAATGCTGCATGAAATACAGTGCATCCTTGAATTGGTAAAGTAAGCTTTAGAAAGATAACCTTTGAAATATAACATTACTATATTATCTTAAAAAGAGAGGTAGAAATTCTGCAGTAATCTTCTACTTTTTGGCATTATTTTCTGAAATATCGGGTTTCCTCCTCATGAAAGTACTTGAGTCAAAAAGTCAAATATACCAGAAGTATGTGATATGTTTAGCAAAAGTGACTTACCAACGGAACCAGCCTACTACAGACCTCACAAATGGCTTCTCTAGAAGAAACCTCCTTAATACACTGTTATTTTAAACCCCTATTGATAACAGCTTAACTGAAGGAGGACAGCATCCCTCACAACTAACAGCCAGAGAAGGAGAGGCAGATTAATAGTTTTGTTTCATTCTTTAGGATTAAAACCAACAAAACAACAAATCTCCAACACAGTGCAAATTATAGCTTTTGAAATTAAAATGACCTCACACAACCAGAAAGCTGTACCACTGCTGAAATTTGACATCTACAAGCCAGAAGAAGAAATGCTGAATAACGTACAGCTCAAATCTTCATAATAAAGCAATAACCCTTAAGATAGAAAAGCCTATCTGAGAAGAACAATTACACAAAATTAGGAAAATTACACTAAGATTTTATTGTTTGTCATGTTAGAAGGTATTTGTTTAGAAGTAATAATAACATAAGTGATGCCATCACATTGCTATCAGGGTACACTATCATCTCAGCAAATACAAAAAACAAAAAGTAGACTGAAAAACAGAAAAGCTCACCACTTCTTCATGCCTGCATTTTCTCACATTAATTCCATTAATCTGTTATTAAAAAGATAAAGAGAAGACTTACTCTACATTTCATAAGTATAGGTTTCATTTCACTTTTCTAGAAAAACACAAAGTAATTTGCAATTTTACTCACCTGTAGAATTGCATCTCCTATAAAGAGTAAACCTGAAAGTTCAGCTGAAAACAGAAAGCATATTGTTCACTCATTTTGTACAAAACATCCTACATTTTGTGTATGCGAATTCTAATTTTTTACAGAATCTTTTAAAACTTAAAACAAAAACCTAATAAAAACCCCAACATGAAACATCCAAATAAATAATTTGGCTTTTCATTTTTAAACTTTCTTTTTAAATACTTGTATTTCAGTGTTACAATAAAGCAGTCTATCCAGTTCAAGTACAACACTATGAAACATCATCCATCAATCACTAGCACCTTTCAGGCCATTATAGTGAGGTGTGCCATACTTTTCTGAATAGAAGGTGACTGCAGGACTAGGTCTTATTTGCTTGTGAGAGACCATTTCTTACAAACTGAGAAAAAAAGCAACATGGAGACTCCAGTTACTTATGAGTGACTAATTTAACATTTAAGATTTTACAAAGATTAAAAAGCCTTTAGATTCTGCATCTTTGATAAACTTTGATAAATAACATGGAGTAATCATACTGATTAACACTTTATATGCTGAGGAGCTAGAAAACCAGTATATTGTGCAAAATCACTAGCCAAACTGAATCTGATTTTTAAAACAAAACTGTATCACAAAGATGTTCATAAAATCTAACTCTACACTTGCAATTTTTGAACATTGAGTTACGTTTTAGAGCTATTTGATACAAACATACTTTGTAAGAATACTAGAAATAGAACAAAGATGAAGTGTTTATAAAGAAATTAATGATCCATAATATGAGAACTAAGGAATGCTGACAGATTACACGTGATTGGTTACGTATAGCAATCCACATCGTCCCAGAAGATACTGTCTGGAAAAAGACTAGAAGTGGGCTTGATCAAAAAACTTTATTTCCATGAGGGTGGTAGAGATGGAGGGGTGGCACTGCATGTCATAGAAGGGTTAGAACATACCGAGATCACAGAGGGCAATGGCACAGTTGAGAACCTCTGGGTAAGAAACAAGGGGCAAACAAATAATGTGGATGTCACTGTGGGAGTCTGCTATAGACCTTCCAGCCAGGATGACAACATTGATGAATTATTCTTCGAGGAACTAATGGACACTTACGAGTCAACAGCCCTTGTCCTCACAGGGGACTTCAACGTGTCAGGAATTAACTGGGAGCGTGACACAGTTGGTACAATGCAGGCCAGAAACTTCTTAAAAAACCTGGATGACAAGTTCACAGAACAGATCCTAAGGGAGCAAGCTTGGAAAGATGCCTTCTTTGATCTGCTGCTTGTCAACAGAGCACATCTCATGAACAAAGTGGAGACTGGTGGCCAATTTGGCTGAGGAGGGATCTTCTCTTCGAAAAGAGGTAAAAAGGAAGGTGGAAGCAAAGCCAAGTGACATGGGAAGAATTTAGAGATGCTGCTTATCACTGTAGGGAGAAAATTCATGTGGCCAAATCTTAGCTGGAGTTGAAGCTGGCCAGAAATGTGGGGGAAAATGAAAAGTTTTTTCACATACATTAATGGCAATAAGCAGCATAGAAATATCATCATCCCATTACAGGATGAAGATATTCACTTCACAAACAGGGAGAGAGACAAAGCAGAAGTGTTTAACACTTTCTTTGCCTCTGTCTTCAACATGGATGATGAATCAAGGGGATCTCAGTACTCTGAGCTGGAGGAGCACGGCTGTGAAAATAATCCTAGTTGACCCCGAAATTGTGCAGAATCTTGTCAGAGACTGAAGTAGTTAATGGCCTAAATATTGTAAGATCACCAAAAGACTTTTGTTCACTGTAACAAACTGAAAAGAAACAGCTGTTCACCCAGCCAAGCCTACCCTGAGTAAGTCCACTGTGAAAGGACCTTTAGGTCAGGTAAGTGGGTCCCATTGTCCAACTATCCAGGTGCAGAAGGATAAGCAGAAGGATCCATGTTTCATCACTGGATCCAGTGCGTGGTGACTTTATATATCTTAAGACCCTTGCCCTTTCTTTCTCTTTCTCTCCCTTATACATTTCCTTAAGCATTATTTTAATGCTTTAATAGTGCTCTGCTACTATAGATGATAACACCCAGCAACATACCTGTATACTAATTATTCTAAAATAAATCCTACATATGTTTACAAACACTGATTATTCAGTGTTGTTCCACTTTAATCCACCCCAAGGGATTTATAAACAAGACGTGGGGTTACCCTCCCCTCCTGAGGTGGGTCATAACAGATCTGCTGTTTCAGTTGGATCCCTACAAATCTATGAGGCCTGATGGGATTCATCCAAGAATCCTCAAAGAGTTAGCTGATGTCATTACAAAACTCCTTTCAGTGATTTTTAAGACGTCTTGGGGTTCCGGAGAGGTCCCAGCTGACTGGAAGTTGGCAAACGTTGTCCCAGTTTTCAAGAAGGGGGACCCAGGAAACTACAGACCCGTCAGTCTCACTTCAATGCCTGGTAAAGTTATGGAGAAGGTTATTCTGAGAAGTATTGAAAAACACCAGAAAGACAACATACTCATCAGACAAAGCCAGCATGGCTTCACAAGAGGAAAGTCTTGCTTATCCAACTTCATTTTCTTTTATGACAAGGCAACCCACCTACTTCATTAAGTGAAGGCAGTTAGGTCATCTTTTCAGATTTCAGTAAAGCTTTTGATACTGTCTCCCACTGTATCCTTCTAGAGAAAATGTCCAGATAAACACATCACGTTGTGGGTGAGCAACTGGCTCACACATCAAGAATGAAGGGTAATAGTGAATGAGATAAGAATGGACCACTGACCTGTCACTAGTGGGGTTCCACAGCACTCCATCTCAGGCCCTGTGCTCTTCAGTATCTTCCTTCATACATTACTTGGACACAGGACTGGAAGGGATACTCAGCAAGTTTGCAGATCACACAAAACTGGGAGGACCTGTTGACTCCCTCACAGGCAGGGAGGGCCTGCAGAGGGACCTTGACAAATCAGAGGACTGGGAAATCACCAACTGTATGAAGTTCAATGAGGTAAAGTGCTGGATTCTGCACCTGGAATAGGGTAATCCCAGATGCATGTACAGACTGGGGAAAGCAGTGCCAGGAAATGAACCTGGGAGTCCTGGTCAATGGCAAGTTGAATATGAGTCAGCAGTTCCCTGGCAGCCAGGAGGGCCAACCCTGCCCTGGGGGGTATCAAGCAAAGCATCGCCAGTCATGGGAGAGGATTGTCCTGCTCTGTTCTGCACTGGGGCGGCCTCACATTGGATGTTGTGTGCAGTTTTGGGCACCACAATATAAAAAAGATATTAATCTATTAGAGAGCATCCAAAGAAGAGCAGCAAAGACAGTGGGGGAGGTCCTACCCAGGAGTGGCTGAGGTCACTTGGTCTGTTCAGACTGGAGAAGAGGAGGCTGAGGAGACAACTCATTGTAGTCTACAGCTTCACTGTGAGAGGAAGAGGACGTGCAGGCACTGATCTCTTCATTCTCTGGTGATCAGCAACAAAACCCAAGTGAATGGTCTGAAGTTGCATCAAGGGAGGTTTAGGTTGGATATTAGAAAGAAGATCTTCACCTAGAGGGTGTTTGGGTGCTGAATAGGCTCCCCAGGGAAGCAGGCAGAGCACCAAGCCTGACAGAGTTCAAGAAGTGTTTGGACAAGATTGTTGAGGACATGGTGTGACTCTTGGGCATAGTCTTGTGCAGGGCTAAGAGTTGGAGTCAATGATCCTTGTGGGTCCCTTTCAACTCAGTATATTCTGTGATTCTGAGTTGTAAAACTGGAACTAATATTAACATAAATTATAACACTCAAGTCTGTGTTTGAAGGGCTGGTCCTATTTGGTATACGTAACAAAGGATGGTCAAATTATTGTAGGATATACATTCTGATTTTTTTTTTTTTTTCAAATAAATGCATATCTCAATATCCTTCTTCAGACACTGAGCTTGTATTTGCTAACACTTCATATACAGCCTAATGTGCTAGCCTAAGCACCCTCTGTGCTTCACTGGTTTTAAGAATTGCATCAAATGTCAGATTCTTGTTTAGAGGTCTAAAGAAAGAGCTGAAACTAATTGGGAGGAGGGCAGAACGAAGCCTGCAAGGTTTTCAGGTACAGGCTTTGCATCAAACAGCATTTTCTGTATCAAAGTTCCATAGTACAGGCACACAGCATGACACTATCCACATCACAAGACAGTCCCCTACACAAGAGATGCCCCTCAAAACTAGCTCTCTAAAAATCAGCAGTATTTTTATTGAAAGGAATAATGAAGATTATATCTCAGCTAGGTTTTGAGGTTAGAAATAATGCATCAGCTACTGCAGCAGAAAAAGTAACAACAAAAATAAAACTGCACTTCTGTGTGCTCAATTAAACTTAAGTCTGTCTTTCTTACTTTTACTGCCGTGCTCAACAGCATTTTAATAGCTACCACAGGTAATATATGCCACATTTTTATGTATGTACCTACCTATATGCATACTGAAAAGAATGTAGTCACAACTATAACTTTTTAAGGTTAACCTTATTGCCTTCCTTAGAGGCTCATTTCATGCTACTCCATAGCCTCCTTATATGCAACTTTCACACCTGGCTTTCAGTTCTCAATACACTGAATCTTCCATGCCTCCCTTTATCTGTGTGAGATTTTTTTATGCTGGCATATTTAAATTGTGGAGGAGCATCATCCTATAACTAGTGAATTACAGATGGAGGGAAATACTTCTGAGTTTACATTTCTGGCCATACACAAATACAGACAAAAATAAGAGATATTAAATACAACATTTTCATGCTGATTAACAACCGTCCTCTCTCGTAACTCTGCACATCTTGAGCTGTTTAACTATCACCCATGTTTCTAGCCCATATATCATCCCAATAATTTCAAAACATTTCCAGTTAAAAACAATACAGAGATTCAATTTTTTATCAAAAATAAGTATGGTTAAGACTTCAAGCAATATCAGTTTTGCTATGTATGAGTTGCTGCAAAGGCTTACACAGCTAAGCACTGTTTTTATTGCTGAAATAACACAAGGTTCTGCCATTAGCCACCCCTGCCTCAATATCACCCTACTAACCAGTTTAAAGTCATGCATTCTCCTCTTGTCTCACCATGATTGAATAGCAAAACATTCAATCTGCTACACTTTCGTGAAAATGACTACTGGGAATTGAAACCTACAAACCCATTACTTCTTGTTAGATTTGTTAAATATCTTCACGCTATAAATACCTTCCTATTACTCTCCCTAAAAATAATGCTTTATCAGAAATTGTCTTTATTTTTTTTAAAAAAAGGATGTTGAACGCTTACAAATAAAAGCATTAATTCTGTATTTTTTCAGAGAAAGGTTCTGAGGAAGAGAGAGATCATACAAAGACACAACAGAGAAATGGTACAACAATAGCATTTGTTTAATGCTGACTGAAGAATCTCAAAACTTAATACACGGTGCTATAAGGGGCGCATCAAACCACACTGTACTGAGCTGATACTCACCTCTTTGTTCTTTGGAAATCTTAGAAATTACAACTGGAATATTATGTTCTGCTCCACCCTGAAAACAAAATAAATTACAATCTCATCAGTCACTAAAAATATCCTTTTGCTTAAAATTATATTTTACCCTTTCTCTAAATGCAGTTTTTAGAGAGACTGATAAAACTCTCATTCTATATTTTTTTTAATTAATATTTGATTGTGGTTAATTCTTTACTGCCTCTCATAAAGACATTTTCGGTTGCCATCATTAGCTCAAGAAGTGAATTGAAACTCTACACAACTTGAAGAAAAAAGACAATGTTTTATCTGAATTTTTAAGAGCTTAATGTATGAAATTGTGTTCTGCCAAAGCAGAATGGCCATGCCCCTACAATGGCAACCATGCTGTGACCACTTAGTTTTCATGCTGGCAAGAAACAGGTAAACAAATGCTCAAGAAAGAAGGTTTAGACTTTTCCTCTCAAAAGCAGCCTTTATTTGGTTCTGCCTCTGTCACAAAACACAAAGAGTGAGGAAAGCAGTGGCATAAGTAACAAAGAAACATTAAGTGAGGGAACAGTAGGTGTTCACTAAATGTGGAGAAATAAAGGAAAACTGGACAATAATTCAACAGTTTGACAAAAATTCAATGCTGTTGCTTGATTCAGTTTATCCTGTTGGGTCTGGAAACATTTATGGTTCTTAAGAATAAAGTAATAAAAGTAAATCTTAAACAAAAAGGAAATTCAAAGGAAGGAATAGCAAATATACACAGGGACACAAACGTTTTTTCCTCTGCAGAGAGCATCAAAGTGTAAACCTGAATGCAACCTCTACAAATTCAAATCATCAGAAACTACAGTCTGCCACAGTGTTATTTTGTCGAGGAAAGCTGGTTAAGTGTTTGCTTACTCTTCTCCTTAGTAGCTAGATTTTACTTTGGAAACAGTGGCTTTCTTAGGTCCAGACACCCCATGTAAAGGTGTGGAAAGGACTGACATGGGTATTTTGATCTAAGGACATATCCCTTCTTCATACAACAGCCAATTGTTTGAAAGTGAAAAGGCTCTTGTACTCAGCTCCCATTTCTGTCATGGAATAAGGATAAATCTCATGTGAAACTGCAGAATTTTAAATTGGATTAATGCTCATTCTATTAGTGGCTATCAAGGCAAATGGTCCTAAAAATGGAGTTAATAGAGATCTCAGTAATATTACAATTATACACCTACAGGAGAAGTTTTACTGGCATTGCTTGAGAAGAGTGTTGACAAACACAGAATATATCCATATTTGTAGCACAGAGTATTCAATACACAAAGCCCAGAGGCTACCTTCTTTGCAGTCAGTCTGAGACGTATTCAGATTCATTAAATTGTAGTAATATAGCTTATTTGGTATCTTTCAGCAGTTTTCAACAGAGGAAGAGCAACAGTAAAAGTTCACGTTGTTGAAGATCATCAGATCAAGCTCACTAAATTTAAAAAATTTAATGTATACACTCTACATTTTTTACTCACATGCACATTTAATTTCTTCCATATTTTTCAAACAGAGAAATAATTGTATCATTCTCTTCCTAAACTTCCAATGTTACACAGATGTTGCACTAACCAGGATATTTAAATCCCAGCAAAGAAGTGTAGGGTTTAAAGCTCAGCATAGCTAACACAGGTCCTTTTTTCTCAGTAAAATGGTCTCCATCCTTAGAGTCATCTCTCCACTGAAGAGGGAAATTACTGTTATCACTAATCCATCCTGCAATGCACACAACATGATTATTTCTGTCTCATTTTATTAGTTCTACCTAAATCCATTTACACTGCATATTTGAAGAAGCTTTTAGTAATGTTCTACTGAAGAAAATTCTTCTCACTGCATCCCAATCTGACCAGTATGAAGGCTTCTTTTTAAATGAGTCATAGGACATATTGCCTGCTATTCCAAGAAACAAAAATCAAAATGGGAAAAAGAAAAGAGCTAGCCACCTATCTACACCTGTTAACAATTCATAACAAGATACATATCCACTGCTAACATGTTGTTGAATACTACCTCATATTGGTACTGCATCCTACTTTCTCCATTCTCCTCTGTCCTGAGTAGGAAAAAGTATATGCAAGCCTAAATTCTGGTTTTATAGACTCAGGAGATACTTCTCTGAAGAAACCCCTGGAACAGAGGCAACTTTTCCATTACTTTAAATATTCCCTCCCTCTGGTATGGACATATAAGTTCAGACCAGAGAAGGGAAAAAAATACATCAAGTAGTGGTGTTGAAGACATTAGAACTCAGACTTCTACCAGAATCTAGCATCAATCTTTCTTATGTTAATTTTCTTTGTCATTTTTCCTTAACTGGGAAAGGATAAGGCAGGAATTATGGTAGCTGCCCACCTGTGGAGGTGGCCCTGCTAGAAGAGCCAGAGGAGGCTCTAATCACTGGCAGCTGTTTGAAGGTCACTGTCCTGGATGTTGGCCACCACTGGTGAGAGGTTACTCACACCTCCTTTCAAAGTCACATGATACATTCCTAAGGACTTTTTCTTATCCCAGTTTTTATGTGTGAGGGATTTTTTTCAGAAGTTTTTATCATATGAAAAATAGACCAACTGAAACTAGTAACTTATTTTTCTTGTCTGGCTCTAAGTATAGTATGTATGGGAATTTTTTACTTCTTACTAAAAGGCAGCATTTCCACTAACAAAAATATCTTTAAGGTCTATGGCCACTAGATTTTTTTGACTAAGTCATACTGAAAAGTCTTAGCAGATCTGTGATGTTATTAATAATTTAAAATGAATTATCAAAATAGAGGCAGGAAAATGGCACTGTACTGAGTCCTGGTAGCCAGCCTGTAACAGCAAACCTTCATTTGTTTAATGAACTATCAATTTTGTTGCTTATTTCTGCAAGAACAGTACACTCCAGTTATGAAAAAGATTACGTTCTTTGAGAAGTCATACACTTCACAGGATCTTTTGATGAAGCTCTACATCTCAAACTTATCAGAGACGTAATAAACTACTGAAATACTACACTGACCAAATTCTACATCTATCTCCATGGCTATTCCTTCACACACAAATGTTTATCAAGAGGCTTCAGAAATGAGAAAATAATTCCTCCAAAGAGTGTAAAACAGATCAGTTCTGTTTCAAATACAGTAACAACTGTACCATTAACTTCAGTAGAATGAAGTGCGGCAAAACACATATTAAAAGACTGGATTATAAGCAATGTTTAAAGGACTGAAGTTTCGGTCTGGTGCAAAAGTCAATCTCATAAGCAGGTTTTTTAAGCAGTTAGCTGAACATGTGATTTTTATAAATATAGTTGGAGCACTCAGGTTGTAAGAAAGAAGAAGATAGTTTTCCTCAGAGACAAAGAAAAGAAAAAAAAGATAATTTTATCTTGGAAATACTGACAATTTGCCCTGCTCTTCAGGGAAAACAAACAAACAAGCAAAAAAAACCCCAACAAATTCCAAGAGTCCAAAATACTTAAGGTGAGATAAGATACTTTCAAAATTTACTCAAAAGTTAAAAGGTGTCTTGATCGTGTGAGATTTTTGAGAGCAAATGGGTATTTAAGATAGCAGAAAAAAGGCATCTAGGCACCTAGAGCTGAACGTCAAATCTAGACAAATTCATAACAAAGCACAAGCAAGTACTCTGAGGGTCATTAATCACTGTACTGTTGTAATTAACACCTCAGAACAACTGCACCCTCTGTTATACACTACAGCCAGAAAGCAAGTCCTCAGATAAGCTCCAACTTTCTGTAGTAAAATAATAGAAACTACTGTAGGTCATGGGCCTGTGGGCATTAATGACACAAGGAGGAGAGGCCTCAGTTTTTCTCAGTTCTACAGGCTGACTTGTAGACCTCTGCTTTTAGGTACTGTTTCAAAATAATTACATTTCCATTTAAAACTATTAACAAATAAGCTCCTCACTGAAGTTCAGGAATCTTCCAAAACAAAACAAAGTAGCAAACTTGTATTCATCCTCAAAAGAAATCATACCGTGATTGAATGACACTTTTTAAACAGAAAAGTGCCATTCTTCAGAGTATTTGGAACTGACATTGACACTTCATGGCATACCTAAAAAGTTCATTGAGTCTTTATAAAAAGTTTGCCTTCTAAACTGAAAAATAAATTACTTTAAGTTCCAGTTCTAAGTTGTTTCTTACAGCTAACTTCAAATTATTAGAACCGATTATATTAATTATTTGTTTTAGATTGTGTTGACTTCTGCTTGTTAATCTTTCCTTGTGTGAATGTGATAAAGGGATCTGGCAAAGAAGGTCCTACATTACTGATTTTTGAAAAATAAATGGTTTTAAAGTAATAAATCATACTGCCTTATACACATTGACAGAATAACCTGGACCATAGAATTCAGCTCATCATTTTCATTACTTAATCTATGCCATTCAAGTAAGTTTGAGTTTTCTTTATTAAAAAGATATCTCTTTTGTATTTAATCACATTTTTGAAGAGATTTCATCACCTGATTGTTAGTTATTTCCAAAATTAAAAAATGTCTATTCACACCTGAATTCATGTACCTTCACCTTTCCACTACTTAGAATAATTTAGATCAAAAAATCTATGGAATAAAATACTCCTAGAAATGGATATCTTGATCTAAAAATTTAAGAGTATCTTGCTCCACTAATTTAAGAAAGACCATTGAACATTCACTCTTTATATTTCACACTGATATTTTATTTCATATAATGTACGTAATACGTAAATAATGTGATCTAGAAATTGTTGGCAATTTTAATTCTAGATGATAACCCACTGTAATGCATAAATAAAAATCAAGTTTAGTGACTCTGGAGATTTGCTTTCCAAACATCAAAAATCCTCACTGTAACCCATTACTTCTTAATACCAGCTAAATAAAACCCCATTTACCCATGCACTTGATTTTACACTTACATGCATTACTTCATCTTTATTCTGTGAACTGTAACCTATAATGATACTGAAGGTGCTGTGACCAAACTGATGAGAAACTTTGGTGACAAAAGAGCAATTAGTTTCCCTCGAATAGAGGTCTTCATGGGTCAACAAGATAACAGCAAGCATACTAAAATTTACTTAAAAATTAGTATTTCTATTCAGCAATATTCTTATCATTGACAACACAAATGCACATTAATCCTTCTTATGAGTCACTTATAAGGTCAGTACTAGCAGCTCTTCACAGGAAAATCTATACTTGCACTTTATATTTGTAATTTAAACCTCTCTGCATTCATGTGAAGTACACTTTATTTTCTTCACTGCTATCTTGCGACTGAGACTGCTGTGCTTAGAAGATAAAATTAATTGTGTATTGTCTACAGTCAGATTCAAAGCTAATGTATGGTTTTCAAAATCATATATTAGGATGACAAAAATTATTAACCCTTCCTCCCTCTCTCAAAAAGAATCACCTACACTGACATATGTTCTTGAATCTTGATGAAGAAAGAAAAACCATGATAAATTGTCTTTGAGAAGCAATAACACTTTCTGTCCTAGTAATGAATTGCAGTGAACCAATGTAATATTCTTTGTAGGAGAATTGATGATGAATTTATTGGCTGTTTCATGAGCCTGCTGTTGTAATTAAGCATTCAAATTAGAATGTTGAGCAGAAGTACAGTATGTGCAGCTGAAAACACTTCTCAACTCTTGTATCAAATTTTATTACAGAGTTGCTCTGCTTGAATCTTAAGAGAATGATCTTTGCATTGCCTTCCATTCCACAGAGCAGTGTGGTTGCTGGTTGCCTACTGTGACAGTATCTACAATACCAGAATATGTTTGTGCTCATTTCTAGTCCTCTAAAATACAGTTTGTCCTAATTAAAAATAACATTGATTATAGACAAAGACACTTTTTGTGTAACATAGAATAATAGAAAAAACCCCGTCATCCTACCTTTATACTTAATCCAAATCCTCCTACAGTTTGTCTTCTAATTGTTACTGTTCTTTCCTGGGGTAAAAACAAAAACAAGTTCTGTTAGATTTAATGTTTTCTGCCAGAACAGCTATATTCGCATTTCGATAATCTCTTTCTGTCCTTCCATCCTGCATTAATTTTTCTTGCTTTAATGAAGTCCTGAGTTTCTGAATGCAGCAATCCCATGAATGCTATGCTGCAGCAGAAAAAGACAAAATCTGGAAGAATAGTAGAGGTCCTGTCTCAAACAAAAAATCACTTTTTCAATTCACACCATCCTAGCAAGTACTGCAATGCACTAAGAACAAAGCTGTAGAGTTTGACAGCTAGGGCACAACACATGGATTTTAGTAGTCTTAACCTTGACTAGCCCTGAATTGGTCCCATATGCAGACTGAACATTACATGTTGAACTACTTGCACTGCACTCCTGTAGTGCATTTTCCAATTTAGTTTCACATAAAAGGAATAGAGCTTGTGTACTCCAATATCACTCAGTTATGTGAACCAAAGCATGATAAGTGCATATAATGCATAAATTACTTTCAAAGTACAGTCCTGATAGAATTTAAACAAACAAAAAAAGCCCCACAAACTAATACAAAGAGAGCCACTGTTGATCTCAGAGCAATGGTTTAAAAAGCGTAAGCAATGATCTGGAGGCTGTTGTTACAGACACAATTATTATAAAGCAACCCATTGGTTTTTTTTATTGTTTGTCTTAAAATTTGTGTTGTAAAAAACTGTAGGCTAGTCTCTGTCTTAGATATGACAATTTTACAAAAAAAAGACTTTTTGTTTCCTAGTCTGTTTTTTCACAAAGATCATTTAGAATTAGCAAATATAAGAAGTGGTAAAAAACCTCACTAGCAAATATACCTTATATCAGGATACAATATATATGGATTATATAGAATTTTAATGTACTCTAAATGTAGTCTAGCTTTTATACTCATTTAATTACATATATATTGTGTAGCATAATGTCTTAATTATATATTGTTTATTTCAGCACAATCAGCATAGATTGCCAGGGTCAGTCAGATTTGAGTAAGTCATGAGAAACACAACAGTGACAGAAGATGAAATATCTACAGAGACATTTTTTCCTCCTTACTTCATACAGAGAAAGGAAAATTAATTATTTAGAGCTACAACATAAGAGTTTTGGAAACCAGTTATTGCAGAATTATGGGGAAAATCAAGTCACCTTCTTTCTTTTTTCACATTTGTGAAATTTTGGATTTAGATCAAACCCCAGCTCTGATCAGCTTTTTTTATTTTTATTTTTTTCCTCAGAAGTCTAGAAAGAAAAATTATAGGAGTCATCAAACCACATTTATTTACCATCTGACCTATAACTGAGCCATTGGTCATGGCAGGTTGTCTTTTGTAATCAATAAAAAAAAAATAAACACATTCAGTTCATGTGAGTCAAAGCAGGTGCCCAAGTTGGGTATTAATCACCTTCGTTGAGTAGAGGCAGGACGCCAAACTTAACTTTGGAAAGATGATTCCTTCCCTTTAAAGTTGCAAAGTTGAGTATTTTGATGGTAGATAACAGCTTTGAAATGTTTTGCCAGAAAATTCCTTTATCCCAGCAAGTTTTACTTAGTGATTTGTATATGAATTTATTTATGTTGCTCTCAAAAACCCCAAACCAAGCTTAATTTTCAGTGTCATTCTCAGCCCAGGTGAACTGAATAAACTTCATCTGCAAAGCACTGTATTGTAGGGTAAAACAATATTTTTATTCTAATGATTAATACAAGAAAAAAGCTTGACTGGCAAACTGAAGTAAATTATTTTCTTTTGATGTCTTTAATTAGCATTTCAAATTAACAATAACAATAAAATGCTTTTCTCTGGTCCAACAGCTTTAAGATCTTAAAATTATTTACGACTATTCATTAATAAAATACAGCAACAGCTCTGGAAGGCAGCACATTTTGTGCCAGTAAAGAAGTGCTCCAAGTATCCTCATTGACCATTTATGTTGTTTCAGTTTAAAGATACTGATGTTTCATTGATTACAATTATCTGATTATAATAAAACCTTACTAAAAATCTATGTCAGCTATAGATTTCTCTCTTAGTATTTTTCTTAGTTTTGTTCTCCCCTCTAATTGCACAGCATAGTATTCTATGATTGAATTTGCAGTGGGTTTTGCAAATTCCAAAAGCAACTTCATCTCCAAGTTTACAAAATAATACTTGGTTCAGATGAAAACCAATTTATTTCACTATCAAGAGTACACAAAATGTACTCCAAGCTTGTAATACCATTAATCCTTTTGTTGCCTATATTATACCAACCAGAGGGAAAGCTAGAGCTTCCAGTATCCTTAAACACAAAATTCAGAACAACATTTTAGCTGTTTCCTGGAACAGAACAAAATTATTTATCATTTTATTGAAAAACTCAAAGCTGCTGCCATCCTGTCAGCATTTTCCATGGCTTTAACTCAGAAAATTCCTCATCCACAAATATGTTCATTGACTGGAAAGGACAGCTAAGAGTTTTCCCAAAAAAAAAAAAAAAAAAGTCTTTCTCAGAGAGCTATGCAGTGAAATAGAAACAATGTCTTTTTAGGCTTTCATTAAAGAGGTATTAAAATTTTTCTTTAGAATCCAAATTATCTTCTTGAGTACGCAAATGTCATCTCAAGTGAGATCAGAAGTGAAGAACGACCATGTGAGAACACAGCAACAGTAAATAGTGAGGAAAGGAAAACACAGAATCCTATGCAATCATTATCTATTTACATGTAGTCAAGAGTTAATGTTATTTTTAACAGTTAAAACTTAGATCACAGCAAAGATTCAAATATTTTACATTAACTGAGATGTGACATCAAAAAAAGCTTATAATTGATTAACTGACTCTTAGAAATAATGATTAGTAAGTATTCCTTTCAAATTATTTATCCTGTATGATATAAAGCAATCATCTATTGACATATAATAATCTAATAATGTGTCTTTATGAAGAAAGTCACGTAAACATTTAAAAAAAAAGAACGAATGAAACTTTAAAACTCTCCAGAAAACTGAATTAACCACATGTGAAACTTAAATATACCATTACTCCACCTTTTTCCTAGAATATACATTTTATATTTTCAGTTAGTGACACCAGTGTCCTGGAGTAAGGTTATTCATCTGGTGTGTCTGGTTATTCATCTGACAAGAGTAAAGGTATGAAGAATTAATTTGTCTAGGTCTAGGCAGAAAACAACACCTCTCTTTTCACAGTGGATAGAACATACATCAAGGTATTATACATATGAATGAAAATGATAAAAAGCTGAATGGGTGCAGCACAAAATAGGAAGTGAGTAAAAAGAAACATACATGGAGAGGAATCTACAATAGCACAGTGACATGTAAAAAATGTAGATGGGAAAAGAAAGGAGGAAAATATTAGAACAAAATTTGAAAATTATAAAGATGAAATCAATACTTTGGCAGGAATTTCATAGATCAAACTGTTAACATTGGATGCCTTAATATCTTCAAGGCCCTTCTCTTATATAGTTTACCCATAGTAATTTCATTACTTTTTGAAATACAAAAATATCATGAGAACATTTCTTTTTTCTTTCATTTAAGTATTGCATATGTTTTCATGAATTTTTATCCTCTTTTTGATAATGCTTTGCTCTTTCTTACTGATATTTATTTGGATTATTTTACCTGAGCAGTCAAGCTTTATACTCATTCAGAGTGTAAAGGAAACAGCACATAGGTCAGTCACATTTTCAAGTTGAATTAATAGTGTTAACAAGGTTTGCCAGCAGACTTGCTCATCTGCTAACAACTTCCATCATGTGACATTTGAAGTTTGTCTCATTAGTTCAGTTCCTCATGCAATTGGAGAAGGTTGGCAGTAAGGGATGGCAGCAGAATGACTGGTCAGCTGAAAATCCCTCTTCCTCTGCAGCTGTGCTGGAGACTGAGGATGGTAAACACAGTGTCTTGTAGGCTGTTCACACTGACTGGCATAAGCAAAAGCACTCAACCTTTTGCTTGTTTTCACTTCAAAATCTTTCCAGACCTGCCTCATATGTTTAAAAGCTCAAGTATTCACTTAAATACCTACTCATAAAATTCCTATTCCTAGGGCTGATTTATTTCAGAAGTACTGCATTTTTTTATATAAAAATAAAAGAGGAAGAAAAAAAAAAACAAACATAAACCTCAAGTCAGTATGGATCTGAACTCACACTAGGAAAAATTATTGTTCTCTTTCAAATTTGACATTATAAATGGCAATTTGAACCTCAGTTGATTGCTATGCTTTGTACTTTTAAGGAGCTGCAGAAAAATAAGCCGCCTTAGGCTTTCCCTAAATAATCATATTTACATCTGTCAGGTTGTCACTTTAACGCTGCCCAGACTGGCAGGGGAAAAAAAAAAAAAAAGGCTACCCCCATCTGATAGATATTTGACGACTTCTGTGAAAAAATGGATTCACTCCACTGAATAGCTGACAGATACCAACATGATACCAAAAAAAAAAAAAAACAAAACCCAAACCAAAAAACCAACCAAACAAAAAAACACAGACATTCTTTCTGGTAGCGTTGTGAGGGTAACAAGAATGGAAAGTGCTTGAAAGATGACCTATCTGTCATCTATTGGCCACTCTTTCCAAGACAAGGAGTTTCATTTTGGCATTGTTTATAATATTCAACCATGCATCAGAATCAAAATTGCAAATAAAGCAATATAGAAAATAAATCAAACCCATTAATTACTATTTTAAGCTTTTAACTTTTTTCTTCTATATCTATTAATTAAAATTGCTAATGTTAATTGAACTTCTTTTATCAACCAGAATACATGAAAAGAAACTATATACTTTTCAACAGAGAATGATCCAATGTAACAGCTAAAAAAATAGCTTTCAGAAAGTCTCAAAAAAATAAATACGTAAACAAGGAAAATGTAATAACGTCATCTGACTGCCCAGGCAAGTTAAGTGACATATCCTGAATTTAAATTTATCCTTAAAAATTAATAATACCTTTATTATTTAAATTTAAAAAAAAATATAAAGAAAACCATTCTATTGTGCAAAACCTGTAACTTAAAATAACCTTTTTTATGGCAAAATTTTAAAAAATTAAAAAATCTCTAACAACTATTTTTTTTTTTTACTATTTTATGGGCTTGGTATGGATTTATAAATCTTCGAACACATTTGATTTCTCAATAGCAAAAGGACAACTTTAAAAGTGAGATATGTTCTTATCTTTACAATAAAAAGAACGGCTATGTGATTAACTATGTCAGAAAACAAACCTGGCTCTAGCCCAAAATTTAAGTCAGTGTTACTTTCTGACTTGGAAAAGGTATTTATTGATGTTTTTTTCTCTATAGCAGACCAATTACAGTTCATAGGCTACATTCAGATACATTTGTATCAATCTCAGTCGGGCACACGCATGCCCCTATGAGAGCTGTTGCTCTAACAATTCACAAAAAAGGTGCACTCATATTTTTTAAGTATTGAATTCTGAATGATCTTCACACCCAATCTTTCCCCCAAAGCTTTTTAATTTAAAAAAAAATAAAATCACTAAAAGAAATTATTACTGTTTAATTAAATAATGCATTACTATACAGCAGCAGAGAAATGTGACTTAGCTCTATGCTATCAGGTGACTTAGCAGTATTGCGTAAAACCTATGACCCTTTACCAGAACCATTAAGATAATATTGTAAAAATGCAAGCTGAGCTGGTAGCTGAAGGCAATAATGTGCCAGATGCCCACAGTTTATTTTCATTCCTTTAGAAAAATAGTAGCTGATTCAAATCATCCATCCTCTTAGACGGATGTTAGACATAACAGTGTTATGTCCTTAATTTATGGATGTCACACACATATAGGTTCTATGTGTAGAAAAATTTTGAGTACTATTAGCAAACAAAATTTATTAAAGAAAATACGGAAAAAATCTGTGGCACCGTAGACAGATAAACTACTTATCCCGATAAAGCACAACAGTCCTTTTACTTAAATTGCAGATGGTCACGAAAGGTGATAGAAATTGTGATGATCAAAATAAAAATACTGATTCTGGAATTCCAAAGATTAAAACTATTCCTAAATAGTACTAAATCTACTGAAGAGTAATATTTCAGGCTATCTCCTCTCCCATCATAATTTTCACCAAAGCACTAGGCTATCCTTGTTAGTCCAGGCTATAGATGTGTGTCTAAAAAGACTGGGAGGTGCCTCATTGCACAATGTTATCTGGAGCACCATAAAGTAATTTTTTGAGCAGAATTCCATGTAATCAAAGAAATATGTTTAATAGGATATATAAAGTTCTTCTATACTTCTGCCATGAATTTCCTACGTGGTTAAATTCAGATGTTTTCAGGGCATTTCCTAACTGTTCTGTACCACAATAAATGGTAATGAAGATTTATGATGATTATGTGAAACCTATTTGTTAATAATACCAGAATTATGAAAATAAGTATCTTGCATATCCAGTACCTTAAGGGAGAAAAAGGTGCACCAGACCTGACAGACGCCAGTCATATCTTCCAGTTTTTCCACATGCAGACTCATGGATATCTTCAGAATACAAGCTACTCCAATTCAGATATATACTTCCCATACAATAAAGCCTTTCTACAGGCAAGGATTTAATCTGGGTTTCTAATGACACTGCCTTCTACGCTTTGAGTTTCAATAAATGTTCTCTTCTCACTTTTGACCACTTGCACTGGAGTTCAAATCTAGATGTCCACTAGCAGCATAATGCTGAGCCCACTATGATTCTTTCTCTTGGAAAGCAAGTCTTTCCTGTTCCTCATATAAATGAATCTCTTTAAAATTTATTGATACAACTGATGCTCAAATTTAGATCTAATCGATAATCATTTGAATTTCCATTGATGCTTTATGGAATTGCTATAGATCCAATTGCTGCAGGACCCTCACGAAAGCTATCACATTTTGTTTAGCCCACTAAAGAAACAGATGGTTTATTTTTTAGTGTTTAACACTGTTTATCTTGCTTATAATCTTTTATGCATTTCATTTTCTTACTCCAAATTCTATACAATGAAAGAAGAAACAAGGTATCTTTGCACCAAAACCTTCAGTCTGGAAAACTCAAACTGTCTTCCAAAAAGGAAGTGTTCTAAATTAAGAACTAGGTCCCTTATCCCATGCACTCACATTAAACCACACTTCATTCCTAAGAAGCCACTAACTTCATTTAGATTGTTCCACAGGATGCTGATTGGGATGCTGCTGGAACGCTAAGTGCCTGTTTAAAGTCTGTCCTACACAGAGGAGCATGCAAATTGATTCAGACCCAACAAACAGAAGAGACACTGTTTTGAACTAGAAACACAGCATAATAGCCTTTCGTTCTGTACCAATGTAGAAGTTACAAAGAAAAATATTACAATCAAATTCTTTGAAGATTACTAAAACAGAATTAAAAGAACTTTTACTGTAGCTACTTGTCTATAAAATTTAACAATAGTATTGTTTCTCAGTTAATTATTTTATTTTTATTTGTTAGAGTTTATTCTCTGAAGCATTCAGGGTCAGTCGCTAATGAAAACATTTGCTTTATTAAATTCAGGTAAAAGAAAAGTAAATGTGGTTACTTATCTAGAATAATACAAATAACAATATTATTATTATAACAATAAACCTACCAAAGTGAAATATAAGACAAACAAATAAGCCTAATAAATCAAGAATAAAAATAACAAAAATCAGGAAAAAAAGAAGCCTGTGGGGTTTGTCTGATTTTAGAATACAATCAAAGCATATGATTTCAGATTATTTAAATTATCTGTGACAAAAGGACAGCTGTCTTTGAATTGCCAATCATCCTTAGCTGGAATGCACCTACTGCTACAAAACCTAGTATTATTCCCAGAGGAAATCAGAGTAATGTACTCAAAAATCACTAGCCTAACAATGACTCTTCCAGGAGGAAGAAAACTCCCCATCACCACACTAATATCAGTCAGTTAATGAGTTATGCATTCAATATACAAATAACATAAGGGAGTTTAATTGGTGAAGCAAATAATAAACTGTTTTCTAAAGAGTCTTTGTAAAACTAAAGATGGCAAAACTGTAAGAGAAAGCCTTACTGTGAAAAGGAAAAAAAAAATAATATGCATTTCATGAAGACATTTAAATAACAACTTCAGCAGGAGTAGCAGGTATTACAGCAGAATAATGAAAGTTGTATTTCTGAGTGATAAGATCTTTTAATAAATAATGCCATAATGGTGTTGGTGGAATAACAGTGCCACAGTGTATGTTGTTAATTGAGCTACTGTAACTTGAGCTTGAACTCCTAATTTCTTTCTATCTTGGCTATTGAGGAATACCAATTCTGATTGGTAAAATGAGCACCTATATTCCACATAAAGGACACAGATCTGTATTAGTAAACTGCATGTGTACAGCAGGAAACAGGCAAAAGCTAATGTCAGATTTTTCATGCAAATAAACCCAGTCTGTATGGAGACTGTGTAGGTAGTGTGTTCCTCATGTTTAAGAGAAAAGCTCTGAAACTTTCACCTTGAGATGTTCATAGTCCTGAAATATATTACTGGATACGTTTTCCATTAATCTACCACACTTTAAATACTGTTAGCATTCTACCAATTTACTTGTGGTTTCTGCTTTGTATTTTTTAATTGTACTTGTATTTAGAGATACATGTATGTGGCAACAGCAGCAATTAAATAATAAACTAGACATAATAGCATTCACATAACATTTGCATAAGCAGATATTACCATACTATGCCTCACAAGATTTAACATGAAATCCATGATCATTTTATTTAGCTCAAAGGGAGAGCAGAATGTTTATGATAGTTTCCCATAAATCTTAAAAACACCTCTACAAAACATAATTACAGTATCTATAAAAATGTCTATAGAAATTAATACCAAATGTTTTCTATTACTTTTGTAGTTATCTTTTAATATTAAATTAAAACTTAGCATTACAATAGTACTAAAACTTGCAATGTTGTCCTATAGAAAATTTTACAGATCTTCCAAGTAATTGTCTAGAAAGCTCAGTTTCTTATGCACAAGATTCAATATGATGCTTAAATAAGAAATCTGACACATCATGTAAGAACAGTAATACATAAAACACACTATTACACTGTTCCATCTCTATTAACATGATGTGCTGATAAAACTAGTGGCCCTCACGCGTGAAGTCTAGTGTTCTGCTACCATAGGAAGCAACCAAAGCAACAGAAGACAGAAGATAATCCCTCTACCAGCAAAGCCCTGACACAACTATCTTTACAACTCCACAGACAATAGTCAGATACCTAAGAACACTGAGGTATCTGCACTCTACGTGAACTCACTGCTCGTGTCATTGTTCTGGCATTCATAGAACGGTGAGTGAAAAAAAACAATACTGTACTCACACATAAAACTTGTTATCTTATTGCTGCTTTTTGGATGAGTATTGCTAATATTTACTCACAAAAGATGATATAGTAAAATACACTTTGTGTTCACAGTACAAAATGAAATACCAAACCATGCGAGTAAATGCGCACACATGCGTGTCCAAACCTGCACACATGTACACACATGATTTTTTTTAATTCACAAAGAACATCTTAAAGAAGAAATAAAAACTACTTACACCAGAATAGAAAGGCTCACCAGACACACAGATCACATCCTGCTCCTGGATCATCAAAATATCTTTGGCTAAGTGCAGTCGCACTTTGAAAGGCTCCTGGTTACCATCCTGCAGCAAACAAACTCCTGTCTTTGTCTTCAAAGGAAGGAATAAAGAAAAAAGTTTTTTTTTTCAATTAGCACATTGCATTTCTATAAGTGGTATTTTGAATCAGAATAGTTAAGAGATAGCTACAATTACCATAAATACATTAACAAATATCTAAAACTATTTCCAGTCATCACTGTATGAACTGTGGTTAGACTACATGAATAATCATAATCCTGAGACAGATTATTGGATACATTTTCCATTAATCTACCACACTTTTAGCACTGCTAGCATTCTTCTACATAAATAAAATTCATCTACATAAAATAAAATGGTTAAAGTAGCATATAGTGAAGACAGATTTTGCAATAATAAGGCGCTATTTCACCCACGACGAATTTGTGAAACTCCTTTCAAACTGCTTCAGATCATCTGTGCTCTTACTTTCCATCTTTGTATTAAATGATGATACCTCACTTGGACATGAAGCAAAAGCTGATGCTCCACATATTACAGCAATACAGAAAGACATACAATGACACTTCCAAACTAGCTAGATGTGAGCACCAACAGTTACATGAGCCAGCTGTGGGCTCTTCCTTGTCTAGGAGCACAACATTAATTCACTCTTTTATGCTCCTATTCAAATGACGATGCTGCAGTTAAGAATAAGAGAAAATAAAAATTGAAGAATACAACTCCTTCTAGTAACTAAATTCTTGCTCCATTTCTGTATTTCAAATTTATGGCTAAAGATCAGGAATTCTGTAGAATTCTTCAATATAAAATAAGCAATTTTATAGGAAAGAACAGAGTCTTCATGGTAGTACTTACTTGTGCTATCTTTTGGAGCATTATACATGAGAGCGTTGAGCTGTGAAAAAGTTGGCACTTGTAAGTACCATATGTATCTAGTAGTTTTTCCCTGAAGGCCATGTTGAAAATAGCACTCTTTGAAACACTTCATAAATGGACAAAAGTTCTATTGGTAGACCATTTTTTATATGAAAAATCTTCTTACAAACAATCTAAAAATTTAGTTTTATAACACATAATTTACCAGTTTAACACATGTATTTGCATAGGTATAGATATTTATGTATCCAGATCGGTATCTCCAAAGAAAATTCACATATAAAAAGTATTTAAAATCTTGGACTCATCAGTGTCACTAAGAAAACTTTCCTTGCCTTTACAGAGGTCAGATTTCAATCCATCTGTAACATTTCATGTTAATCTGTACAAAGGTGGCTTAAGAGAAGATCAAGGAAACAAGAGCATTTCTGTGAACTTTAAGTGCCAAGGGTGACCTGGCTGAATTTGAGATCTCTTTCTCAGACAAAAGTCTAAAAGAGGATTTGAAAGATAGCCCCATTATGTGCTCTGATACCTTACATCCACAGCATGGAGAGAACAAACACAAATATGGAACCAACAGTAGGCAACTGGCAGAAGAGAAGTTTAAAACTGTCTCATGAGGCTTTAAAAGAGGTGGAAAGGTCGAGAACAACCTTTAAATAGCTCTATATAATGTTCTCCACTGATGAACTGTTCTGTCACTTCTACTCTATACTCAACACCCAAACTTTGGAAATTGTTTTTCCTTGGATGCCGGGAGCAAATGTGTATAACTCAGCCAGGACTTTGAAAGTGGCTGTGATGTTGTTTTTATTCTTTTTAAACTAAACAATAATAAGAAAAAATGAAGAGTTCCATGCACTGAACTCACACTGAGGTCAGTGGAAGCTCTGGTTAAAAGTCATCATGCACCCTTTTTCTAATATTAAGGCATCTTTTTTTCTTCTTTTTTTTTTTTTTAACAGGATGAGATAGAAACTGTTTGACATGCACAGACAAAATAAGTGGATCACAAAACGAGTTAAGTTTTCAGTACCACTGAAAAATGCCCTCTCATATCATACATATTATAATATTAAAATAAAGAAAGAATCATTCTGTCCTTTTAACTTCTTCCTTTACAAACTACGATGCCTCCTCTCTTCACACAGTTGTGAAGCAAGCAGTAAGGGACAATCAAAGTTGAACAATGTGGGGCTGTAACTATGATCAAATAAAAGGGGTTAGTTACCACTTATAAAATGGGTTTCTTCTGCAGAAGTTTGCCAATGTGTCTTTTCTCCTCCTTGGATAACTGGAAATAGAATAAATTCTACCTCTCATACATTGAGTATAATAACTCTGCCTTAGTTGACTGCACATTTCTGCTTTGGTCAATAACCTTATAAAATTTCCAGAGTTTTTCTGCAAAAGCTGAAGGGCTTCATTGGGGGACTTAGAGGCAGATAACCACAGCAGATACAAACAGTCATTAAAATAAAATTAAAATTCAAGTCAGTTTCTAAATGCACGTGGGTTGAGCTTAGTCAGACTGAGCAAGCAAAACAAGCTTGGGAAAAGTAAAATATTTAGGCCCTTGGAAGGATTGACAATACACATTCAGGGACCTTATTTACATCAGACACTCTAAAATGTAATGAACCACTTCACTGTTGTTTGGCTTTATGAAAGCTGGTTTACAATACAGTTCAATTAAATCTTCAATTATACTACCTCCTTCCCACTCCTACCTGAGAGCAGCATGAACAACCACATAAAGGAGAAGAATGTAGCTGACTTTCATTAGGTAACTTCAAAAGAAGACCTTGAGAACAAAGACTGGAATTTAATTATTTTGTTTCATTTTTGTATGCTGAGACTTCTTTTTTTCCTGCTCTTGCCCACTCCCTCCAAAGCATCCCATAAACTGAATAAAATGAAGATACGAGCCCCTGCATCCATATCCAGAGCTAGAATTTAGGAAATACAACCTGTATATATACTTTGATGTAAATTGCTGTGCACATCAGCATTTTTCATTCATGTGGCCTTAGTAAAATTATTCTGGCTGGAGGGAGACCAACTGTCTAGCCTACACTCCTGCCCTTGCTTACATTTGAAGACCTTAGATGGGGTGAGTGTGCGTGTGTGTGAGGTGTGGGAGTGCAGGGTTATGGCTGATGTTGACTTTTGTTCCTTGCACTAATTTCTAAGAGACTCCACTTGTGGGGGGGAGGTTCTATCTTTTTTCCCTTCAAGCCTTCTACATTTCACTGGCAGAGGGCTGTGCCCTACCTGTGGCTTGCAGCAGTAAGACAGAATAGGGCACATCAACTGAGCTACTGTTGCTGTCAGTGTGAGGCCATGCAAGGCAGCCCCTTGTGCTCAAGTGTGTGACAGCTGTATCACCTTACATCACACATGGATGCAGAAGCAGAGGTCAGCTGATAACAGTTTGTTAAGCCAATACAACTTGACTGTATGTTTGAGTCCAAATTGCCAAGAACATCAAAAGGAACATTGAAAAGAATATTGTCTTACTCATAGAGTTGGGCACCTGTTGAAAAGATGGGAAGAAAATGGAGTGTTTGAAGTTGCAAATTTTTATGAAGTTGATATTTTAAGGAATACAAATGGAAGGAACATAGAGCAGTAAAAAAAAAATGGGTTTCCATATGGAAAAGAGCCTGTGACACCGAGCAAAAGCTGTGATGAAGGAAGGTAGAGGTACCTAAGTAACAAATGTAATGAATCTTGCACCTGAACAATGCTGCCTCTGTCATCTCATTCTATACTCCTTTAAACTGAGTTTGACAAAAATACTGATGTGGCAAGGGCTGATGTTCTTGGAAGCGTGTACAAGGAGGGGCTGGAAACCAATCCTCCTTTGCTTTGCCACATCAGTCTTTGGTGAACTCTCTGCTTCAGGTCACTATGAGAGAATAGCACAGGCTGGCAGAAACCCTAGGTAGGATTGCTTTTCTAAAGACTATGGTCATACTCTGATCATTATTAGCAACAAGGCAGTGAAAAAAGGCCATTTAAAACTCTTTTCCCATTATACTCTGACTTACATCAGATTGTCCATATGGGCTGTGTATAAGATCTGGCCCTAATAATTTTCCTAAAAGGAACTCAGAAATGCTTACATACTAAAACCAGCTCAGTGCAGTATATATGGCCTTCACAAATATTTAAGAATTAATTTCAGAGGAAATACATGTGAAAACTTCAGCTCATAGATTTATGCTAGCAGCAGAGTCTCTACCAAACATATACCAAAATAAACACTGTAGAAGAAACATCTTTAAAGTTATCTGTTAATTTAGAAGTCAGTTTCTTGCACAACTTCCCAACATAGATTTTTTATTTTTTTTACTTTTTTTTTTTCTGAACTAAGTAAGTCTGATGGCAGATTTTCTCTTGTATAACTATTTTTTAAAGTTATTACTTTTTTTTCTGGTCATAAATGACCAGAAAAAAAATTCAAAAACTTTTTCTGCATTTTGTTCCAGAGGAGACTTACTCAGTATTTCATATTATTTTAAATAGGTATAATCAGTTTTCAAGACATGGATATATCTTTTCATCTATGCTATTTTGTCTGACTTTTGCCTTACAGTAATAAAAAAAAATATTATTTAGCTTTGCTTCTTGTATTTTCACATTAGAAGGAAGACTTCAACAGATATCCCAGAATAGTTTAGTCCACAAACCAGTGGAAGAAAGAAAGATAACTCAGCACATTTTCTATACAAGGTGACCTGGATTTTTAGTTTCCTTTTACTGATATGTCCTAAAATAAACTAAACTTCTGCAATTTGGTTTTAAGCCCCAAAATCTTTTTCTTCCATCAAGAACCTGAAACCAATAAGGAAAATGGGCTGCAGAGACTGCCTTAAACGTGTATGCAGTTCCTTCAGATTAATATCTACCCTTCTGGATGCTTATTTGAACTGAGATTGACCTCTGAGTATTTGGAGACATGCCTGTCACTGCTTTACAATCACAAGAATAATAATAAAAAAAGGAAATTGAATCAGAGGCTTAAGGAGGTAATGGCAATGGATTCAAGAGGTAGGAATATATGTCAGAACCACATAAAGGATGTTTTTTAAATGGTCCAATTTCACATTCTGTGGAAGTGTTGCTAGATTAAGTGAAAAGCACTTATATTGTCAAAAATTGGAATGCAGCCCAGACATACTGGAATATGTTCAGACTGTCATTCAGAGCCTCTTCTATCAGATACCAACATTTTCCAATCCAAAAGACAGCAAGTCCATTCCTGCATATGAATTGTACACCCCAATCTGAAAGAACTGCAGAAAAAATATGAATTTGGATTTGAACTTATTTTTATTTGATTTGTCAGGTATTTTTCAGGTAAGTGTTTGTTTGTGTTATTTTTCATAAGTGATTTTCCTGAATGAATAAAGTCTCACAGAGAAAGTCCTTGTTTCAGTCTGTAATTCAACACGTAAACTAGGCATTTTGGAAAAAAAAAGTAAATATGCATATATATATATATTTTATGAAATCAGGGAACTTTTTTAGAGCAAAAACTTTCATTTTCTGAACCTATAATGATGCCACTTTGATGTCTGATTGCCAATGAACTAACTGGGACTAGATAGTTGAAGCTAAGAGATATGACAGCATAAAATTGAAGGTTACTGTAAAAGCAGGCATGTTTCTTCAAATTACTTCACCTATTATTCTAATAGGCATTGTAAATTACCAGTCATTTTCCATCTTGTTATTTTGGGATTAAATTCTGCGTTGAAATTTCATTTAAGAAAAATTTCAGAAACCCAAGGTATTAGAAATCCCACTATTGCTATTCATCAGGATTTATAAACAAAGGAAAACAGCATCATGGGCCAAAATGTGTAAATCAGAAAATAGCATGAAGGTGACTAAAAACACACCAAAAGTACGTAACAGTATTTAGGGAAGAAAGGAATAAGGAAGTCAAAATAAGCCTTAAAAATGAAAAAACATTCTGCAGGGGAAAAAAAAAAAAACAAAAACAAAAACAAAAACAAAAAAAAAAAAAAAAAAAAAAAAAAAAAAAAAAAAAAAAAAAAAAAAAAAAAAAAAAAAAAACAAACAAAAAACAACTAACAAAACAATTGTCCTGATTATAGTAGCCAGTTTGTCACTGTGTGGGTGTGTATTCTAAACCCTCTATGTCATTTTTCTCACAAACTGCTCACAATGGCCCATTTGCAGCAGCTGCCCAGGGCACACTCAACCCCTCAGGCTACCAGCTGGGTGTTTAGGAACTTTTGTGGGATAAGGAAGTTTTCCTGCCTCCACACTCACCTGAGGGGTCATGTCTGCTAATAGGCCATCAGGGATGCCAAAAATATGCCATTATCACCTCAGAGAGTAAATCACCCATTGTGAAACTCTTCACCCTGGGGGAGGGACTGGGCATTCCCATCTGAGCCCAAGCAGATACAAGCTTGGGGTTTTGGGACTGGGAGCTCTCTTCTGATCCAGAGGAGGACCAGAGCCTCGACTGGACTGAGACTGTCACTGGACTTCAACCATCATTTTCACCAGCAGGTTTCTTCCTTTCTTCTTACTTTGAATTCAGGGGGGTCACCCGGTGTTCAGCACAGGGATTGGTGAGTTCCATTCTGCTCATGCCCCGCTGTGCTGGGCTGTACACCTCTTTTTGTGGCACAAATGAAATTTTCCTTCTGTATCAGTGTATTTTTGTGATCTTTTATTGAATTGTTATTCTGACTTGCAATCCCATTCTGAGTTGGATTGATTTCTCCTGCCAGTTTAACTCTATAAAGCAGCACAACAATAAACAACTAGATAGATGTTACAATAGAAGTCACTAAACCTCTGAACAGAAGAATGTATGAAATTGTAAGGTTTTTGAAGTTGACAAGAATATTCACAGGATTTATAAAACAGAGGACAAGCAGTTTACCAATTCTCTCAAAGAAACAATAGACAGTATTGTTAAAACAGATAAAGATATCATAAGCAGGAAAATTTATTAACTTAAGTTTGATACTGTATTCGGGGGGGGGAAGAAAAGCTATTAGAATCAAAAAATGAGATTTCAAACGTTAGAAAGTTGGAAAGCTGCTCATTCAGCTTGTTCTTAAAGTACTTGAAAAATATGAACTTTAAAAAACAATAAAGTGTCTCAGGGGAAAATGTTCTAATGCATTATAATCATCCTAAGTCTTCAGTTTCATCAGAAGGGTACTTTCACTGCAGAGGACAGTATTATGTCAGAGACTGAGGTTATCTTCCAAGAGATAGTTTTCAGAATATAGAATAAGGTCAAGCAAGTACAGGAGAGCATTTAAAGAACCCAGTGACTCTATGATTTATGCTCTTGTAAAGTTCAGAAATCTCAGGATAAAGGGTAAAAGATGAGCTGGACGGTATTATGGTTTAGAAATTGTTAAGTACAAGAACCAGTAACATGGATACACTTGCTGATCAGTGAGGGAGAAGAGCATGGAATACAGAATAATCAAGTATGAAAGAGTGAAAAACTTCCTACAACTAGTAAGCAGAGAAACCACAAAGAAAACAAAAATGAAAAACAAACAAAAAGAAACCAAACAAACAAAAAAAAATATAATTTCCCCTTCATCAGATACCAGACAGTGTCCCTTAAAAAAAAAAAAAAAAAAAAAAAAATAGGGTAGATTTAAGAATACTTTTTTATATGCCTT
>VXAU01005004.1:57932-68263 GCA_013399695.1 Formicarius rufipectus | reverse complement strand
CCCTTAAAAAAAAAAAAAAAAAAAAAAAAGTGTGTATGTGTTTAAGATCTCTTTTTGTATTGCCTTTTAAATTGTCTAGCATGGAAGGCATTTTCTTGCAGAATAAAACTACTTTAAGATGCCCTGAAAGGCAGCACAGCCTAAAGATAAGATGCTTAGGGGAGAAAATCATCATTAGGGTCATAGGAAACATCTTGAGACTGACAAGAAAGTATACCTGCCTACATATATGTGTTTAAGCTCTTGTTATAATAGCTCTGACTGTACCATTCAGATCTGCAAAAAGAACTTGGGCACAAAGTGCACATGCAGATGCCTACAATTAGACAAGCCCATTTCAGTGCCCAGATCCCACTAGTAGACCCTAGGAAAAATAAGGGATGCATGAAAGCATCAGTACTGCAGAAAAACGAAGGTTCCCTCAGGGACATCCAATGCACTAGAGCAGCAGTTATTTGGAATTAATGAAATAAAAAAAAAAAAATTGAGGATGTCATGGACACTAAAAAACATACTTTGGCCTTGGTGCATCTATGTGGAATATTTTAGTTTTATGCTAATTGAAACACAGCTCAAACCATTTACTTCCATTAGGAAGGATGGAAGTACCAACAAAAATTTGAACTCCAGGTGTCATTTTGGCAGAATGATCTCAGTTCTTCTACAGTGGTGGTGGTCACAGCACTGGGAAGGAAGGGTGATAAGACACTCAGATTGAAGAAAACAAAAAGGGAAAGAAGAGGAAGATCAAATAGTCCAGATCCTTCATGACAGCTTTTACTGCCCTTATCAAAAACTGCTTAGTAACTATTTTGGCATAGAAGACTAGATATATTTTTCCCAGATACGTGGTATGATTGAGAATTTGATGCAGTAGAGGATGGCGGGGATAGAAGCCTGAAAGTTTTAAATTTACTCATACATAATAAATTAAAAAAAATTACCTGGAGCAAAGTCTACAGCTACCTTATGTTTCATACCAGTAGCTGAAATAAATAAAATGGCAAAATCTTTTTGACTAAACTACTGCCAAAGATGTGCCAACATGGAATAGAACCACAACTTAATTAAGGATATAGTGCCAAAATTTTATTTCCCTTAGTCACTATCATCACCTTCCTAAGAACCTCAAGTACCAGATGAAGTTTTGGTGAAATATCTTAAGGTATTAAGAGAATTTTATTAAAAATAATAGCTGAAAGGTATATATTTGGAATTGAAGTACCTGATAGAATGGATGATTACACCTCATACTGATCTTGTGAAAAATCTCATTAAGCAATTAATTAATACTTGGATGGTACAATTCAAAGTCCAAATGACACCTTGCCCAGTTCCATCAGCCTATTGGGGGCTGATTACTACAAGATCAGACAACCACAGGAGCAGAATGGCAAACAGGAAGCCAAATTATGGACTTGGAAAGAGACACCCAATCTGTGTCCCCTGCCAGGGCTGTCTTGGAACAGCTTCAGCTCCAGTGTCCGAGTGTGAAATCTATTATGATAAGAAAATATCATGGCACCTCTTAGACTCAGTGGAGGTCACTGCAAGGGAGCATGGGACAAACTCTGGGATGCAGTTTTGGATTGCACAAGACCTATCATGGGATGTTTAAGGGAGGAAGCAGAAGCAGAAGAAGGTATTCAGTGTTTTGGGGAGTAACAAGTACAGGAAAATAGAGGGTTAAGGGGAAAAAGGTGGCTGGTCACATGCAGTTTCCTAGTCAGTATGCTTGTCTGGCCATGCCCCGAGCCCAATCTATGCAGTCTGTCCTACTGTCTTATGAAATTACTTTCTAATTATTTTCCTGGGTGAGAGATTCTATAGTGTGTGACTGTGTGTGTTTGTGAGACAGTCTGTACCAGCAGCTGGAGATGGGATGAGGCCTGAACAGTCCCATATGCCCAGCAGCCAGCAGCTACGAAGACTGGGATTAAGGGGGAGCTGCTGGGCCCACTGTTTAAGCCCTGCTGCTGGAGGCATCCATGATGTACATACATTCTCGTGAGTAGACCTCAATCCTGCTCAGCCAGAGAGAGGAACAGGATGAGGATGTTGTTGCTGTCTGTGCAAGGGCTCTGTGTGTTGCTATGTTGATCTGTGTGGCTGGTCATGTACATAAGTATATACAGATATATGTTGTGTATGTGTGTGCTTTGTCTGCATATGCCTATTTTCACCCTCCCTACTGTCTGGACCTGGGTTTACAGAGCTTCAGAAGCCTCAGCTCTCTTGGGCTTTTAGATCCAGCTCACTATATTCTCCCCGAAAACAAAAATCAAAGTAGATGATGCATTACAATAACAGAGATAAGATTTCTGATAAAAATCACACTGTGTGCAAGCATAAGGCTGCCAATTATTTATTTAGACAAAGGCATTTGATGAAAGTAGGCTGACAGTTACATTTTATTACCTTCAATTTGAAAGGAAAGAGGCAGACCTTAGTCTTGGAAATGACACCAATGTTTCTATGGCACAAAGCCCATTTTACTCAAAGCATATAAGTGGGTTGAATTCATCTCATTTAATTTTAATAATTTAATTTTAATAATCTAAAGCTAAAGGAGCTTCTTTAAGGCATCCAGATTATGGATTTATTTCAGGACGGGTGGAATCATCCTCTCCTTCCCTTGTTTATCATGGAAGCTCCAACAAAGCAGCTGATTTTTAAAGAACTGAATTTGAAATCAATGTCCCCATTAGAATATAGATACAAAATGAAACAGGTCTGTCAGTGTACTTGCACTGGAAAGACTAAGATAGGATGCATATGCCAAGTCATCTTCTGTGGCTGCCCTTGTTCATTACTGCTGCTGGGCACAAAGTGAAATAACTGCCACTAAATAATCTAAACTAGCATACAATTTAAAGAAAGTAACATTAAAAAAAACTCCTATGAAAATAATATGTATCTGTCTCTTTTCCTGAAAAAGTGCATTCAGAAAGAAATAACAATAATAAAACCTGAACCAAAATGGACTTAATAATATGCTTTAAATTTTAGTCAGACATGAAATGGTCATGAAGTTGGACTAGGTGACCACTGCAGATACTTTTCAACTGAAAATATTCTATTCAAAGAAACAAACCTCAAAACTAATAAGAATGCTCTCTTCCATGCAAATAATCTGGGATATATTGTTATAGAATTTAGACTGTACATGGATGTTCTGAGGTATTATAGCCTAACACATACTATCCTGGACAAGCATCACAGTATTTTTCCCAAAAGCACGTTTCATATTAAGCTTACTTTTTGACCCCACTACTCCTTGCAAAATGTTGTCGTGATTTAATGTTCTTTAGCTTCCTTATTTTCCCTAATTTATTTCAAATGATTTTCAAGTCACAATTGGCTTTAGCTGCAGTTAGTTCTTGGTTTTGATGCTATTGCCATCCTTTCACTTCTATGTTTTCATGGAACTGTGGTCACACTTGAAGTTCTAGCCAGTTTCCTTGTTCTCAGTTCTAGCTTCCTAAATACTGTTTGTCATTTTCCGTGTACAGGCAATTTTCATGATTTTTAATTAGAATAATGCAACTATATCTTTACATAATTGGTGAACACGGTTCTTAGTGTCTCAGTTGTTGGAGCTGTTAAAACTACATTAAAACAACTTGTCCAGAGAAAATCACTGAGTAATACGATGCCTTTTTCAAAGTCTAGAATTTGTTTTCTTTAAGGCAAAGTTAATCTGAACACAGAAAGCAAAACACTTCCCTCATCTCTAGTGGAAGGGGATTGAAGTACTTTACATTTACATTATAAAACTATTCCTCTTTTAGGCAAAAATTACACTCTTACCTTATTAAATCTAAATGGAATGCCTTTTTATTTTGGTCATCTTCACAGCTTCGACTGTCTCCCCCATCCGCCTTTTCCTCATATTTCTACACTTCCCCCTTGGATCTGCTTAGCAGCACCAGACAGATTACTGACTCCATTGATACTTTTTTTTTGTTTACAGGCTTTCAGAAATAAACACTTCATGAAGAGCAAAGCTCACACAAAACATAGTTACCTGCATCTACACTGTGCCTAAAGACATATATTGGAGCTATCAGAGGTGAGGTCTAGAGATGAAGACACCTGGAAATAGTCTTTTATATTCTACTATAAAGTCTATCTGCCACCATGAAGTGATCAGTTGAATAACTTATATTTGATTATATCATTCCTAACATTTCAAGAAAAAAAAAAAAGGTAAAAAAAAAAAAGATATTGCATATAAAAAGGATTAAAAGTTCATTGATTTTCATTCTGCTACTGTTTGAAAAGAAAAATATCTGACCTACCTCTTCACAGGTGGTCCTGAAATCCATGTGCTATGACACAGCAAGTGATATTTGTCTAGAATGGAGAGAAAGATTTCATTAGAATGAAAAAGATATAGCAAAACATAAAAGTTATCTGCCTGAGCTGAGCAATTGCACTTCACTTTGTTAGGTCCAGTTAAAAGAAGAAATGATCAAAGCTGCAACAGGATCAGGCAGTGTAAGATATTAGAAGTTGTTCCTGGTTCTTGTAAAGTACACAACCTGGTTTCTCTGAATATAATCAAGGAATGCTTATGTTTTCAACACCTCCTCCCTTTCTCAGGGCATTCAAACATACTTTTGTTATTGCAAGTGTAAATTTATTTTTTGTGGTTTCTTTTTTTCCTTTTGTTCGTTTCAAAAGTAAGAGTATATGTGAAAGTAACAAAAGTAGAGACATTTAAATGTTGCTTTTCAGAATACTCTCTTTTAAAAAAAAAAACAAAAACACTTTTTTTTTCCCTCCCCTAATTAAAAGCCATCAAGCACCAATGGTTTTTGTCTCACATTTTGTTAATATACCTAATCACTCCACAGAAGCCAGTGTCATTTAACAGAGTGCTTACTTTGCAGAAATATTTATGAGTCTAAGAACAAATGTTAGAAAAGTGTGAGTGCTGGCAAAATGTCACACCAAAGCCTGTGATTATTACTTTGCCTGGCCTTTACCTCAAGTATATTCATCCCAATGCAGACTTATGCATTCATTTATTTATGTGATAAAGCCACTAGAACAGGATGTTAGCAGAGGCTAAAAACAGAGTCCTGCTGCTGGTTCTGCAATAGAAACACTCATGCATCAGTAAATAACATTTTCAGGAAACACACACAAAAGTCCTGGGCAAAACAGTAATTTCATTCATTGGCTGAAAAAAAAACAATCCTCTAACAAGATTCTCTCCATTGGGCATTTTATTGCTATTCTATATTAATAATGTACTTGCAGTTATTTGTATTAGTACTCCAAGTTCCAACACAAAATTTGCCACATTAGCCTGTTTAAAATAAAATTTAAAAAGTAACACAGTAAAAAAAATGTTAAGTCCTAATAATTAAAATAAAGCCTCCTAATAATAATAAAATCTCTTCATTAAGTCTCTTGAACTTTTTTGCTGCCCTGGATGCAGTTTTATTAAACTAAGGCATACAGACATACAAGGTTAATGTTCTCCGTTTACTGAGCTCTGCCTGGCACACAGCCTGTGCTCTACACCGATTTCCGACAGAGCTAGCCTAGACTGTCTAGGTTACAATTCAGAAATTTAAAAAGGACCCATTATCATTCCTTCTTTATCAGCTTTATAAAAGCATAGAGATCCAATAAAGAACTGTATCTGTAATTCTGCTCTCAAAATGCTCATAAAAACAAGGTCACTATTACTGTCTCAAAGATTTTTTCTCTCTGGTGGCACAGTCATTGTGCAACAAAGTATGTTTCCTCGTAATGTTTATGAACTCTTTTTTCAGTAAAAAAGTAAGTTGAAGTGGGAAAGAGGCTTTACTCACCTTAGCAAAATACTCTGAGAAGTTTCTAGACCTCTGGAACTATAAGCATACAGATCTTTGAAATCTAAACTGAAGTAATGCTGTCCCTTCTTGGACCCTGATTATGTTAGGTCACTAATTTCTATTGCAGTCAAAAGCTCATATTATGTTATGCTCTGCCTTACTAATAAAAGTTGTGCAAAGTTTGGGCTTAAGTAACTCTGATTCCACAGTCAATGACAATTCCACTTTGGTCCTTTTTTAAGATACTCTTTGACCTAAATCTTAACTAATTCAGGCAATTACCACAACTCAGTATTATTTTACTTTCTTCTTCTTTATTGTTTTTATGTATTATGCATCTATTTACTTATTTCACAAATATTTGTATTATTACTTAGAAGAACAATCAAGAATAACTAGGCCTTGCAACAGCACAGCAGATTATATATACAACTCATGATCTAAACTTCTAGTTCTGCTCAGATAATAATTTAGCAACCAAACAAATACGAAGATTCACAGGAATACCAAAATCTTTACTGAAAACCCCTTTAAACCCTTTTTAAGCCCTTTTAAAACACCCCAGTATTTTAAACACCACTGCCATTAGATTTAGTATGCTTAAAATTATTTCTGAAAGACAGGAGCCATAGCTCTCTGTCCTACGTTTTGATGGCTCTTGGCCTACAGAGAGACAGTACACAAACAATAAATATTGCCTGCCACTTGAAGAATCTACCTAGAAATCACCTTGGTGATGCTTCCTTTTTCACCCTGCATGCCACATCACAAATAAGTAAAATGAAATATACTACAAACACTCTCTTGACATCCACCTCCTACTGAAATAACTTCATTGGTACCCACAGGAATGTCACACACAGAGTTTTCTTTGGGAAAGCTGGTTAAAGGCATTTTTTCACGATCTGTGACAAGAACTTTTACTAATAAAATATTGTCTAAAATGTAAAGCTGGAATCACCGAATTCTCAACACAAAATCACATTCAGTGCAATGAATGTACATGTTTCTCAGGCATGCAATATTTCAGTTACTAATCTTTGCTGTGTAGCTGACACTGCTTCTGCTTCCCTCTATTTCCTACCAATTCTTGTCTGCAGCTGCAGAGAATTTAAGCCCGTTATCAGTGTTCTTTTACTGACTATCAGCAATTTTATAACACTTCATATTTTACAAACAGCACATAGCAGGTTTGATTACAAAGCGCAGTACCTCATAAGTCATCTCAGAAATATCATTGTTTTCAGCATTTACACCCCAAATAAACACTCAAGATAATTAAATTACAGGAATACATATCATGCATCATGCAGAAATGTTTTAGCTTATGCTTGTGAAATGCCCCAATGGTTAGTCATTGTCTCATTCTATAATATACAAAAAAATAAAAGATAAACCTAAGTAATTTAAAGAATAAATCATATGTAAAATGATAAACTGTGAAACCCACTGCTTACAGATACTTGTGATAAGGTTCTGGCTAATCTCTGCAAACCCATCTCCAAATCACCGCCTCTTTCACCTGACTGCCTTCCCAGGTCTCCTAGGAGCTTCCTTCAGCCCCACCTAGACAGCCCACTGGCAGCACAGCTCCATTAAGCCTCAATATTTGATTCTCTTTTGCCCCTCCCCATCCTCAGGCTGCTTTAGGACAAACTGCTCCAGAAGGTGAGAGGAGCTGCCTGTGGTTTTGAAAGCAGGAGGTGCAGTGGAAACAGTTTCAGGACAGAGCAGGGTGTGCAGGCACAGAGGGAGGCATGAAAAGCACGTATTACCCAAAGAGAAGGCATGGATCAAAAGCAGTGAGGCTCTCAGAAAGGGCTGGGAACCACTGCAATAAATGATATGCAAACAAACAAGCTTTGCAAACTTGCTTGTCTTCCTTTCAATTTGATTAGCAATATGCATTTCTTCCACAACTGAAGTTACTTAGCTTACTTAAGCTTAGCTCCCCTCTTCGGACAGCTATAAAGGAAGCAATGTGTGGCAGACAGGTTGGGAACAGAGTTTGACACTTCCCTTGGCAGAACAGGCAATACTGAAGACACATTTACCAAGTAGTAGTACGGCATTTGTGTTCTAAAGGGAAATCAATGGCTAAAACATAATGGTAAAAATGAAGGCTATGGCAGCCCTGAGACAAAGCTTCATTTAGGATAATGCATTGAGCACTTGAGCTGTGTTCTGATCGTCTTATAATAAATCAGGTCATATTCCAGTGCTATAATAGATGCAATTTCACAAAGTACTTTCATGACTGAATATTCCAGTATACTTAATGTAATAAGATAGCAAAACAAAGGAAATTTCATGTGCACACAACACTAAGAAGAGACACTTCATGAAGTGTTGGAAATATCACAAGCCAAATAAAATACCATTGAAGCAAAAGTAGGAAATGCTTCATACTCAAGGTTACTGGTGCAAAGTAAGAATAAATACTGTATGCACAAGTAATAAGTTTATGGAGAAATTATACATTATCAAATGAAGTTTAATTTAGCATACAATATCATTGCAGCTTGTATACATCTTATTTTATGGAGATAAGTCACAAGAAATTCTTTTGTCCAAGAAATGTCTGAACTGTTAACTGGGAAACAGACAAAACCCGTGTTTCAAAGGCAGAAATATCGGATCAGCAACTACTTATGATAGTAGTTTTCTACTAAATTTCATGTTTGCCTTTTCAAGTCCTTCTTCTGTCTCCATTCTTAATAACATCTTTTGTGCTCTACATTGTGGAGATGTCTGAAAGAAATTGTATCCATCATTTTTATGGGTGTTAGGAAATTAAACACACATACATCCCTAACCCTGTAGGGTCTTTAGCAGTAATAAAAACTAAATTCCAAACCATCTCTATTATAAATAGAAGTAGACTCAGAAATTATCCTCTAGTCTTTCATGCTTTAGAGGAAATAAAAATATTTTTGGATAAAAAGAACCCATTACTTTAAATACAAATTCCACGAAGGCATATTCATTCCATTCAGTTTGCCACAGGGTGCTTGATACTGGACAAGTGGGTGGAGGCACACAGTCAGCACCGTAAATCAAAGGAGCAGTGAAGTAACTGCAGGTTAATAAACCCCTATTCTCTTATTTTTTTCCAGCACACTTTAATTATATTTTGTTTGAACATTGAGTTAATTATGTTTGGTTAACATAATGATTTTTAATAATCTATGTATTGGACTAATTAGGTGAAAAATTTCTCAGCAAGGGGGTTACAGACAGCCTCTAGATCCAAATACATTCTAACACTTCCCCCACAGAGCAGAATACATGAAGGGGGATCTATATATCCCATGCACAGAATAATGGCTTTAATAAATTCAGTAGAAGGATGCTTGTAAAGCTGGAGGACCCTACGTTGCATGTACCCCAGTCCACCTGATAGTGCAAGGGATGAGAAGAACTTCAGAATCAGGAAACCTGTGCACTTCTTTGACCATGAGGAAATTAATCTCCTGACAAAGCTTTTTAACAAAATATCCAGCTCTTAGCAAATATCATGCCTCAAAAGAATTGAAGCTGGCAATTAGTAGCTACAAGGTTTTTAATGTTTCATTCATTTTACCTTGGTTAAAATAAGTACGGTATTTACTTGCCAGTCACAATTTATTATTTTAGTGGCAAGCATATTAAATATGCAAGCCAAATTAATGATTCACTGTATAAACATCAATTTTTCAAGAGTCAGTGAGCCATAAGAAACTATTAACTGAATGAATGTCTCTTGGGCTCCTGCTTGTTTATCCAGTGCTGTTTGCATTAACAATTATCTAGTGTCCCCCAGAACAAACACCCACACAATGACTTAACATGTAGCCCAGTCTGTTTTGGCCTGGTAAAAGAAAACTATTGGGGAAAAAACAAACATACAAAATTGCAACACACAATCAGTATTACAGGAGAATAATTGGAAAACAGTCATGTTAAATGCCAATGGGCTGCCACTGCATGTCTTTATGTGAAATGCTCTATTGCAAACTGGAACATGAAAGTTTGGCTTTGGGTGAAAACCTGGAATGTTGTCAGAAAAAAAAATCTTCTGTCCAGCCTCTCACTCTTCCAATGTTACCTTTCAGTGATTCAGTAGATGTGTTTAAATATAATTACATACTTGATTTCAAAGAGAGGCAATGCATATGTCAGAGCCCAGGCTAGTACTAAATGCCTCCTTCTTAATTGCTCTGGACACTGCATGAACTGTGACATGATTTAGATAATTTTTCAGTTTTGCCTAAATAACAGTGCGTTGGTCAAAGATAAACAGAAGTTCTTCTCTAACTACCCAGCAGTCAGTCTGCATTTTCTCTCCGTTCTCGCTCAACACAAAATTTCCTTATAAAAGACATATTGGCATTCTTCTGCCAAGGCAATTGTTTCACACTCAAATATAAATTTCATGCCCTTGGCATTATGCCTAATGTTAATAATTCACAGTGAGACTTTCCACATTATAATGCATCTTTTGAATTCACTTTAAAAAAA
>VXAU01005004.1:2518-30428 GCA_013399695.1 Formicarius rufipectus | reverse complement strand
AAAAAAAAAAAAAAAAAAAAAAAAAAAAAAAAAAAAAAAAAACCAAACAAACAAAAAAAAACACACCTGGGAGCTGAGATGAAGAGCTGAAAAACCAACCATCATGACCTACTAGGACGTAAGAGGATATTTAAAGAAAATAAAACAATGCTAGGAAACAAGAAACCAATCAAATTTAGGAAACATGCACATATGATATAGAGGAAAACTGAAATGTATTCATTAATTTGTGAATATAGTTTCAACATAAATTCTTGGCAAAAAAGCTTCGCTTCTAACTTTAGACCAGGTACATAATCACAGTAGGCTTAATTCCTTCTATAGTCAACAAAAAAGACAGTAGTAGGTAGCTGCCTCAGACTCTCTGAGAAACTTTTGTGTTCGGTTCTCAGAGATGTTTCTTTCCAACATCAGGAGTACAATTCTTTATTAATGCAGCAGCATACTGAGTAAATAAAACATGTAAAATAAAATAGCTGAATAGTCAAAACAAGATTGCTCAAACTGTATATACTTACTTGCATTTAGAAAAGCAGAGGACAGGCAAGCAAAACACACTAATTATACACAATTTCAATATGTGTGTCTCTGAGGACTCGAAGTACAGCATTTAGAATGATCTTCAGTTTCAAAACAGTATGTGTGACACACTATGTGTGGAAAATTTGTACATCTCCAATGATGTGTGGAGAATCTATGAGAGCATAAGTATGTCTAAGATAAGTGAATGTTTCCCTTGCTTTGAAAATTATTCTGCTCCCATTGAAGTCAGTAGCAATTTAATAGAAATTGAATAATCCCTTTGCAAATAAATAACAAGAATATCAAGTAAATAATAAAATTACACAGTAGCACAGTAGTAAATATCACTAGATAAGAATTTCCAAGAAAGGCACATGTATAGTGTGCAGAAATGTACCCCATGAAAATACTGTTAAGTATAATAACCTTTAAAGCACAGTAAATGGTCAGCATTTACATATTGCAAAAGTAGTAAATACCGATAGTAAAAATCTGGAACTGGTTATGAATTAAATACATTTTAAAGTGGAACTATTAGTAAAAGAACATTCTGTTGAAATTCTGACTATATTCTGTCTCAAAGATAATAACACATACTTTGAGGAGGATTATCCAGGTTGCTTTGAAGCGCCACATGAACTTCACACTTCACTGTGAAAAATGCTCATAAGAGTAGGAAGTAGTACAGAAGAAGGTCATTAGCATAATGAGCAAAATCAGAGATCTCAGCACCTGATAATGGTTAGAGGAAAACATTATCAGATCTCTACCCAACATGAACACAATTAAGATCAGAGTGAAGCTACAGAACAGTATGATTTGTAACAAACAGCCGAGACTGGAACAGGAAAACAATAAAGTGGAGGCAGGATTATATTAGCCTATAGTATAAGAGGAGGGATAGAGGGGAACCAATCTCTTAAAATTAACTTGATCCATCTAAACACACACCTTAAACATGTGTCATTCCAAATACACATGTTCAAAGTAATTAATAAAAATATTTCTGCCTCAAACTACAAGGATATACCAAATTATTTACAAACACCTTTTAGGAAACTATTGAACTCTGGCAACAGCAGAATCAAAATTGAAGACAAAAAAAGTTTTAAGAAGAATAAATCTTCAGCATCAATCATCTGGTGTAAAAGTTTTCATGTTTTTATTCTGGGAAGATATATGTTTGCTTAAGTTAATTAAACCAAGAAAGACTTTTGTCTTCAGCCATTAAAAATTTCTCATAATAGAATAATTATATGGGCTAACTGGTTGCAGATATGCATTTTAAAATGCTTAACACTAAAGATGCATGATGTACATACCATCCTCTTTAACATCAATTATGATCATCAACTTATTGCTGTACCAAATATGGATTCTAATCACTCAGCCTATTCCTCCCCTTGTCTGTAAGGTTATAGGTTGGCAACAAGTTCTCCTGCTCAAGATTTCATGGCCAGTGAGCTGCTTGAGGCAATGGGTGATCCCAGACGTGCATCCTGCCCAGCTTTCAGTTCCTCAATCGAGGTAGATACTTCTTCTCTCTTTCCCCTTTCACCCTGAACCTCTGCTTCTGTGCAAAGAGCATTTGACTGTATGATATTCTAGAGAGTATACAGAGTCCAGAGGAGCAAAGTACACATCAACAGGGCATATATCAGAAGACAATTTGAAAAGGAGTCTCAGATACTGACAGAACTGAACTGACAGTGGAATGTAGCTGGTTCCCTGTGCCCAAAATCCTATAGTTCTGTTTTAAACAGGATGGTTAACTGCTGCATTTTTTTGAATCCTAGAATAGTAAAAAACCAAACCAAACCAAAAAATAAAAACCGAATCAACACACACACAAAATAAATAAACAAAACCAAAAAAAACCCCAAAAACAAACAAACAAAAAACAAGAAGAAAAAAACAAAAACACAGCAACAAGAAAAAACAAAGCACAGTAGGAGCTCATCACGGGAATATACTTAAACCTATGATACAGAAAGTCAAGATCTCAGCCTTTAGATACTGAATGTGGCAGATCCCTTATCCATCTGCTAAAAAGTTTCTGAATGCCAAAGTCCATAGATAAACTATAGCATTAGTAGTGCTGCATATGGATAATATCCCTAACAGCAGTGATGTGACTACAATTTTTTGGGGGGAAAAAAAACCCAGACACATTCTTACGTGTCCAGAAAGTACAGAGACAACTCCCACAAAACCCAGCTGTGTGTTTAATCACCTGGAAAGAGTCTGAGGTGCTCCACAAAGCACGAAATTAGTCTCTAAACTGGGTAGGTCTAACCACCTTTGCCTGGCTGGTCCCCTCCATTTCTTAAGTACCCACCACTACAAGGTGCCTACAAGGTGGTTATGAGATGGAAGCTATGTCTACTCTTCAGTGTCAGTCCAGTGACTATTTTGAAAAAATGAGATTCACCAAAAACCAAACGGTTTTCACAGTGGCCTACTGTTTCTTTTTTTTATTACCTGTTAATTCAATTGAGAATTCCAAACCGCTCTGGATGGGAAGTCTGGAAAGGTTCTCAAATAAACCTTGCCAGTACTATCATTATGCCCTGCTCATAGTAAGTTAATGCAAATATCAGATATTAAGCACAGATGCAATCCATAATTACAGAAAAAGAAAAAGCTTTATTTCAGCATTTTTACCCCCTGTAACTTCTCAGTCCTATGTTATGGAATTATTCCAACATTGAGCAAGGTAAAAAACCCTCTCTGAAAAGGTATTCTCTAGCTGCTGTGTTAATGACCACAGAAAGCTCTGCTGTCAGTTTGCTGATAGACATATGCTACCAACAAAATTTTAGTCCTACACTTTGCTCATGCACAATCCATATGACTATTTAGAAGAGTAATATACAGCAAATCATAAGAAAAGCATCAGCTTTATTCCAGGTTTATCATCAGGTATTTTATTAGCAGATTTTCAGTGAAATGATCAAGCATAAGCAAAATTAGATGACCCTTTTGTACACTGTTTTTCTCCTCCACAAAAAAAGAAAATAATCAGGATCCACAAAAACTAGACAATGTAGCAGGGAAATGAGATGGTTAAATTAATCAGAATAAATTGACTCAAATGGGTAATAATGAACATTACAAATAAATAGTGACATTTCTCACCTTTCTTTTAAGAACTTTACAATGTCCAGACTAAATGTAAATAAATTTCATACTCCTACAGGTATGACTCAATTTTTAAATGAATACCTACAGATGGTGAGATACTCCATTTAATTTTTTTTTGACATTGAGTAAATATTGATTCTCATTTTCCACATTCATGGTGCTGTTGGTCTTTATATACAGTATTTGTGCAAGCAGATGTCTTACTTCCATCTTTCAGCAGCCTTGCATTTGTGATGATAATTGACAAAACAATGATTCAAGCCATATGTCTACCCTAAGTTTTACACATGCACACACACAAATACACGTATCTGTATCTACAACTACACACGCACACATACACACACATCACTGCCACAGACGTGCCAAGGCATGGTATATGCCAAGCTACGTAGTCACTTCAAGAGCACAGCCAATTTTTAACAAGCTGGACACATCGTTATCTTGAATTAAGTTTAAAAACCTTTTTAACACGGTCACATTTTCATAACAAAGGCAGAGAAGCAAACAAATGTATATATTCAGAAAATACACAAGCTAAAAAAACACACTCGATTATAGTCTTGATACAACTTGAGGTCTGTTTTGTCTCAGAAAAGTTGTAATTAGCCTAAAGAATCATCTTCTTTATGACTACCAGTCTTGCTGAAAACTATAAAATAAGGAAATAAAAAAAGAGTGTCTCTTTCAGGTCCCAGAGAATAGTAGGTGATATGTTTTTTTGACACAATCACCTTAGCTTTAGTTTAGATAAACCACAAAACAGTTCCTAGTCCTTTCAGGATTCGTTTTGAAAAATACAAAACATTTTAGGGCACAAGACAGGGAAAATTAATCAAAAACTTCTCAATGCCGTCCCAACAGTTGTTTATAGAATTCATCATCTTACCCTTAGGATTTTTCTTTTATATGTGATATATTTCACTCGTTACAGAGCTGAAATCTACACAAGGTTATCTCTAAGCTGGACAGTCCTGGACAGTCTCTGTCTTCTAAGGAAACTCTGCTATCAGGGGACACAAACAAAACCTTTTGGACAATTCAGATGATACAGTTAACATAAGTGAATAAGATGAAATCTGTTATTTAGCCTTCATAAATTGTTTTTCTTAAAATATAATTTAGTTTCCAAAGGATAAACTAGACAGAAAACAAAAGCTAGATGATCACACTGGATTCAAGAAGACATTAATTCTAGAAACTCTTTGGTGGTGTTGACTGATCCTGTTATTAAGGTTGTTAATGAACTGCAAATAGTCTGCTTGATTTAAAACTTTTAAAGTGAAGGAAGTGTAAATATTTTCAGGGCTTCCTAAGTGCCTCTCTACTAGTTTATTCTAATGTAAATTACAAATGATTACAACAGAAACATTGTGTATGCACAAGGATTCATTAACTTCCCATCCAAGCAATTAAATAGCAACATAAACATATGCAGTAGCATATAAAATAAAATAGGCAACTATTTCTTCTGGAGTATTATGTCCATGGTTTCTCAAACATCATTTCTCAAAATTATAAACATTTTACTTTTTTCTTTTTTTTAATATTTACAATTTACCCAATGCCAAAGAATGAGCAGACAGAAAATAAAATTATTATACAATCAAACCTTTAAAATACTTGACAAAAGGAATCGAATAAATACACATTTTTAATTCGAGACTTTTTTCCTCATGAGCTTACAGCAGTTTCTTAAAATAAAGAAAAGGGATCAATTAAATCTGTGCAAAAAAACCTCTCAGCAATATTAGGCTTTCCATGATGAACATGCCCACTTAAATCTACCATCCTTCACCTTAAAACTACAGTCTTTAAATGCAAGTCACTTATGAGAAACTCATTTCTAGCTAGGTTTTAAACCACTCAAAAATCCTTTTCAACATCTTTTATCACACAGGTTTACTTTTGCCTTTCCTGGCTACCTACTATTGTCCTCACACCAGCCCTGTACACAGGGTTATCTCCCTGCTGCTCTCCCTCACTCCATAGCTGTGCACTGGCTATGTGGGAGGACAGACCACAACCACATCACACGTACAGCCCATCCAGCTGAAGAGCCCTTCAGGGACAAATTGTTTGCTCTGCCCCAGCTGCCCCAACAGCTGCAGCTCTGCCCTCTTTTTTCTGTGAGGAATCACTATCGCTGACCCCAGCAGGCAGATCTGGGGGCTCAGCAGACACAGGCAACAGTCCAGGGAAAGAGGGATGTTGTGGTCTGGAAGTATCACAACTGGCATTTGAGTAACTAGATAGACAAATTCTTTCACACAGCAAGGCTGCCTTTTGCTGGAAGGTTTCTCAACCAGTGATGCACTTCTCAGTCCCTCCTACTGCTATGGGGACATGTGGTCTTCATCTCCCTGAAGATGAAGTGCTAGCAGGACCAAGGGGAATAAATGAGCATGAAGCGGCAAGAGTAAGGGGGTAGAATGTTCCAAGAAAGGCGAATTCTACATAAAGAACAAGTGGCACAACTATACAAAATAAATTGGTTCCATCCCAAAGATGTCTCATATATCTATAGATGCATATATCTGGGAACTGTTATTGCATGTTGGTTTTGCCTTATGTCAAGGTAAAAATTTCACCCTCCATTATTGGAGAGCATTTATTTTATGATTTTGGCCTTTTTCAAGACAGATGTAAAATGATATGCCATGATCCAAATAAAAAAATCTCACCTTCCCCCACAAAAACCCACAAAAAACAAACCAACCAACCAAAAACTCCCCAAAAACATAAAAGCCAAAACCATAAAATCCCATTTTATTTCACTCAAAATTCAAAAATTTCCAAATATTATTACTCACTCTTTGCAAACATAGTGCAGATGTCAGATTGCTGACCCAACTTCCCATTTGTCCAACACAGCAGTGCAAAGCACCTCAAGCAGTCAAGGAACAACCTTTGTCTTTCTGAACAATGTGACCATTAAGTCTGCAGATTAAGCAGCCTTTCCTGCAGCTTGTGGAAGGCAATGGCCCCCTTTCTATGGGATGATGTGCACAAGAACTGCAGAAAGAGATCTTACTACAACACACCACTGAGTACTTTTGGCTCATGTTTGAAATTGAAATAAAATCCAGTACTTAAGTACCGTGTACTTGAGGCAGGGGGAGAAACTCTTGGTAGATACATTAAGAGTTTCCAGAAGCTCAGGTAAAGCTGAAGATAACATAAACACACTATGAAGCTCTGTAACCCAACAAAGTTTTTATATCATTATAAACAATTTAAACACAGACTGATAAATCTCCAGCAAATATAAATCCTCTCTTACCTTTCCAGATCACATCATTCCACTTAATAAAAAGTCCAATTTGTAGTAGAGATGGTGTACACAGCCAGACCCACTATTTCACCTTACTGCAGAACACTATTTTCTACTGTGTAATTGATTACTTTTCACTAAATCATCTTTGGGTTTTTTTAAGTTAGAAAGAATTGAGGACTGGGGAAAAAAAACAAAAACCTGTGTTTGGAAACAGATCAAAACTGGGACTTTGGAAAATGTGCAAGCACATCTCTCAGTGGGATTTTGTCACCATGATCACAGCAGTATGCAGTAAATATAGCTTCTCTTTAGCTGACTTGCACAGGCTTCAGAATGTCATTATAAGTATTAAATGGAACCTCTGGAAACTAGCAATTTATGTTATAAATTCTCAGTTGTTTTGTCAAGATTTTAAATGGAAAAGTGCAACTTGGTTTAGGATTTCTGTAAATAGGAAAAGTTTTATTGAGACTTTCAAATTATAGTCCTCAGAAGTCAAACAGAAGTGCTTGTGCCAGGCACAGTTTGAAATCTTAACTGCTAATGGCAGGATATATTTTTACACTCACTTGGACTGTAAGATTTCAAAAGTTTTTAGAAAGTCTGTGAGGGGTAAAGTTCAGCGTGTACGCACAGCTGAAGAATCATTTGGAGACATGCACATACCTGGGGCTGGCAGAAAATTTTATGTGACAAAGATGGTACATTAGGTCAGAGGTAGCTAAAAGTGAGTTTCAGATTCTTCAGGGACATTCTCCATCTAGTGAATAAAGGGCAAATGGCCATCCTCTTGTTCCATTACTCTCTGCAGGCTTCAGTAAAGTTGACCATAAGGTAAGGTTGTACTTCATGACAAGTACAGCCAGGTTCCTGGGAAACTGCTTAAAAGGCCTCGTATTCAGACCTTAGTCCAAATGTACCTTTGAGGGTTTTGCTAGAGCTCAGCTTTAAAATATTATTTTTAAAGTGATTTGTACTTCCTCTCAATTAAGAGATTTTTCCCATTTATAAGAATTCCCCTCTTAATCGTCCCCTGCTTCAGTTACAGAACTGTAGTAAATCTGGAGATATTGGGAGTATTGGAGTACCCAGGAAACTCCCTAATAAATATGTAAAGCTACAAAATTAAATGTGAAGCTTGACTAAGCTACCTTATTAAACGTAAGTACTATAGTGTATAGCATCAAGCTCAAGGTCTTTGCTGACATCTTTAAGGTGAGATCTCCACACAGGGATTCAGAACAAATGAAGTTTCCTGAAGCACCAGGTAAGGACTGAAATCAATTACTTCACTTTCTAAGGCAAAATAATTATCCTTGGAGAACGGCAGTCTTTGCCTGTGACACCAATATAAAGTTTTCAAGAACATCAACATGCCTCAGAGTATCAGGGAATTAAAGACAATGGCTTTTAGTGTCTTTTGGCATAAAGAAACATAATATGTATGCATTATAAGGAAAACCTTCAAGCAGAAAACTCCTATTCCACTGCATGTATTTCTCCTCATAGAGAGAACACAGGAGAAAAAACAATATACAATTTGACACACAACATAAAGGCATGTGATGCTACCACAATAAAATAAAAAGAAAAATAAATTGAAAAGATTAAAAATAACCAGGTTTGCTTGGTTGCTTGGTTGCTTTGATTCTTCCCCCTCCCCACCCCACCACTGCTTTCACCTATATTTCTACTTTTCATCTTAAAATGAAAAGGCTATATGTGTACCTAGGAATTCCATAGTTACTTTAACTATGGATGTTATTTACCACCCTTGTCTTGACAATGTCTTAAGCTAATGAACAAAAATATATTTTTGCCCAAGCTGCAACCATGTTGTTCTTATTGCAACAGAAAAGATGAGAAGGCAAGAAAGTGACTAAAACAACATTCATGATTTCATTGGAAGTTGAAGAAGGAACAAAAGGTGAACTGAGAAGGTTATGTGTCTTCAATAAGGTCTTTGAGAAGGCAGTCTAAGAAGATACATCTAATTTCTACAACTTACAGACTTACCTCAAAAGGAAATGTACTGCAATTCAGTTTTGTTTGGGTTTTTTAGAAAAAGATGTTCATAAAAGTTTCTTGAAACCCAACCAGAAAATTTGCAGATACAGACACAAGCTAAACAAACATAGTATGAAGACTTCACCACCATCCTATGCAATGACAAATTCCACTGCTTCCAATAGGTCTGCTTTATTTGAGTATTGCTAAGAAAAACTACCACTACTAGTCTGTGACTATATATCAGCAAACAAAAGAGCACTTCTGCCTAGACTGAAAGACAATGTCTGATCTGGAAAAAAGGCTGAGGGAACTGCAGGTGCAAGCAGAAGAAAAGGTTAACAGGCTAATAACATGAAAGGCAGGTAAGGATTAAAGCATAAATGAACAAAAATAATAAAGAATGGTCTTCTCTGTCTAAACAACTTCTGTGGACACAAGGTCTATCAGGTTTGGGGGGATTTGTGAGGCTAGGCTGCAGTAAGAACACTACAGCTGTCAGTTATCGTACAGATGAAGTACAGAACAGCTGATGAACAATGAAGGGTGATTTGTCGCATCTGCACTTGGGTATCTTGCTGACACGTAACATCTCTACTATCATGTACACCAACCCATTACATAAGGGCTACAGTCACAAGAAAATATACATACATCCAGGCACTATTTAGGGCTATTTGTACATGGTTCTACATATTTCAGACCCTAATGTCTCTGGACATCAAAAGAAAGGACAAGAAAATAAGGTTTTAGTTTTTAAAAGTTCACACAGTCTCTTGTTCGCCTCTCCTTCAGGCAGAGAAACAGAAAGACCTTGATGAGGATCTGGTCAAAGGAGTAATAAAGAAGTAAACAGGAATTTCAAAATCAGATGGTAAGGAATTACTTCCTAGGCATCAAGAAGAGGATTAAAAGTTTAGGCTCCACTGTCCTGAACTATGTATGGTTTAGATTGCTTATCTAATCAAAATGCAGAAGGTCCTGATCTATGAGAGCTGGATTTAGTTTAAAGGGCTGAATGCAGAGTGAATTGGTTCTTTAATAAGCATCTTTGACTGACATAATAATCCATATCCGTATCATATGAAAAAGCCAATCACAGATGGATCAATACCATTTAACCCATTCTTATTTTCACTTTCACCTCTTCTGACTGAATTTTGAAAGGACAAAAACAAACATAATGAAGCTTGATTTTTCTCTGGATTTTTTTAGAAAGTTAGTTTCCTCAACATCATGTTCTTTTGCAGGTTCTGATTCTTCCTTAAGCCAGTTAAGACCAACCAGTCCTACTCTTCTTGTATTTCTCCCCAGACCAAAACACTGTCTAGATGACCTGCTCTACCCCCAGAGTCATCACAAAATTTTCCATGGAAAACAAGTTTTCCATGGAAACACCTAGGATGAAAAATATAGCCAAAACATCACTCTCATAAGGAGCCATAGTATCACAGAATCATAGAATCACAGTATCATTTAAGCTGAAAAGACCTCTAAGATCACAGAGTCCACCCACAAACCTAACACTGCAAAATCCACCACTAAACCACATCCATAAATGCCACATCCACGTCTTTCAGGTACCTCCAGGGACTGTGACTCAACCACCCTTGGCTGAGTCACTGTTTCCCTGGGCAACCTGTTTCAATGCTTGACAATACCTTCAGTGAAGAAATGTTTCCTAGCATCTAATTTCAACGTCCCCTGGAACAACTCCCCAACTCCCATCTAGTCACTTGTTACACGGGAGAAGAGATCAACTTCTACCTTGCTACAACTCTGTTTCAGGTAACTGCAGAGAATGGTAAGGTCTCCCACTGAGTCTCCTTTTCTCCAGGCTGAACAGCCCCAGTTCCCTCAGCCACTCCTCATCAGACTTGTGCTCCAGACCCTGTAATAGCTCCATTCCCCTCCTCTGGTCACATTCCAGCACCTCAATGTCTTTCTTGCAGTGAGGGGCCCAGAACTGAGCAGAATTTGAGGTGCAGCCTCTCACCAGTGCTGAATACAGGGGAAGAACCACTGCCCTCATCCTGCTGGCAACACTGTTGCTCATACAGGCCAGGATGCCACTGGCCTTCTTGTCCACCTGGGCACACTGCTGGCTCATATTCGGCCAAATGTTGACCAGCAACCCCAAGTCTTTTTCAGATGAGAAGCTTCCCAGCCACTCTTCCCCAAACCTGCAGTGATGCTCACGGTGATTGCAAAAAAAACCCACAAACCCAGCACTTCACAGTTGACCTCATACAATTAGCCTGAGCTCACTGATCCAGCTTGTCCAAATCCCTTTGCAAGGCCTTCCTAGAACTGTGAACCTGCCTAAGCCATGAGCAGCCTGTTTCTTCAGGATAATGCTATGGGAAATGGTGTCAAAGGCTTTACTAAAGTTTAGGTAGACAACATCCACAGACAGTCCCTCATCCACTAAGGGGGTCAGTTTGTCATAGCAGGAGATCAGGATGGTTAAGCAGGACCGGCCTTTCATAAACCCATGCTGCCTGAAATTAATCCCTTGATTGTCCTGCATGTGCCATGTGATGGCACTCAAGATGATCTGTTCCATAACAGTCCCCAGCATCGAGGTCAGGCTGACAGACCTATAGTTCAAATCCTCCTTCCAGCCTTCTTGAAAAAGGGTGTTACATTTGCTAACTTTGAGTCAACTGGTACCTCCCCAGTTAGCCAGTACTGATGACAAATAATGGAAAGTAGCTCGGTGAGCACCTCTGCCAGCTCTTGCAGTCTGATCCCATAGACTTGTGTGTGTTTAAGTGCTGCAGCACCATGATTCTGGCTTATGCTGGCTTGGTTCTGTTCCACATCCCTGTCTCTCAGCTCAGGGGCTGGATACTAAGAGAGCAACTGGTCTTGCTATTGAAGAGTGAGGCAACAAAGGCATTAAGTACCTCCAACCTTTCCTAATCATTTGTCACCATGTTTACCCCTACATCCAGTAAAGGATGGAGATTCTCCTTAGCCCTTCTTTTGTTGTTGATGTGTTTATATTGCCTTTTACGGTGGTTGCCGGATTAAATTCTAGTTGGGCTTTGCCTTTCTAATTTTCTCCCTGTAGAACCTCAAAACATCCTTGTAGTCCTCCTGAGTTGCATGCCCTTCTTCCAGAGGTCATAAACTCTCTTTTTCTCCCTGACTTCCAGCCAAAGGTCTCCGTTCAACCAGGTTAGTCTTTGTCACTGCTGGGCTCATCTTGCAGCTCATATGGATGAGGTCTTCCCATGCCTTGATGATTTCCTTTCAGGACTGCCTCTCAAGGAACTCTCTCTCAACCAGTTTCTGAAGCAGACCAAAGTCTGCCCTCTGAAAGTCCAACACAGAAGTTGTGCTGATCTCTCTCCTTACTTCTCCAGGAACTGAAATTTCTTACAGCTTTGTGATCTCTGTGCCCAAGATGGCCTCCAACCATCACATCAGCCACCAGTCCTTCTCTGTTCACAAACAACAGGTTCAGCAAGGTGGAGAGAGGACAGGGAATCCTCTATCGTGAATCCTGGTGGATGTGTCCCAGGAAGACAGGGTGTAATTCCAGAAGTCTGCCTCTCTCTAGTTCTCCCTTATATTCCTCATCCTGTTCAACCCCTGTCTCACAGAGCGGAGGAGTTCCACCATCTGGGCACACCTCCCACAGGGGTGCTCACTGCTGCCGGCTGGTACTCGTGTCAGAGCAGGACACAGTCTGCAGCTGGCACTGTAGTAGCAGTGCATTCCCACCAGGTGCTTGGTCTGGGCAGCTGTCAGTTGTGGTAGATGCAGAGCTTAAATGAGGCCATGGCTTTCTTCAAGGTGGATACCATTGCTTCTTGTTGAGCTGGTAGAGTTTCATCACCTTTCCTTGCCCTTGCACACAAACTGACATGCTAGGGCTATGCCAAATTTGCCACCCTGGTTGCTGGAGCATCTTAAGGGCTTCTTTCATATATGTGGAGGGATTGGCTGACGGCTGCTGTTGCTTCTGGACCTACCCAGGTCCCATCAACTGCTGCAACATGAGCTGTGATCTCCCTGTGGCTCTCTCAGCGCCCCTGAGGCTCTGTTGCAGGGATGGATAGCTAGCCAGCTCACTGGGCACTGGCAAACATGTTTAGTTTATCTGAACAGTCAGCATGAATGAGCTTGTAAGTCCTGCCTTTACCTAACTGCTGACATTACTGATTTTTTTGACACTTATATGTCTGTTGCTGGCATCATATTGTTTTATGCTCCTGTTTCAGGAACAGAACTAACATACCTCCCAAGCTGCTTATAAGCCATCATTATCTGCTGTAAAGTTGTTCATTCCTTCTGAGACTAATTCTCCTAAACTAGTATAGCTGCTTGTCCATGCTGTGCACATTCTGCTACCAGTTACAAGCTCTGGGGAAGTCACAGAAACCACTAGGGTTACTGGTGCTTCTTCCACATGGCTCAGCTTTCAAATACATTACCTTGGCTTGCACTTGCCATATCATGTACAGCTCCATTTAGTGACTCTTCTATTTAATTTTTATTTTGTTAGGCTCTGATTTTGAGGTCAATACTTCTTTCTAAATCAGATCTCCATCTTAATATTGCTTTGTGCCCTGAGTTTTGCCAGAGGGACTGGCATCAGAGATAGCTGCTGGAACCCACCTGAACACAAAGGGCCCTGGCCCAGGGAGTGAGGAGAGTTTAACTGTAGCCATGAGAACAAAAGAAGAAAAAAATTCCTTGGGGATTTAAAGCAGTTAGTGGAAGACCAGAAGTATGTTGCACAAGTCAGATGAAATGGTGAGTACTGCTTTTAAGGTATTTATCCACAGATACAAAAGAATATGGTTGGCAATGGCAAATAGCCTTAGGAATCTCTGAAGAATTCAGAGCTAAACACTCAAAGACAAGGCAACCCATTCAAGAAAGTCTTCGATTGCCTCTTTACATCTGAGCAATGTCCTCTATTGTCCTCCATGAGTGCTGCAAAATTACATTCATTTTATTACACCCACTATTTTAATATAAAACCAATTTTCTGTTATTCTAGTATTTAGAAATTATGTGTTATAGTTTCCTTGCAACACATTAATTGACAGCAAGAAGATAAATTTGCTGTTCAAGTACACCTTAGAGTGTTTACTTTTTTAGGGATATTTGGCATGGTACCAGTGCAAGCATAGCAGAGGACTTAGCGGATTACAGAAGGTATATCAAAAGCCATATTTACTTGTAGGTTTGCTCTCCAGACCTAGTAATCACAATGGGTAAATGTAGATTTAACCTCTGAAGTATTAAAAGTAAACAGTTCAAGGAACTAGAGACAGCCAAAACAGCATCCAGTATCAACTCAACAGCCTGTGGCCACCCAGCTTCTACAATGCAGATGTAACACTGCACTTTCTTCCATCTATAGTGTATTTGGGACTACTTAAATGCATAATAAAAACTGCAATTCTGAAAACAGTAATTTTACGTGTGTGTTTCTTAGATTTTCCAACAAAATGTTCAGATTTCCTTCACCAAACTTTCCTTGTAAATCATAATGTGATCTTTCAAGGATTTTTCTGTCTCCCGATAAAACATTCATACTGCCAAGCTTCTCTCAATGTATCTTTACCAAATCTACTTCCAAAAACGTTGAGCATTATTTGGCTCAATTATTTGAGCATTATTCACAGTGAAATTCCAACACTTGAAAGATGTGTCCACACTTCTTAGACGTGTCACACCATTTATCAGATAATAATCACACAATCACAAAATCACCAAATAGTTAGGACTGGAGGAGACCTCTGTAGATTATCCAGTCCAATCCCCCTGCTAAGGCAGGTTCACCTAGAGCAGGTTACACAGGAACACATCCAGGTGGGGTGTGAATTTCTCCAGAAAGGCAGACAACCTGATGCCTCTGGGCAGCCTGTTCCAGTGCTCTGCCACCCTCAGTGTAAAGAAGTTCTTCCTCATGTTGAGGCAGAACTTCCTGTGTTTTAGTTTATGGCCATTGCTCCTTGTCCTGTTCCTGAGCATCATTAAAAAGAGTCTGGTACCATGCTCTTGGCACCTGCCTTTTAGATATTTATATGCACTGATGAAATCCTCTCTCAGTCTTCTCTAGGCCCAGCTTCCATAGTCTCTAGTCATAAAAGACATGCTCCAGAACCCTCATTATCTTCATGGCCTCTGCCAAACCCTCTCCAGTAGCTCCTTGTCTTTCTTGTACTGATGAGCTCAAAAATGGACACAACCAGGTTGAGTAGAGGGGGAGGATCACCTCCTTTAACCTGTTGGCCAGGCTCTTGCCAATGTACTCTAAGGATACCATTGGCCCTCCTGGCCACAAGTTTCCATAAAAGGGACTTACTCACTAAAGTAGCTTTCTCATTTATGACTGTGTTAGGATAGCCCCCTTTCAGGTGCCTTAAGAATCTTGAAGCTCTGCCAGACGATCACGTAACCATTATGTGTCAAAACTCAAAACGAGCTTTGCATCAGGTCTGTAAAATGTACGTGGGAAAGCTAGAGAGAGCTAAAAACTCTGTTTATCACTCCATAACATAGTGAAAGTTACATGAAAGTCTGAGATACAACTGCAGAGAGGCCAGACCATTGTATCAGTGGGGAGTAATTGCAAAGAATGACTGGCAGCCATAGCCAGTCCAGAGTAAAGAGCAAAACAGTTCATTAGATATTTTCCTAAAAACAGAATGACATAGATTCTTTGAGACTTAAATATTGTCTGGGCTATGTTTGAAATGTAGATGAGATAACCAAAACCATTAAGTATTCAAAATAAGGGGAACAATTTTGTTGAAATAGAAGTGATTAAACATAAGAAACCCTCTGAATTTTGTATTGGTCCAAAACACAACTTTTTTTTTCCCAATAAATCACAGTATAATTGTAGAGTTTTTAAAATCTCATCAAAATTTCTCTTAAATAAACAACCAATCTTCTGCAGCACTGAAAATTCAAACATTCACAAGTAGTGTTAGACTAAAAATTTTCTTAGGAAACATGAGCTTAGATCCTGTACTCTCATTCTATTGTCATTTAATCATCTCAGTCTAATTGTGAAACCAGCTACAGAGCCTTTCATTTATTAAAACAAATTCAAAAATCAAACCACAAAACAATGAGAAGAAAATTGGATTTTTGGAAACCCTTTGGTTTAAATAATCAAAAGCTATATTAGTAAAGGCAGTGCAACCATTTTCCTCACAATACTTTACATGGTAATATTGAAACACACAAATCTAATTTGTGAATGTTGTAGTTTTACGCATACACATTGAAGCTGACTGAATTTGCTCAGATGCTTGGTTTTGAATACAATGTTGCTGCTTCCATTTGGCTTATTTCTACTGTCTTTCCTAAGGCAAATCATTCAGTACAAGAGATATTTCTTCATTTACTAGTACCTTTCTGGATGAATAGTTCCACTGACGACGGGTACAAACTCTATTCCTAGACAAGGATTTGAAAGTACTTTGTTTAAATAGGAGAAACAAAAGGAAGGAGTGCATTTGTTTCTTACTGAAAAACACAATGAGACACAGAACCCCAAGTCATTACAGGCTTGACTTAGATGCTTTTATTTTTCATTATGCTTATTAAGATTTTTTCAGGCAATGTGTTCCTTCCTAACTGCTTAAGCACTCAAGTTTTCATAAAAGGGACTTAAGCACTAAATTAGCTTTCTCACGCGTGACTATCTCAGGCTAACTACTATTCAGATGCCTTAAGCAACTTGAAGCTCACTCTGCTAGATGGCCACATAACCACTACGTGCCAAAACTCTTATGCAACTTTTTCATCAGGTCTGTGAAATGCAGGTGGGAAAGCTGTATCTAAGACATAAAAATATAAGCTGGGTTTTTGCTTCATAACATGAAAGTCTGAGATAAAATTACAGGGAGGACAGACCATTGTATCTTGTTCTACTTTTTTTTTTTTCAGTAACAGCATAATTCTCACTAACACAGTTTTATTAGGAAGATAAAGAACTGAAGTGAAACCCAGTGAGAATTTCTACCATTCCCAAATTCCTTTTGATGCACATGATATGTCTGAAATCTAAGCACAGGATTAAAAATCAAAGCATAGATGCCTATACACAATTGGAATCCCTTGTGCATTTACCGACTATGCTTTAAATACATCCAGACAGATAAAATGAGAGTACGAACAATAATATATCTTAATCAATGAAAAACTCAGAAAGAATAAAGGGAGACTAAGGAATACAGTGTATTTCCGTGATGTTGTCCATGAAGCCTTTTCCCATTATATTTATTAAGGAATTTACAAATACTATTGGATGCAGAAAGCATTGTCTGTGTAATAGCAATAAATAAGACACATGGATAAATATAAAACCAGAACTTTGACAAAACCATTTCCCTAATTAATTTTTTTCTCAAATTTAAAATGCATCTTTCTGTATTTAATCCACACACAGAAGATCTACTGCAAATGTAGCCAACATAAAATTACATGCTTTAAGAATGACATTACAAAATACTACGACTAAATTTGTGACTTTTGGAAGTGTGAATTCCATACAAAAATGAAACAACAAACTATAGCTCCATCAGCATACTCTTCATCATGTTCCTTGGATATAATTTCATTCAATTCACTTTACTCATAAGAGAATAAATGTGATTTTCATTTGTGTATTCAAAATATTTATAATCATAAAGAATATGACCACTTAGAGAAAAACAAACACCTTTTTTCTTTTTTTAAGTCCATCAGGACTTTATTGGCTGTGAGGATCTTTCAGATGATGCTAGAAGACAATGTACTACAGAATCCTTGACATTCATTCATGGCCAGTTCCAGACTCTGCAAAATTTCTGCTACATGAAATGGAAAGCTTTGAACCATTTTATAACTGATGGACTCAGAGATCCTTTTCAGTGGTACCATCACTGAAAGTCATAACAACAAAATACAGAGATTACTTTGGGGATGAGGGAGCTCTATCTCTATTTATTTTACCACAACATATTGAAGCTGTGATCTTTTTAGGTGTTTATATCACCTAGACATTGTACCTAAGAACACTGTGTGACCACCAGTTGCCACAAGGGAAGCTTCAACCAAATATTCTAGCATCCTGCATTTTAATCACTGAGAAACTTGATGACAAACACTGTGCTAATAACAGTAATCATATAAAGTAGGTACAGGGCTAATTAAGCTGAACTGATTGCTACTTCTTTATGTCCTAAAATATATTTTTATTAGATACCACTCTACTTGATCAGGGCCTGTTGAAGTTAATCACTCATGATAAGTCTGACCATCTGCAATGAAGCACCAAACAGGTATCAGGAATTCTTCAGTTTTCATTAAGCTATGGCACAGAATTTGATCTGAAGTCAGTCTTTTGTCCAAGCTTTAGATTTGGTCTGCTGGCAACATCTGCAAACAAAACTTGCATGGCTTGAACAACACAGCATTTAATAATTTAGCATTAAATGAAGGTACTTAATACTTAACAGATTTGGACACATAAAATGAAAACTGAGGTTTTCAGAATAGTCAAAAAGACAATAGATGAAACCATGTGCTACCCTGGATATGACATAGTTCATTGTACTTTTCACATGTACAGCCACTAATAGTGAAAACAGTTAAGAAAGAAGGGACATTCCAATCAAAATTATTCTACAGCCAATGTTTACACAGACCATGTAGAATTACTCCATTTTGTAATTTGTTTTCCTCCTTCCTTCCTAGCAAAGGAATTTATTTCTATGTCTAGCAATGTACTAAGTTTAATATTATCCTTGTGAACAATACTTTTTTTGTTCTATGTGATACTGAGGACTGAGTATATTGTTGCATGGGGAACTAGAAATGCAATATATTTAGTATTTCTTGTACCAATATGCTGGTACATAGAGGTTAGCTGTACCATTAAGTATAATAGCTTGTTACCACACTAATGGTTGATGCTCTCGCATATGAGACAGACTTTTACGATCTAACATAAGATTTGGACTTACAATTCCTTACTGAACACACTAGGATTTTTCTTTAAATGGTGTATGTAGGATGAATCTGCTCATGGGAAAAGAATGTTGTGCATCCCTGATAATGCCTCAGTCTAGAACTGTTACAGAAGCTTTGTGGATGGATTGCAGCTGCATTAGAGCTCAAAACTGTATGACTGAAAGCCCAGCATTACATTTTCACAAAAAGTTGAGAATCGTAAGGATTTGGGCATAGTAGCCTTAAAAAAATAGAAGGCAGTATCCCAAAATAGTGTACTGTTATGATAAATGTTTTTACATCTTAACATTTTAAGTAAATAAACAGATCTAGAAATAATTTATAGGTACAAGAATTCTTTTAGTTGGTGATTTTAAAGTCTGTTTCTGCTTATTTTAGCTGCATTCCTTTTCCACGTCTTTTGTTGACCCCTCTAAAGAGTAAAGTACTCCTTAATTTTTAACAGAAAGTTTAACAAACGTGAGTTGGAAATATCTGAGACCAACTACCTCTGATTGATTTTTTTTCTTTAAATTGAATTCTGTTAAACTGCAATTAATATGAAAATCAATCTTATAGGAGAAAGAATAGTGAGCAATAAAAATAAGACTAAATATATCTTCCACTTCTCTCATTTGTCATTATGTATTCATAAAACATTTAAAATGTATTTTGCATGTTTTAAAGAAATGCCCTTCTTAGAGTTTCATCCAGGTAAGGGTTAGTTGTTTTGTTTTGTTTTTAACTTTACAACATATGTTGTAAATATATCAAAATTAATTAAAATTTTAATTCATCAGTTAACCACTTTTTAGCATGTCTTCATTTCACACTTAGTAGTGCATATTTGCTTTCTCTACTGCCTTATACAGAGATATTGAGATATTGTCTGGCTTTTAATTACAGACTGCATAATAAAAATAAAAAAAAAGAGAAAGAAAAAAGTAGTGTGTCCTCAAGGCTAAACTGTCATTTTGGATGGAATTATCCATCTGGCATTTAATTTTCACTTCTGACACAAGTCACAGCTTTTGTCAGAAAGAATTTTTGTTTAGATGTTGGGTTTTTATACACTTCAAAAGAAAGCCGTCTGACGGATTCCCTTAATCCAACATAGTCAGAAGCATTCTCATTGTGAGATGACTCAAAAAAATCAGCTATTTAGAATGACTGAAGATCACACCAGAGGTTTCAGGAGTCTTTTTAGAGCTGCTTTCTTCCTAAGTAATCTTTCCTTTCACAGATCTCTATCACTGGATACCTAGGAATGCTAGATGACTATAATGCTCCACAACTGTTTAAAAACATTCCAGAATAAATGAAAAAAAAAAAAAAAAACAAAAAAACACACAAATTTGCAACCTACGGTAGGTGAGTATAAGAACGTACATTCTTGCTGCACATGCACATTATTTACTTATGCTTTCCAGCATGATTAAAGGTAAGTATTTTCCAATTTGCAGTGTATTTTGAAAAAAGGGGCTATTGAAAAAACTGCTGAGGAGCAGAACCTTAACTGTTCTCTGCTACTGTTCCATGAAGATTCAGTCTTAAACATGTTTAAAAGACAACACTGAATCCATAGAATGACTGGATACCCTACAGCGTGCCCGAAGCCTGTCCACATTTAATCTTCTGTAGTGTACGTGGTGTTAGGTCACTCTAGGAAGCAGTCCAATAAACTGACCTCTTCTCAACCATACTGTCTCTCCAACAAAGTATGAGATAAAAGGTCTTAGGCTTAGCTGCTCCACGGTGGACTCAGTGCTACAGAGATGTAGACTTTTTACCAGGGCCTGTAGTGATTGGACAAGGGGTAATGGTTTTAAAATGAGTATAGATTTAGATTACATATAAGGAAGAAATTCTTTACTGTGAAGGCAGTGAGAGCCTGGAATAGGTAGCCCTGAGAAGGTGTGGATGACCCATCCCTGAAAGTGTTCAAGGCCAGGCTGGTTGGGGTTTTGAGCAAACTGATCTAGTGAAAGATATTGCTATCCACTGCAGGGGGTTGGAACTAGATGATCATTAAAGGTCCCTTTCAAACCCAAACCATTCTATGGCTCTACATTCTACACTTCAGACTGCACTAAGGAATAAGGTGGACTTCACCTTTAAACTTGAACTTTTTTTATCTACTCAGGTTTCTGCAACATCTATTGAATGGCTGAATGTAGAATGGGATTTAACATGGATTGATGCCTGAATTTAAAATACAAACATACAGACATAAACTAAAAATAGATAGGCACCATGCCTTGCCTTTTATCAAACAGGAAACTTACAGAACAAATGGCAAATTTAGATCCTATCCACTGAGTCTACTTCCTGTCAATGAGGACCTTAAACCACTTCATTTTCCCCTCCTGCCTTCTTGTCATAGGTTTCTGTAGCTGAATTTCAGTAGAAGGGGGGGACTACTAGGATGGTTTCTGTTAGAAGCTGCTAGAAGCTTCCCCTGTCCTGTGAAGCCAATGACAGGTCCAGGAGGGACTTCCTGCTGGTGGCCAAAGTTGAGCCAATTAAGAATCACAGTCACACCTCTGTGATAACATATTTAAGAATTAGCAGTGTTGCACAGTTGGAAATTCCAGCCATGAGATAACAACGCAGAGACCAAGGTCAGAGAAGGAGCAGGTGAAGGAGTGATCCCACACTGGAGCAGGGGGGGAAGAACTGAAAGCTATTTCCCCCTCACCCTCTCCCTGCAGCCCACAGAGGACCATCGGGGTGCAGAGACCCCCCTGCAGCCCATGGAGTGACACACTGGACAAGAGGAATGGCAGCAACAACAACCACCTGCAAAACTCCCATTCTCTGCTCCCCTGAACTGCTCGAAAGAGGAAGGCATGGCAGAAGAAAGGTGTTCTTAAGACTGATTTATTTCTGACTTTTTAGTTTTATTACTTTTAGTTTTAGTTCTTATCTTGTTAGTAATAAATTTAAGCGTTTAGCCACTCTGAGTTTGCTTTGCCATTATCTCTCAGCTGGGGTTTTTTTGGCCTTTTCTCCTTTTCCTTTCCCTCTGGGAAAGGAGGGGCCTGGAGATTTGGGTGGACACAGGGTGAAAACCGCCACACTTCTAAAGTTACTAACATTGTATTATTAATGATTTTGGCATAATCAAAGGATAGAATGTCCTAATGCAAATGGACAGTAAACAATTTCATCAAATTCTCCAAAACCGAGAGCTGCTGAGAAGCCATTTCACCCTAGCTGGGAAGAGTGAGCTGGCTGCAGCCCAGGACAGCCAGTCCTGACATGGTGCCACAAAAGAATCTTAAGGCTTTTCACATGATAAATGAGCATATTTGACCTCACTGATAGACTTGCAAAAGCTTTCAAGATGGAATACTCTGATCTATACTCTTTCCTCAATGTTAATTTACATTGTTTATGCAGAGATGAACTATTCTATTTCCAACACTGAATAAACAGATCTTTGTCAATTCCTTTGACTTCAATTGGCTTCAGATGACTTATGGGCTTTACAGGAATGATATCATTTAGTATTTATTATATTTATAATAATAATTATAATCATCATAATTAGCAATGCACTCTACAGAGGATAGATATGTTTTACTTCAGTCCTCCATATCTTTAAGCAATAATGTTTAGTTCCTAAACCAAAACCCAGTAAATCAATGAAAATAAGATAGTTCCCATTGATCAATATATCTTAAAAAGGGATAGGAAATCCTTCCTACCGTAGAGACTACCATGAAGAAACTGAGTGCCAGTTATTTCACAGTACATGACTGAGAGTCTCAGTGAAGATTAAAATTATAATAGATGTATGACTGAGACTCTGAGTGAAAATTATAATAGATATAATAATGCAGTTTTAGTGGTATTCAATAGTAGCTCTTTAATAGTGCTGATAAACTAATTTGAAAAAGGAACAGTAACTACCCTACTAAAGAAAAAAAGGAACTTGATTTAATACTACAAGAAAATACACTCAAATATACATATAATCTTCATCATATCTGTAGGATCAGTTAGAATGTTTAGAATATGCTGATGGGAGACAATATGAAGAATATGAAACTTTTTTTCATAGTCATATAGCATATCTGCATAGACAGTGATCATTAAAATCTAAATGTTACATTAGCGTACATGAATGGTACAAACAGGCCACTGACTTAAAAATAATGAAAACTGGGTAAGAAAACAGTAGCCTTCTTAATTTCTAAGAAAGAAAGAAAAAAAAGGTGAATGCATGCAGACATGTAAATTAATCTCTACAAGTTTACTTTTATTTTATGAATGTATGAGTATGTATGAGCTCAAGTGTGGGTATGGGAAAGAATAGTGGCTCTTCACTCAGAAAGTGATCCATTGTTTTTTTCTTTAAAAACAGAGGATAGTATACAAATTTGGACCATTTATGCTAAATTAATATTGATGGTCAACACATATTTTATAATTAATCAGTAAAACTAGAAGAATGCTGTTAAGACCTCAGAATCATTCCTCAAAACTGTTGGAGGTGAGACTGCTTCCTTTAGCACAATGCAATCTTTTGCTAATGCTTTTAGTTATATAGTTACATACTTAGTTTTGCAAGAGTTTCTGAAGAATAGGAGACAGTCTAACAAGGGAAATGTCAGTCTTCCATAGCACCAGTGATGTTGCTAGCCTTACTTAAAAACAAGAGTATTAAATTCAGTAGAATGCCTAAATAGTAATGAGCAGCCTACCAGTGAAATGTAATGTATGATTTTTTTCCACTTACCTCCAAGGACTCAAAAAGACTGAACGGGCAAATAGAAAGGAAATTCAAATTATCGTGAATGAAATACACATAAAAACCCCCATCCAAACCTTCAATTACTGGTTGTGTCCTCTTTTCAATCAACTTCCTCCCCTCCCCCCAAAAAAACTAAGCCAAACAAACCAGTAAATCCTAGAATACATTCTGATTCTCATACTTAAATTTATATAGACAGTTAAACAATAACAAATCAACTCATCTAGGAGGTAAAATAAAACTCAGTTATATACCAAGAATTAGCCATCAGCAAACCCCAACTTTTCACCTGTGCTTTAATACAAGAAAGGAAAGATGTTCTAAGAAGAACCCATTCATACACTTCTAGCAGCAGACTATCTGATGACACATAATTAATCTTTAATTTAGTCACTGCAATAATTTTTGTAAAGACTGTTACAAGCAGAAAGAGTTACACAAGGAGGTTTTTTTTCTGTATGAATTGCAACAATTCTACTTAAATCAACCTTGGATATATATTCTATCCAACCCTGACTAATTTTTAAGTGCAGACTGTTTGGTTTTATTGTTCTTATGGTGGATTTTTTATTCATGTGTTAATTTCTGACTTCATTATTACAGTTTGCTTTGTTATGGGGCTCTTGAATTTTGTTTGATCTTGCAGAATTTAAGAATCTGAGGCTCAAAGCAGATATTTATATTGAGTCTCAGATACTATCTCAACACTTCTGCATCATGAAAGATTTTGACAGCCTGCTGTACAAATCGTACCACTAACTGTGCAGATGAGTATTACATAGTGCAATTTAAATGTCCACCTATATGAATAAGGTACATATGACTAATGAATAAGTACAACATGTGCAGGAAAACCTTCCCCAATATTCATTTTATAGACTGAAACCACTGGACTTACAGTATTTTTACAGATGGCTTTCTACATTTTGGCTATGGTTCTTCCACAGATACATCCATTTCATTAGCAACTATGCATCAATATCTCAATTTTCCTCAAAATGCTTATCCTAACACTATAGGCTGACAGAGATATTTACTATGTCTTGCCCTCACTCTCATCACTATTTCTGTGTCACTTGCAAAGTTTCATAAAGCTTTGGAGAAGAATGGATTGTTGCCTTTCCTTTTGGAGTCACTAATTCTTTGCATCACTTTCTGTTTTCAGTAAAGCACTTAAAATTGTTTTGCATTCTTTTTTCTTCCTGGAAGCTGTAAAATTCAGGTCAGCTTTCTAGGATTTTTGGGGTGGACTATAAAGTAACTGCTCCTTTTCAAACATAAGCACTTCTTGCCTTGTCAAAATTAGTGTCCTGGTCTAGACATAAAGATCGTCATAAAGCTAGACATCTGGGTAACATTTTCAGTGCCTTCTTTCTACCATTTTGGCAAGAAATATGTCAAATTTGCACATTAGCCTCAAGAATCTTTAACTGACTTTCCAGAGACACCAGGCTCTCATAGGTTTTCTTGATCGCTTTATTTGAATTTTCAAATCAGTCTGTCTAATTAAAAACTGCATGTTTCCAACTTTTTCCACTCCAAAATGTAATTGTTCAAGCCATCTTATTTGCCTGCACCTCTCATTTTCTTATGCTTCTTATACTCTGCAGCTGTTGATAGAGCTCATTTTCCTCCTTCACTGGTTTTAACAGCTCAGTAAGCATAAATTCTGCAGCTTGTTAATCCTGGGATTCATTTTCCTCCAACTCACCATCTTGTTACAGTGCTATATCTTTACTTGGTTGCTGCCTTGCAATCTGAATTTCTTCCAAGTCTACTGCTTTATGAAAATTTTTAGGTTTGTGTATTTTCACCTGGGCAGTTGCTGGAGAGCGGCATACATTGTCCTCCAAGCATTTCCTAGCTTATGCACTTGAGGTTCTTTTGCTCAGTCCAGTCACCTCAGAAGCTTAACATAAGCCCAAAAGCTATGAGTTTTCAAGGAGATTTTAGGTGAAAATTTAGTACATAAGAAGAGACTTCTGCTAAAGACATTAGAGGCACATCAAAAGGAATGAACTAAGTGCAAAATGCAGACAAAGAGCAGCATTAAGGATATAAAGTGGAACAAAACATGAGACCCCAGAGGAACAGGGAAAGACCAAGATGTCAATAAAATGATTTTCAGCTTAAATAGCTCAGAAAGGATTCTATAATCTTTGCTTCAGAAAACTTTTACCCCAATGGTCTCAATTATTTCACTGATTCAAAGGAAACTATATTATCTTGCAATATATTATTTAGTTTGCAGTTTTCTCTATCAGAGTACATGGAAAGAATCTGTTACTAGGTATTGTCAGTAGTCTTTTCTAAGAGTAAAAATTATTTTTTACCACAGGATATCTGTCATTTTCTTGACTGACATTATTAACTGATGTCCAAAACCAAACAACTATTTACTTTTTCTTTTTTCCCTATTCCTGTATCTCAAAAGGTCACCTTTTATTTTCATTCTTCTCTACACCCCACATGCCTACAGAGCATCAACTACTTCAATATATACAATTATTTCACAGAAGTGCCAAGTCCAAGTATTCAGACAAGTCCTTTCTAATTTGAGTTAATAAACAAAAAACACAAACACCAAAGCAAACAAGACCAAACCAGTCAACCAAACAAATAAGAAATACACAAAGAAAAACTCAACAAAATAAACAAACCAACCTATAAATAAAATATTGTACAGGCACAACGTTAGGATTCCATGTCTGACATGCAGTCACTTGTTGGGCTAGCCTTTTTATCCATCTGAGCTCTATTATCACATACAGCTTTCCAATATTGTTTTGATTTATTTTGTTCATTTTTCCTAAGATTGGATAGCATGGAAATAAGCATAACCATCAGGTCTTCCCACAACAAGCCCTACAGTGCAGGAATGGCCTTTTTAGCTGATCACATACATCTTCCAGAACAACATAGCAAAGGCCCATGCTGGCATAAAGACAAGATGCAACAACACTGAAGACTGCAGTTTCTTATAGTCTAGTCTTGGAATCCAGCAGTTTAATTAAATGTCAAAAAACCTATTATGACTAAAGTTGCAATGAAACTTATGAATTTGTCCCAAAATGGCTCTGATTTTCCTGGTACAAATCCTTGAAAGATTCATGCAACTCAAATTATAGGCATGCCACTTACTCCTCTGTCTTGGCCACTATGTGCTAACAGTTTTATATATAACCATTTCTCACACATTTTTCCTTGCCTTGATAAGGGAGACAGACACAGATTGTAAGCCCTTAGTTTATGAGATGCATTACAGCAGGGCAGGAACATAATGGACATAGAGGGCTTTATGTTTTCAGTTTCGACAAATCACTTTTTTTTTTTTTCTTCCAAGGCAAGAGTTACTAATATTCTTCCTCCTTATATTCTACTAACATAAGGCATTCTGAAATGAGATCTATAAAACCTCCCAATAGTGTAAAATAAATGTCATCTTTCTTTGTTATTAATAATAATAATACCAGTATGCTTATTTTAGCCTTTATCTGTACATTTTTATCCTTAATAACACTGTTCATTATCTGAATGCTCACATTTCAGCCTTTGGCTTTTGCAGTATTCTCCATCAGATATGTCGTCTGTTCACTTCCAACAGCTTTTCCTTTCACTCAAAATGTAATGCTTCAATTTGACACTTTTGCCTCACAACTAATCTTCCTGAGCTTTGCTTCTCTGCTGTGATTATGGCTCCCATTCTCCTTCTATCTCCCAACAATTAATTTTAATTAATCTGAATCTGGAACTGAATCTAGAACTGAAAAATACAGTATTCAGTGTTGCAGGATACTTGGGAGGGAAATGAGAATTCTTGATTTGCTCTATAGTCATCTGCAGACCTTTGAGGATCTTTTTTTAAATAAAACCATGGATTATAGTATTTCTCATTAAAAACTTGGTACTATTATAACATTAGATAATCACAACTGAAATAAAGCTATTACTTTATACACAACAAAGACCAATAGAAATTAGAAGACCTGCCCTGCAGTCACTATGAGTGAAAATTTTCAAGGCTGGAGAGGAGTTCAACAAACCTTTGCCTTTGCTGGAAACAACAGAAATTTGTTGGTGTAGGTGGTTTGGAACTATTAATGAAGTATGTTGAGTATAGCAAAAGTCTACCACGATTAATATTTAATAAGTAGAATGATGTACTGATGGTGTCAAGTATTTTACATTTTAATGATTGAAGTTTCTCACAGTTTTACTAAAAGACAAAG
>VXAU01005003.1:43116-179633 GCA_013399695.1 Formicarius rufipectus | reverse complement strand
CAGAGGCCAACAAACACCATTCTTTGGTCTGGACATTTGTGTCCCAGAGTGCTCATTGTACATCTGTTTTTTTGGTGGGTTAAAACCAGTTTTTCTCTGTATTGTATTTATTGCAATCTTTTTAGTACATTGTAACTCTGACTTGCAGTCTCTTTTGAACTGGGTTCGTTTCTCCTGCCAGTTTACCTTTAAATCAGATCACCTGTTCAGTCTGACCTTGAACACTTCCAGGGATGGGGAATTCACCACTTCTCTGAGTAACCTGCTCTGCAATTCACCACCTTCTTCATAATATCTAATATAAAACTGCCCTCCTTCAGTCTAAAAGCCATTCCCCCCCAATTCTACCATCACATGCCTCTGTCCAAACTCCCTCTCCGGCTGTCCTGTAGCCTCTTTAGGTACTGGAAGGTGTTCTAAGATATCTCTGGAGTCTTCTCCAGGCTCAACAACCCCAGTTCTCTCAGCCTGTCTTCAGAGCAGAGGTGTTCCAGTTCCCTGATCACNATTCACCACTTCTCTGAGTAACCTGCTCTGCAATTCACCACCTTCTTCATAATATCTAATATAAAACTGCCCTCCTTCAGTCTAAAAGCCATTCCCCCCCAATTCTACCATCACATGCCTCTGTCCAAACTCCCTCTCCGGCTGTCCTGTAGCCTCTTTAGGTACTGGAAGGTGTTCTAAGATATCTCTGGAGTCTTCTCCAGGCTCAACAACCCCAGTTCTCTCAGCCTGTCTTCAGAGCAGAGGTGTTCCAGTTCCCTGATCACCTTCATGGCCTCCTCTGGGCTCACTCCAGCAGGTCCCTGTCCTTCTGCTGTCGGGGCCCTAGAGCTGGGGTAGAGTAGGAGTTAACAACTCAGAAACAACAGTCAAACAAATTAAATGCTGCATCTGTTGTTACAATTAAATTAACAAACTACTGATAGAACCATGCATGTATTCCCCTTGTGTACCATACCCTGGGCAAAGATGTTCTGTAGCTGTACATATTTCCTGGGTTATAAATTAAACACAAGCCAAATTCACCCTTCTTGCAATGCTATTAAAAATCAAGGGAAATTACTCCAGGGATAAATCTGGCCCAGTGATGTTTTTCAACAAAAATGAGTTTCAGAATAAATTCTACTAAAACAGGGCTGTGTGGAAATACTTGAAATGCTTTCACTTGTGCTCCCAGAGCACTTGTTTAAAAATATATTGGAACAGATATTTCCCATGATTAAATAGATGGAAAATTTGAAGACACTATTTTAGAATACTCTATTTTCAGGTGATCAGCCTGATACTCTTACTGTCTGGTTTTATTATTGTTGATATTTCAATAATTTTTTGCGTGTGTTTTCTGGGGGACTTTTGTTGGCGAGGGGAGGGATTGTGGGATTTTTTTTTATTGGTTTTGTGGTTTGTTTCGTTTGTTTTTTGTTTTTTGGGGTTTTTTTGTTGTTTTGTTTTGGGTTTTTTTTTGTTTTGTTTTTTTTTGTTTGTTTGTTTGTTTTTTTTTGTTTGTTTTTTTTTTCTTGTTTGTTTTTGGGGTTTTCTGTTTGTTTTGTTTGTTTGTTGTTTGCTTTTTTTTAATACTCATGTATTTGCAGACTTAAACAAAGGCTACCCTATATATGGTTCACATTGTGTACCACAAATTGAGGAGATCAGAAATTACAACTGTACTTGGAAAAAAAAAAAAAATCAGACCCACCTATTCAAGAGCTCAAATTTTTATACTGAGATTACACAATCTGACAAAATACTACTACAAATAGCATCAGGTTAGACTCTCAGCTGGCACGAGCTGGAGCCAGTCTACTAAAAATCAATTAATCTTCCTCAGCTTATCTGACTCACTCAGGGAATGTGGACAATATTAATATACAGTTGTCCACAAAGTCACACATGCAGAAGTGCTGGCAGGAGCAGTGACCTAAGGTAACCTCCACCCACGACAGCACAATGCTGCAGACCTGCATGGACTTATCCAGAGCGCTGCTCCCATGGAATAGTACATCAGCTGGAACAATGAAGACAGTCATAAAACACAAGCTGCTGAAAGCAATTTATCTACAGCAATTTTCACAGCCTGCAACAATTGTAATCATATTTTTGTAGAAACATAGAAAACAGGGCTGGAAGGAACTTTAAGAGGCCACTCCCCCCCTTCTCTGCCCCAGGGTGAGCTGTCACACACCTACACACCCCTGGTGTCTCCTCCTTCTGAGAAGTTTTTGAGCCAAAATTTTTCATTCTTGATCTTAATCCAAAGATATGATTTAAACCCAGTTATTCATCTCATTTTAAGCCCCAGGCATTGACATTTAATGCTAATAAATATACAGAATGTCAAAGTGGCTGGTTAGTTCCGATGTGAACTCAGAGCTGAGCCTTTACTAACGCAGGGCCAGCGGAAGACAAAACCAGGTAGGATTAATGTCTTCTCTAGAGCAGGAGTCAAACACAGAAATAAAAGAATAAAAAAAATCTCTTCACCAGACTTTTTTTTTTAAAATCTCCATTACAGGAGATATTTTTATCACATCTGGAGGAGACCACTGAGGTCATGAGAAAACCTGCAATGGGTCTCATGGAGGTCACCCCTCTCCTCCACAGGCGCTGAGAGGCAGCGGGTGTTCCCACTGTCATACAGAAGAGGCCACTCTGTTCCCAGAGAGAGCTCTTCTCTCCAGCCTTGCTCTGACCAAGCCTGGTTTTGACCCCCCAGCTTTTACAAGCTTGTCACAAAGTCCCTCTGGAATGGCAGAGGGGCCTGTACTCCTCCTCCTCTCTGTTTTCCCACCAGAAAATCACAGGCTCGGCAGCCTCACAGGGAGCAGACAGCTCCCAGATCTCCTACCTCCCAAACTTCCCAAGGATATCCAGAGATGGAGTTTGTGGAGGGAAGAAAGGGGGAGGCTGGCAGAGAAAGCCATTAGATGTACCCTTTTGCAAAAATAGTACTTGGATGGCTCTTAACATCACAGAAGGATTCAGCGCTAACTGGCTCATGGCTCTTCTGTGGTAAGGTAAAGGGAGAAGGGTCTGGACATCAGATCCTCATCTGAAAGAAAAAGCTTTACATGACTAAAGCAAGGCCTTAATTCTTGTAACAAGGCACTGCAGCTTATTTAAAAACAATAACACACTAATAAGAACATTTATTTCCTTCCACATCTTCCAGGCAAGGAATCACTAGGAAATGTTTGGAAACGTTTCCATTGCTTCTGCCACAATCCTGAAAACAACCTTGTGCTCGTGAAGAGACATAACACACCCTCCTCATTGAAATTCTAAGCCAGAATATTTATTTCTTCTCCTTTTTCCTCTCTATATTTCTTTGCATGCAATTATTCAGACAAATCATACTCCTTAATCTCCTGGGAGTCAGTTTATTGCAATAATTGAGAGAGCTTTTTTCTTCTCTGATGTTCTGTTTTTCAGGGCAAGATTCCTTTTTGTGTGTATGATCCCTTTTCAATTATGCAAAACCCAAGGCAAGAGTGTAATAAAAAATGCAACAACTCTGTTGCTTATTTTTGAGGTCTGACATTTTCATTTCATGTCATAATGAGTCTAATCAATCTCTCCTGCATTACACACATATTGTATTCCTAACCAGTAACAATTAGAAATAGATAGCCATTTGCTTACTTCCAGAATTGTAGAAAATTAATGTCACTTGTCACAAAAAGAGTTCAGACTACAAAGAGCAATACACAAAACACTAAGTATTTTAATTTAACACCATTCTTCATGCAGTTGTCAAATCAAAAGCAACAGTGTTAAATTCTATTATTAGTCATCCTGCTTGGATCATCACTCTGAATAAAGGCATTAATGAGATGGAGACCTGCAAAGCATTTCCTTAGAAGCCATACAATCGTAAAATTAAACAACTTGGTCCTTACCATTAAAAATCCTCAGTAAATCACATAATCACCAAGAAATGGCAAAAGTATTGAACTAGAATAATCTGTAGTGGCTCTGTTCCTTTCTGCACAAGTGACAGGGTATCTCTTGGGTGACAAATGTGTGAGTCTTTCTGTGACCCATGTCAGAGATATTGAGCCTGCTGTGATCAGGAGCTGCACTGGCAGATTTTCATCCTGAGCTCAAATTCTCACAGCTGCCCAGACACAGGACTTTCTCGCTCTCCTCCATTATGCTTTCCCTTGGTTTTGGAAAGGCAGCAAGCACAGTTGTCCCAGTTAAGCTGGAGCTGTCTTGCACTAGTTCATGCCCTCCTGAAGACCCCATTGATCTTACGTTGGCAGCTGCAATAAAAACAACTGTTCTACATCCACAAGCAACACCCAGTTGCTGTAACAGCCAGCTCTGTCCCACCTGACAGAAAGGAGAAATGGCAGTGTTGCCTTCATTTTGTTTACATAAATCTTGCCTTTAATTTCACTTAGAAGCTTGCCACTGCCTATTGGCTTTGCTCACTTGGTCCATCAGGCCATCTTATTCCTTAAAAAGTTCAAAGACTGGGAAAAAAGGATGTAAAAAAAAAATATATATAGTTGGAGTAACACCAAGCTGTTCCATATCTCTAGTAGTGGCTGTAGCACATGCAAAGTCTGTTTGCCTACCACCTCAGAGGTCAGAAGGCCACCCCACTGTCAGTTCCCACTGCCATGCTGTGAAACAGACTGTGACTGCGGCAAAGATGGACACACAGTACCAAACAACCAGTGATTCAGACTCAGATGTGACATCCACTGCATAAAAACATCCACCTGTTCTGCATCTGTGTTAATGGGGAGAGAAGAAAAGCTGAGTCTTGCAGATGTGCAAAGCTCAGACAACAAAAAACAGATCCCTGATCAGAGAAGCTCTCTGATTGTATTCACTGTGAAAGATGGCAAGAATTTTGTTTCCTCGCAAGTTAACCAGACAGACAGCAATGCCTATTGCAGAATTGTCTCATGAAAAGCGAGTGACTCACTGGGGGATCCAGGACTTTTGCATACAAACGCATTTAAGGTCGATCCCATATAGCACAAACAGAAGTGAGGGTGCAAGAATTGCACAACCATTAGCTGGCATATTACCTGAATCTTGGACAAAATGTCCATGGCCAGACATCCCAGGGATTTCCAGGGCTGACTTAGCAAAGTCTAACAGTCCACCAGCTGCTACTAAAATCTGTGCTCCACAAGAGGCTAAAAAAACATAATACCAGGTGATGTCTTCTTATGAGATCCCAACCTGCCATCGAACAAAGTAACAAGACAGGCCAGATCTGAGGAGTCTCTTTTATTCCAGAGATCCCTCGAGACCCATTCCTTGCAAGAGGGATAGCAATTTATAAAGCTTCCAGAAGCAAATCATTAACCTCACAGTCACAAACACCCTAAAGTTTCATTTAGCCTACGGAATTTGTTGAAACCCTTCTAAATCCTTTATATAATCTGTGCATTAGCAAGTGCAGGTTACAGTTTTTGCTTCCATAAACTAAACATGAACCAAAAAACCAAGACCAAAATAAACAACTGCAGATTTTGAATACAGATGGCTATTCCTCACCCATAGTTGTATGTATCTTCCGAGTGCTGAGTAAATCAAAACCCGGGGAGAAATACACACTGCAGGCTAAATCTTTCAGCAGGTATGTGATCTGAACAACTCTTCATATATAATTACGCTGCCAAGAACTTGATGAAAAGAATTGAGTGGATGTCAGCATATGCTTCGCGTAAAGCACACAAGAGGACCTTTGTCAGACAAGAATTACATTAAGAATTAGGAACTGTGTCATACAGTTTAAAGGAAAACCACATTATGAACACATGTGCAGGCCTGAAAACGGGGGTGAAAAGCTTGAGGAGAAACGTTAGCTGAGGTTTGCTCCTTACAGGGAAGGAGATTCAACAGTGAGGGATACTATTACCCACTGCATCCAGAGAACCGGTGGCTTTGCTGCTCCAAAGCAGCTGCTGAAGTATTTAGCTTGAAAGGCAGACTATTCCTTGCATTTGCTCTGGTGTGGCTCTCAACTGCACTGCTAAACCCTCTGCTGGCACAGCAATGCCAAACAGCAAAACGCTTCATGCCGGACTTCAGGCTGAATGAGGGTCTGGTGCAAACTGCAGATGGTTTATAGGGCACCCTGAAGTGGAGATCCCAGCACTGTGCTGACACCAGAGGACCTGGAAGCTCTCATGAAATTTTGGATATGGCTCGGTGTGTTCACACCAGCAGGTTGACATGAGCCATTCACAGTCCTGGCTATTTTGATGCAGAGAAAGACAAAGCAGCCAGCAAGAGACAGAGACCCGTGTAGACAGCAGAGCAGCAAATGACTCATAACACTGTGGAGATGCACACAGGACTAGTCCGTGTAGTCAGAGCTGGGTATTACAGATAATAATTCAAACAGCCTGCATTAAAAAGATACCAGTTTTGCAGCCTACACATCTGCCAGTTTTCTTGCTAGATACTGAAAACCACCATCCACCTAATCACTCACCAGCAATAATTTTCTTTGCTACTTCAATCTTCTGTTACACAGTGTCATCTGGTTCCAGAGACTTACAATATATGAATTAATAATATCTGATTTTTTTTTTATTGGAACAGTGGAACAAATAACTGACATATTGAAATTAAAAAAAAAAAGGCAACAAATTAAAGTTCACCAACTGAAAACAATTTGCAAAGCAGTGATTCAGCTTAGTGTGCAATTTTACAGACACGCAGAGACACAGGTTTCCCACATATTAAAACAACACTACTAATTAAATGCTACTAATGAACAAAAGATGTGCTCAGCTCTCCTTTGAAAAGCCTATCACGCAAGTAGGCATCTAATAAATAGAGAGACAACTGTAGTCAGATAAAATATGGCAATTTCATTCTAACACAAATCTTGCTGGCACTGAGGCTGAAGACACGTATTTTCAAGGAAAGTTTCCAGACCTTTCCTGGTGTGTTTAATGTTTTAAGAGAAGCAAGAAAATTTTGTATCTAGAAGTTACTCCACCAGGAGCACGTGCTGTTCTCTTTAATGTTTTGCTTTAAATTAGGGATAAACAACTTGTAAGATTGCTCAAAAAATCTTCAACTCTTGAAGCAAAGGAAGAACTCAATCAGAAGAGCTGTGGGTAAATGGGATTTACCAGTCTGGCTTGTAAGTGAGAATGGTCTGTTTAAAAAGGGTAGAATCACATTTCCATGCGGAGCATTTTAAAATTATTATTACTAAATATAACTTTGCAGATTTTCCCCCTCCATTTCCAATAACATGCACACTCATCTCTGCTTGTTCCATTAGATAACAACAAGAAGCAGAGACAGTCATGTCCTCATTCAAAATCACCTGGGATCTGAGTCCTTCCAGGTTCCCCTAGAAGGGAGCAGCAATGCTAGGATCACAAGGAAACAAGATGTGGGATAGGAATAGGAAATACCTACACGTGGCTTTCATAACCATCTTCATCACAGGGCTCAGAATATCCACAAAGTAGCCAGAATTTCAATACAAATCTGAACTGGAGAGAAGGGAGGGAAAGACTCAAGTATCAGGATGTTCCAACTTGGAAATACCATTAAAAATTATAATTCTGAGCTAATTATGTGGATGGGAGGTCAAAAATCAAGCAAAGAGGATCCATGTAATACGGCACCTAAATGGCAAGAGAGAAGCATTTATTCTGCCACACAGATATTTTAAACTCACAGCCATCGCTGCAGTGGTGAATGACGTGAAGGAAAGTGTTGCTGCTTCTTCCTAGTACCATTCTCTGCTACAGCACCCTCTGCCACCCAAATTTCCACTCCCTTTCACACCTTTACAAAATGTCACTGCAGTGACTTTCTAGGAATCTGGGCCAAGTTCAAGAATGCCCATCTGCTCCCGTTGGAGAGGGATGAGATCAGACTGTAAATGCATGGCAGATGCCTCACAAGGAGACATGAGAATACAATTTGGACACTTATGAAAGTCAATCCCAGCTTTCGTCATTTAAATTAAAAACTTTAGACTGTCTCTGTAGTGAAACATTCATATAATCAGTTATTCATCCATTGAGGTTGAGTGCACGTATAGGCAAGCACTCTCAAGACACTTCATTAGTCTACATTTATCTTAAAGCTGTTTAGAATTGCAGACGTGCATGTACAAGATGAGGTTTTTCAAGGCTTAAAAGCAATTAGGTCTTGAGAAAAGTGGCTTTAGTAGCACATGTTCTCACAGTTATTTAAATAAATTCAATTTAAATATATGTTTAAATCAGCACGAGATTTCTCATTAGACACCACTGGTTTTGACAATTTCAAGAGCTTTTTGGCATTGCCTTGCACTGCAAATGTAGGAGCAGGCACCTGTGCAGGTAGTCAGCTTGCAGGAAGGTTCTCCTTGCCAACCTACACACACAAAACATGGGTTCAAAAACTGAATTGATATACTTTTTTTTGTTATAGTTGGTATCAATATGGAAATATATATACAAAAGATATTTTCTAGAGGATTTTCTCCACACCTGACAGGTTATCATGAGTGCCCAAGTATAAAGCCAGAAGCAGAAACACAGTTTATCCACTGACTCTTTCCCATTTACCTTCATGGCACTCCATATAGCCAAGATCAAGGTTCTGTATTTTGTAAAAATATGAACATTTTAAAAAAATTAAAAATGCAAAATAAAAATCAAGTTACTTGAGGAACTGGAACATCAAGTTGGATCATGTAAATCCCAATGGAGCCCTGTAAGATAAGCCCTTCTGCACTTAACCAATTCCTATACTTTTAGATATATAGTAATTTCAAATCTTGTCTACTTAAACTGATGACTCATGAATTTTCCACCATTGGAAAAAAATGACCCTAACTCTGGTGGAGAAAATTAGACTTCTTTATAATCCCAGGTGTCTCTCTTGCTTACATCTATTTATTTTCCTTTTAAATCCACTGACGGACTTAAAAGGAGCATAAATAGTTCATTTCTTGCCCACAACTGTGGCCAAGAAAGCAAAACGTGATTACATTCTGTGTGTGGCTGAAGACTGAAGCCTGCTATTTTAAAGCATACACATAAACACACAGATATATATGTACATACATACTCTCGTATACAGCCTTTGTTAATAATCAGAACAGATCTTGATGAATCACCTCTATGTGATATTTTTACAGTGTTTCTTGTAAAAAGCATTCCCCAAATGTGCAAACTATTAAGAAAATATGTGAAAACCAAAGTCTGATTGGCAGACTAAAGTTGTAAGCTGAATAACACATAAGCCTGTTCAGAGTTAATGCCAGAAGAACTCTTCTCACTCTGAAAATCTGACATGTCATTTGGTTTATTAGCTCTAAATCAGCTATTCATTTAATTTACATTAAAAGTAGCAAATTATAAATTAATACAGATTATTTAGCACTGAAGTCATGCAAAGACAGCAGTTTTTCTTTAATAGACTTTCAGTTTGGAAGTGAATTGCACACTGCTGAATTGCCACAACAGTCCACAAGGCTAGAGCTGAAAGTCTGTTGATAACAACCATTAAGATTTCATTTACTAAGAGTTGATTAACTCTTGATTTCCTTTTCCACTAATTAGTACCACAAACTCCCTCCAACTATTATGAGTTTAGATCTGAGTGTATGAGCAAGGAATATCTACCTTGCATACCATCTGGAATTACAATTTCACAGATCCAGGAAATTAAACCTTTTTAAACTGGGAAAAGAAAAAGAAAGGCAAGACAATACTTTACCTTACTCAAAAAGTTGCTGCAAGTCAGATTAATTTAGTATTCATGAAACTCTAGTCCAGAAAGCAAAAATGAAAGTCTGACCCTTAAAAAGTAAGGCCAGATGTTCCACTAATTTCCTCTTACATTTTTGTGAACCACGTGGCTCACAGTCAGAGAAAATTCTATTACAAATCAAAAATATGCCTCCAGAAGAGATCCAAGAGTTTCCCTTCCAAGCTAGAGACAATTCCCAGCAAAACACAAGACACCGTTCCAGCACCAAGCCGAATAAAGCGAGGCAGAGGTCACCAGCGATTATGTCTAATGGCAAGGAGGATACAGAGAAGCAGCTCCGCAGGCAGAGCCCGTGGCTGGCACAGCTCCCAGAGCACCGCGGTGATTAACTCCAGCAGAATATTACAGTCACTCAGGCCCCTGCTCACTGCAGGAGCCTTGCTGACATTTATGTTTACTACTCCAGGTCACTGGCAATAACTTCACAGTCCTTACTTATTCAGAAGTGCTGCCCTGCTCTACCTTTAACCCTCCCCTCCATGTTCCCACGCTGCTAAGGACATGTTCTTTCTCCAAGCACCTCAAAACTTCATCTAAGGCCATTTTGATCATGCACACAGAGGCTTTCTTCCCTTTCAGTATTTTTAGTGAACATTAGAGGAGGCTGAAAATCTTTCCTTTCCTAATCTTGACAAAACCCTTTTCCACCAGGTCCTCTGTAACCAGGCTGCTGCACGGCACCACTGATGGAAACAAGGGGTTTATAATGGAAATGGTGAGGTGGCTTTAGACACAGCACCAGGCTGCATGGAAACCCTGCCATGCTACTGGAAGGAAAATACATTTAAAGCCTAAGAGGCTCTGTCATCACCATAAAATGCACACACACTGCTGCTGCATGCTCTCAAACTTTATTAACTGGGCCTGGGCACAGCAGTAGTAAAGTGCAGCCTCCCTTGACTTCATAAGGTATGTGGACCCATTGCCACCACCAGCTGTGACCACCTCCACAAGAGCAGGGAAGGGGAAGAGAAAAAAAATCTGCACTAAATTAAGAGTCTAGTTTTGTGATCATGAAAAGAATAAGGGAACAAAATTGGCCTGAACAGAAGTCAGTGCTGGAGGGTTACTCTCACTACCTGGTCATTATATTCTATCCTTTGCTCAGCATTAACACCAGCCCATTTCTCTAACCCAGTAACTCTCATTCGTTTGTTGTTACCAAACTAGTCTTCCTCTGGGGAATGTCTGTCAGCTGCAATGAATGCTGGCCACTGTTTTTAGCACAAAATTTGGAAATTTTGAAATTAAGACAGTAAATCACCACCATCCTCTGCAAATAAAAGTACAGATGAGACAAAGATATAATGACTATCTTTCATTAAATTGGTGAAAGAAAACTGAAGACAAGTGAATGAGACTTGGCCTTAGTAAGCATCTGAAAGTTAACAACCCTACATTAATAACCTTGATGAGGACTGCTGTTATAAAGACAGATCTCCAGGAATTTAACACAGGATAAGTTTCACTAAAACTATACTTCCACCTAAAGTGCTCTGGATTATTTAAGATTTATCTAAGTGAGAGCAAGGACACCCCATCTAATCAGGAAAATGCGGTAATAGCTTCTGAGTTGAAGCCACTAATTTACTTTGCACTCAGAGACAATATGTGAGATACCATAAGATAAAATAATAAAAAGCAGTAAAAGGACAGAGCTTATATGGCAAAGGACCCAAGCACTAGCAAAGGGGAGGCAGGGAAAAGATGCTTTAAAGACAAACTACCTGCATGTGCAGTTCTGAAATTATAGCTTCCAGCTTCCCTACCTCATTACTGCGTGAGCTGCAGATGAAACAAAACAATGGAGAATAAAAGGGCTATGTTGCTTCTTTTGAAAATAAAACTCCACTATCATGGAAATCTAATAAAGAAAATAAAAGCAACAGGCAAAGTTAAGAAAGCAGAGAATGCAAAGTAATAGTATTGATTTAAGTGGTTCATTTTTTATTCATGGATATTCTTTCCAGGGGATATCATGGAAGCATTTTATGCTTAATAGGTGCCATCACGGTGAAAACATTTTCTAAGCAAAAACAAAACAAAAAAAACCAAAACACTCTTTACCAAGGCAATAAATGGCTTCATAGCAGACAGCCAGATGCAGAATTCAAGAACCAAAATGGAGCATCGATGATGTAATATAAAAGAAAAGTTGCCCTTAGTGAAAGCCCATCTGCATTGAAACAATTTAATAGAGGGTGAGTGCTACACATTATATGTTTTGTTTATTCTGGTTAAATTGTCTGTGAGAGATCCTTGACTTCTCAGAGGAGAAGGTATGTGTGTACTACTGACCACCTCTCCAAGGCTTGCAGATGAAAAAAGATAAAAAAGCAATTAAATAAGAGATATATCCTGTGCCTTCAAAGGGCCACTGAAAATTTTATCCAAAGCCATCCTGGGAGCTCCACTGAACAGCAGATGCTCTTCCCATTGGGTCTAGACCAGGTGCTGCAGTTGCTGAAACACCTTTCTCACAGACTACAAAGGAAATCAGGGACAGTTGAGCTTGACTGGCAATGCTGGATGGAATGAACACAAGGCTGAGGAAACCCTTACAGAAACCACCAGGTGCTTATAATACTGATATGGCACAATACTGAATATTGCATAGTAAAACTCTGACAGAAGATGATGCTTTCCTTAAAAGAAAAATCAATGTACAATAATCAACATGACCAAAAAAAAAAAACCCCAACCAAAACCAACACAGCAAAACAACCCCCCCCCTCATTGAATACACAAGTCCTGGTCTCAGAGCCTTGCAGAGAGCCTAGTTGCTTTGCTTCTCCTACTTCTCCCCCTTTCTCTTCCCACTTCTTCTTTAAATTCCTGCAATACTTACCTTTTGAATACTTATCCCAAATTCAGTGTATTCCAGAAACTTTAACTATAAAACCCTAATTCAGCTAACAGATTAAATCTCACTGTTTAAGCTACCAATTTTAATCCATAATTAATATGTAAACTAAGGTCTCTATTTATTTTGCATAAATTGTTCTCCTCCTTCCCCAGTCTCCATGAGACAGAATGTTGTTTGCCAATACTTCATAATTTCCTTAGCAGTCTCTTCTTCCCTCTCCCATCAGTCAGGTTTTGTATTGAGAGAGAATTGTCTTCAGACACTGCCTGGCAGTATCCTGGAAACAATCCCATCCAGCTGGAGTTGAAAATGCTATTTAATCTACTGTGATTTTGCTAATATCAAATATTCAGGTTAACAGTAAAGATGGTGGTAGGGAAACTGTAACCGCTTTGAAAGGATGTACTGGGTACCCATTACCTTCATTTACTGAGCAAACATGCTGCCTTTGGGCAAATGAGTATCAGATGGCTAATAGTGTCTGTGCCGAGGGGAGCCAGGAAGCAGACTGTTAATGAAGCCCAAAGGGTACTGGAAAGAGACACTGGGACAGGACTGGCAATTTTCTTACACAGGCCAAATCCTCACTGGTGCTGCTGACCTACATTCTCCAACTCAGGGTGGAAGGCCTAGTCAAAACAAGAATAAATTAAATAATGGATCCATTTCAGCTGGATCACAGAGCATCCTATGCTGGTGAGAACAAGCCATCTCCCCTCATGTACTCCTCCAGCACAAGCCACAGGTGGTAAATACTATCACAAACCACTCTGTTTTAACTTGCATAAGGCCCTTTACAGACCAGATTGTACTTTGCCAGAGCCTCATGTTAGATTGCTATTTATTGACTCCAGTGGTGGTGAGAAATCCAAGGTTTTAAATGGCCAATATAACCCTCGCCTTTGAAATCTAATTCAAACCAGTTTTAAGACTTCCTTCTTATGAGTAATTCCCTTTATCCAGGCATCTATTAGATTCGAGAATGAAAACTGAAGCTTGCTATGATTTCTAACATGTTTTTACCCAATGTAATCTTTCCTTGGAAGACCACAAAATTTTCTTCACAATCTGCACATCTAAATATCTTCTTGCATAGCCAGGGGCAACATCTGCCTATCGAAAGCTTGCAGTCTGTGGGTCTTGCTGTTTTACATCAAGAGCAAAGCACATGAAGGCTCAAAATAATCCCATGCCTCCATTTCTCACTTCAGCTAAAAAGGATTCAACAAGGCACATCAGAAGAGAATGCACTGGTGTTGATTTGTATTCCAGAAATGAACAGATGCTAAAAATTGAAAATTGTTTAAGCAGAAATCTTGATTGCTATTCTCTGCAGAAGAGTTGCTGTAACACGAGCCCTTTGTTTGCTGAAGAGGCAGATAAATTGCATCACTAATTTGTCCCATATAGCACACACTTATTCAAATCTTTATTACACATGGAAAATGACTCAGTTTTACTGTTCTAAGTGAACACACTTTCAGCTGTTATTCCTATCAAGGTTTCATTAAGAGAAGTAAGTGAAGGCAGAGTAGGTCCATAAAACCACCAAAGCGAAACTGATTTTATTTACTTAGATAAAACCCCTGAAGCAGGCCGGGCACAAAGTGGAACTGACGTTTTCTTTATGGATCAAATTTATGAAAGTAATTATTATCTCAAGTTCACAGTTTGATTATTATTGGTGCTGATTCCAGATTTTAGAACTACTGGAGTTATCTTTTTCCATATTAATCACACTCCTGACTTTTCATCACTTTCTTAGTTTTAGAATAACTATTTATTGAATTGAAATAACTAGTTGCTGAGTCCATTGAATGAAATAAAAACCAAGAAAATATCTCTGAATTTGACAGAAAGACTACTGAAAAGTTTTGCTTGTTTCTCAAAAGAACTGTTTCTGACCTCCTAACCAGTAGAATTTAACAGGTGTCAGAGAGGGAAGCCTTAAAGTGCTTAGATCAGGCAGGATGGAAAGTTTAGTTAGACTCAATATTTCTTTATGATTAGACTACACATTTATTTAAAACTTATTTGCAAACAAGAGTTTTTACCATTACTTTTATGTGTTTCTAATCCACATAATGTTTTGATCAGCACTATCCTAAATATCTATCCCCCATTTATACATTCAAGAAAATACTTTAAAATTATCTTAAAGCAGAAAAGCCAAGGCATTCCATCCTAAACCGGTGCTTTGCCAATCTTGAGTTCACACAGCATTCCAGTCTTATCACCCCAACTGAGAATCTAAAATAAACTCCCCTGAGCTCATCCTGGAGAGGACTCACTCCTCTGAGGGCAGGATACTTGTACAAAGACAAATGCACAAACACAGTGGATGCTTCCATACCTCGTGGAGTCCCCACTTAAACAGCAGAGCAGTGAAGACCTCAGCAGTACAGCTTTACAACTCACCAAAGCAGGATCAGATTCTCGTCAGCCTCAGGTCTTGCAGAAAGCCTTCAGGAACTGCTCACCTGCACTATTCTTCCCTGGAGAAGCAGAAAACTATTCTTGGAGGCACAAAGCATCAAGAGCTAAGGCTTTCCTCCTCTTCTTGCTACAGCCCAACTACCTACACTTGGCCAATGGATGCAGGTATAGGATGACCTTTCCTGCCTACCTTTTATCCTCACCTTTATTGGCACCAACAGAAACCACCTGGCTCCCTATATCAGATAGCAGAAGCCACCCTAATGACCCTGCAGCAGCTGCCACCTGCTCTCCCATTCCCCCCACTTCTCCATCCCCCTGCACCAAGCCTGCTCTGGAGGCAGTAGTTCCATCCGGGATGTGAGGGGAACGCGGGTCCAGCTTTGGAAGGTTTCAGTGCCAAGAGCAGTCCTGGACAAAGAGGTGGAACTACCTTGTAATCTTGGCCTGTGTTGGCTAAGAAAGCACCAAGCAAACACTGGATTGTGTGCTTTTGTGTACACGTCAGGATAAAAGGAGGCAAAGATGGTCAAAAAGATACTGGCTGCATAAGTGACTGCAGGAGCACAAATGCAGGTGTGCCAGGGGGATGTGCCAGAGGCTTGGGAAGCTCAGCAGATGGACAGCCAAGACAGAGAGCAAAGATTAGAGCACTGTAACAGAGAAACATGAACTGGTTTAACTGGGACCTTCTCCTTATAAAATAGTTATAAAAAGAAATGTGAGATTACTGGACCAGCTGAAACTGCTGTGCTCACAAAACGCGGGAAACCATTGATCTCAATAAGAGTTATTTACTGAATGCTTACAGGGAAACAAGCCTGCAGGGCTAAAATATCTTATTAGTTCTCATTAATATTTTTTTAAAAAAAACATGTACAGATCCTTTTGAAAGTCAAACACAGCAACTGGAGAGAGCCCACACCCAAATTATTCTACAGTGATAGTGAGTTTGTTGAAATTCTGAATGCAGAAGATACCAAAGTTTTTTCTGCATGAATGCAAGGCTGACCATTTTAAAAAGCTTTCTACAACCTGCCAAAATAATTTAGACAATATCACACAATCTCAAAAAAAAACAACAACAAAGGGTAACAAGATGTTCAGAGAAAAAACTAGAAGTAAATACAATTTATTTTTTTCTTCACATGAATGACTGTGCAATGACTGTGAGAGCCCTTTAAAATTAAGCATCTCTAACAGATTAGCCAGTAGCACAGAAAGCCAAAAAGCAGAACTAGAATAAAAAGGAGAAGATGAATTTACTTAATAAGGCTACAATAAATTCTGGCACATCTCTGCCTCTGGAAAAAATTTAAAAAAAAAAAGGAAAAGACACTTACCACAGAAATTTGTAAATATGGGTTGATGTTCACATACCACTCAGCATAAAATGCAATAATTCACTCTGTCCCATGAGTTCAGATGCACACACATACACCTAAAGGTATATATGTATGCCACCTTTTGTCAGAACCAGTCATAGGTTTTCCTTTATGTCCACAGCTGGGAATTACTATTGCATCTGTACCCTACCATGTCCAAATTCTCCTGGCCTTTGAAATGATCCACACTTCCTATTTAAAGCTTTGAGCTGGAAAGGATGGTTAACTCATTTCACAAAGAGTTTGTTATATATCTCCCTTGATGAAAAATTTAAATTGTTTGGCTAAGAAGCAGTGTCTTTTTACCCCAAGATGCTCCTCCAGCAGGAGTTCAGTAAATAACGTGAAACAAAACGAGGGAAAAGAACCAAAGTGTTTTGTAACTAACACAGAGAGGGTTTTGGGTTTTTTTCTTAAAGTTCAAACAGAAGACGTTTTATGACTTAAGTAAAAGGAGTCCAAAGGGTTCGAAGAAGGAAGGTTTCCATTAAACAGATCAGAACTGGTTCAACAGTAATTTGAGCTCCCTATGAGCTCACTTTTTGCTGTGCCAGTCAGGAGCAAAGCAAAAACTTCACAAAACACAGGAGGGAGCTGATGACAGATGAGAGGGCAAGAGGCAGTGGAGGGATCAGCTCTGAAATAGTTACTTGCACTATATTACAGCCTGCCATAAGACAGCCTTTCCCACATTTTAAAGCTGCAAACATAAACAACACTTAAAAGGAAATTTAACTTGAGTGGTGAACCAGGAAATAAAACAATTGGGCTGGAAGAAAATGATGGATTTTCTTGTGCCCCCAGGAGCAGCATTGGGAAGTCCCAGCCCTGCACAGAAAATCCCATTTGTGGTTGCCAAGGCTCTCTTGTCTGTAGGGAGTGGGATTTCAGGATGGTGTTTCCTTTCCCCCACCCAGTGCAGGCTGTCACGGGGAGGCTGCTATCAGCTGTGGCGAACCCCCTGCTGGGACATGGAGATGATGTAAGGCAGCTCATGTGCTGTAAGCTCAGCTGCTTTGGGGGTCTGGCTGAGGAGCTTCACCTTAGGGAGTCATCTTTCACCTGCATCTAAGTCAGCTCTGATTCATGGCAGAATAATCATGTTGATGGGGAAAAAGCAGCTATTAAAAATGCTTTCTAGCAACAACACTTCCAAAAAAAATACCTGGGTGGGAGACTCTCTGCCAACACCTTCAATTCATGGGAAATGGGTGATCAAGGAGCCCTCTGAGTGGTGGGTTAGAGTCTGCCTAGTGTCCATTCCTGGCAACCAGCACCACATTGCACAAGGGCAACATGAGCACAGTCCCACTGGTTCCCGCAGCAGGTGATGCAGGTGAACCTTTGGAAAGAGGGGATCACAATCCCATGGCATCAGCCCATGGGAGGGTGACTGGGGGGCGGTCATGCCAAAGCTGCAGATGACAGGAGTCCTGGCTCACACCCGGTGCCAGGGCTGGTACACACGGGATGGCACCCAGGGGCAACCAGGCTCTGGAAGGACACAGTAACGCTTGGTTTGTTGGATGGGGATCTAAGAAGACATGACTTCATCTCGGGCAGCACAGCAAGTCTTCCTTCTGACAGCTTAACATCTGACCTGCAGATCTGCGTATAATCAGCTCAGTGTTAGGATCTGCAGTTAAACCTCATGCATCGTCTGAGCCCAAAGATTAGAGACAAAAACCAGGAGATGTGAGAACAAAAAGTAAAGAAAGGCAGTCAGAGCTGTTGTTTCCCTCCTCATTACTCATGACTGTAACTGCAGCCAAAGGACATCCACTTGCAGTCAGCACCAACACTACTTCAATCCCTTCTGGAGAAATGAGCAGGCTGTTACTGGTCGCCAATAGAAAAATATTAGAATTACCAAAAACCTCACAGAGGTTTGGAGCAGGCAGGTTCACTCCTGCTGGGGGAGGCAATTGCCATCTGCACTGGAAGCCCAGCTGCCCAATTCCTGCACAGTCAGTTTAAATCCTGAGCTATGGATTGAGCAGCACTTGAAGAATAACACTGCATCAGCAGCAACCAAGTTAATGGTACAGGAGGCAAAGGCACAGACTTTGCTCAACAAGAGTTTTTCTCTCCTAGGAGTTCTTCAGGTTTTTACTAAGTACTGCAGTAAATTGAGACAACCTTGGAAGTGTTCAAGGCCAGGTTGGATGGGGCATTGAGCAGCTTGGTCTATTGGAAGGTGTCCCTGCCCATGGCAGGGTTGGAACGGGATGACCTTTAAGATCCTTTCCAACCCAAACCATCCTATGATTCTACAAACCCTGGGCAGACCTTGCAATAATGTCAACAGGAATCTAGCCGTGGAAGCCATACTTTTTGTATATACAAAGACAACTTTAAACATGGATTAGCTTGATAAAGACAACTCTTTAGTACACCAGTGCAAACATGCAAATGTAGGAAAATGCATAACCTGGATAACCAAGATTTGTCTGCGTATTGAGACCTGCTAGCCAATTCTTCTTCAACTTCTCTGTGGGATGGAAATGTAAATGGAAACATAAATATTTCTGATAACTGGTAACAATGAATTAGGACAGTCTCTCTGATTTTTACATACTGTATTGGCAAGAGGCCAGACAGAGCATTTAGTTAATCAACGTTTTATTGGTAGTAGTAAGTGGTACATTTCTAACATCCTCCTACCTTTTCTTCCCTTGTACAATGTGATTCTTAGTCCTCCCTTATGTGAAAAAAAAATAGAAAATGACTATGTAACATCCTGCAAGAGACAAGTAAAAAGAGCTACCACAAAAATAAATAACAACAAAATTCATCATTCAACATAGCCATATCCATAGAAAGACTAACTTGCAGATGAAACAGGAAAGAACTTTGTCTAGGCTGCTAAGGAGAAATGCTGTATTAAACAGATAAATTTGAAATAAAAAAGCAAAGGCAGGAAGTAGGGAAAAATAATGAGATCCTTATACTCTGCAAGCTTGCCAAATGTATCAACCCTTGTTGTATTTGGTTTTCATGTGTTACTCACTAGGCATGTTCATGTTCTGGGAAGAATACCAGATAAAATATGTGATTATGGGCCCACAGAGATAACAGTGTTAGAACACAAGCTCAGGACTGCAGCAGTTTTTCCTTAACAAGTATTCCCTATTTAAGCAAAGATTGATCCTACATGATGTGACAGGCCACTGATAAAAATAAATTGCTTCATGATATGATCTGTAACTGTAAGAAAAAAAAAGAAAAAGTAGCCAACATATATCCACTGTGGGCTTACTGAGTTCCACACTAGTGTGTCTAAGTTTCCACTTCATGTAAAATCAACTTTTATCTCTCTGTGATACAACCCAGCAGTATGTTGAAATCAGTGTTCAGTCTTTCAACTTAAAGGCCTGAAGCCAGTTTACAACTACATAACAATTTGTAATAACAGGAGTTTCCAATCCATTCCAATTTTCAAACCTTTGTGATGCATGTCATTGAATTACCAGAACAGCTCATGCAGTCACAGAAAGCTTCTGGAAGAAAGCGATAAATTAACATTACTCTTATTTTGGTAACCAAATGAGGGGACTGAAGTATATTGGGTTTTTTCCCACCTTCAGCTTTAAAAAAATGAATGTGGTTCATTTGTCAGAAAATCAGCAAGAACGGAAGTGCATCTACTGCTCCCCATGTTGGCTACCCGCAAGTTGGCAGTTAATTGCTGAAGGAAATTGATGTGGTTTGCTTGCACAACAGCCTTTCTAGAAAAAGAGCAACCATGTTGTAAGGCATTCACACAAGAAGCAGGACAACTCTAGGACATTATTTAGATGCCCACACCTAGGTGAAATCAGCATGGCTCTAGCAAAACCAGACTGAGAGGCACCACAGAGAGTTCCCTTGGCACAAAGTTAAGCAGGAAAAACACATCCAGAGAGACTGTTCCATAAGCAAGAAGCAAATATAGGGCCAGGACAGAAATTTAAGTTGAACAACCTTCTTGGATTCCTTGTATGATAATTTAAGTGTGTACTCATGCTCTTCCCCATAACTTTTGGCTGGTTTTAGCCAAATTTTAAAAACTTTGAAGCCTTCATGAAGCTCCCCTAAATTTCATGTAAACTGGTGGCTGAGCAAAGAAAGACTTCATCCAGGAGTCCAGGCTCTGACAATCTTTGTTCCAGTTCTGGCAGACAACACTCACAAGTAATTGCCTTTGGAAGAATGTTAAAAACAACAAACAAACAAACTCTAAGAATTTGGATCAACAGGAAATGAATTATCAGAAAAACAAGACCAAGGTTTATGGAAAGCAAAACTGGAAGATCCCCACATGGACCACATGTCAACTATATGACAACAGGGAGGTAGTTAAGCAACAAGTAAGAGGTCAAGCTTGTGATGAAGTGAAAGATTCATGCAAGCTTATCTCGTGCAGATCAGCGAGAGAATTCAGAGCCTCAGGCTGTAGCAGAAATACATATGGTACAAACAGATATACCACCCCCATTTTTTGTTTGTTTTTGTTAAAGTTATGTCATATTTCATTTTCTCTCCAGCCTAGTATTACAGTCTGACCCATTTTCTGTCACAATTTTTCAAACATGAAGATGATTAAATGATCAGCTCTAATGTACTTACCTGTCCGCACTCCTTCTTAAAGTACGTGTCCCATAGGACAGTTTTGGCTTCTGTGGCACATTGAAGTTGAAAAAAACCAATCAAACAAAATTAAAAAACAAACAAACACAAAACAAAAACAAACAAAACAAAACAAACCCCACAAAACAAAAAGAGCCCTAGAAGCCAAATTTATTCCAGTTTAAAATACAAAAACCCCTCCTATTAGGAAAAACACATCATCAGTATGATGAAAGATTCTGAAACTTTAGTCACATTCAAGAACCACTTTCAGTCATTCTACAATATTCCTGTTGTTTGTTACTTACAGAATTGGCATCTACAATGTAAAGCATATTTCATTTTAGGGGAAAAAAGAAATAAACTACTGACCTTGAACAAATTGTCCTATATGGGATAATGTAACAAGGTCTAACTCTGCTGCAATGAGAATACACCCAGTTTAATCCTTCAAAACCAAGATTAAATTATAAAGGTAAAGAAAGCCCCTTTAAAAATGTTCTTCTACTCCCCCTTGTAAGGACTTCCAAGTAATAACACTTGAATATAGTCTAGACTTTCAATGTCCCAAACTTGAATGATTCAAGCTTTTCAACTTCCATTCAACCACTCCTCATTCAACAGTTTGTTTACAGAAAGATATTTAAATTGTTCTAAAGAGCACCATGGCTCACTGTAGGGCCTTTTGATTCTCTAGCATGCACTATCACTTATTTACTTTAGGTTTTCCATTATTCAAGTGCTGGCTAGTTCACATTCAAATGATTCACAAACACCAGAGCAAACAAGACAGTTAAGGCAAAGGAACCTAATTCAAACAACATCAAGTACAGAAGGCATTGAGAAGCTCAGAAATCTAAGAGAAGTTTTCTGTGCTTTTCAACTGGCAAGCTATAAACAAAAAATGATCATGATGAAAGTCTGAAGTTGCTTAAAGTTATAAAGAAATGTCACTTCTTATCTCTCAATTTTCATCAGTGACACAAAGGCATTGACTGAAATTTAATTAATTGCAGTAGCTAGCATTTATTTCCAAATTTCCAGAAAATGGTGCGAGGGAGAAGAAAACCCAAACTCTGTTACAGGAGTCCACTGTTCTCACAAAATGCACAAACACTGCAGTAGTGCAGTAACTGTGTGAGTGCTACCACCCCAACAGAATGCAATTTAGAGAAGCAAATGAGAACTGTGCTTTGAGATCCATCATCCTTTACATTAAAAAAAATAAAGGTGGAGGCCCTTGTGATCCACAGAATTAAAAAAAAAATAAATAAAAAAAATAAAAATCATACTGTGCTCAGCCAAAATTGCAATGAAAATTAACATTTGACCAGGACAGAGGGAAAACTGCCATTTAATGATGCTGCTACTGATGACATCCCATAAAATGATGCCAATCGCTTGTCTTTGAGTCAGCTCCATTCCCACATTCAGCTCTGAGTGACTCACACCAATAATCTATCTGGGAGATAAGTAAAGAAAACCTCTAACACGATTTTGCAGAAGCTTTTCAAGATGAAGTGTAATTTGCCTTGTTCTCTTCACCTGAACTTCAATTATTTGAAAATTTAATTTCAATTCCAATTTGTCTTTAGGAATTTTCTCAGAAGCAACAAACTTAATGGGGGTAATGCAGGACACACAAAACTGGCAAGTAAAGTAATGGTCTAGTCTAACCAGACCCTGTTTTCAGTAAGAAGCAGCTTTGTAGGCTGCCTTCATGCCCTAAAGGCATTTCCAAGAAGATATTTTCTATATTAGGGTACTGAGATTATGCTTGAAATATAAAGTTTATATTATCTTTTCATGTTTCCATTTGCAGTGTTTCATCTGTTTATTTTTCTCTTGGTTCAAAGTCCCAAGTTCAATTCTATCCTTGCATTAATTAGTTATAGCTGTAGGCAAGTCAATTCAGCCTTTGTTTCTCAACCTATAAAAGAAGGACAACAATAAATATTTATGTATTTTAAATTGATATTGGAAGGATTTATTTACCCTGACACAGTTTTTCAAATATACCACTCTAAAATTCTATGCAAAAATTACCTATTTTAACCACATTAACTGAAATTATTGTAATTTTTGTACATGGCTTGTTGAACTCTCATATCCTTTCCCTCCTCAGGGAGACCGTTTCCTACAGCACACTTCTAAAGCCTCCCATTTAGCAAACCATAATATCCTGAGCTGAGTTCATGGCATCCTGGCAAACAAAAAATCTCACCACACCAGTACATTGATTACAAAGACATTTAATCTTAAGATTTATTAGAGTTCAGAATTCTTTTCCAGTCTGCTTCCTGGGAGAAAATACTCTGGGGAATAAGAGCTCCTTATGTCATTGCTTTTACAGCAATAAGTTATCTGTGATATTCAATGGAGTTTTTTTACCAGTATGTGTAATCTGGTGCTTTCTAAATCCAATCATTGCCTGACTTTCTCACACTCTAAACATGTGCACTTAGAGAGTAAATTAACTATATCTGTGGCTGTTTTAGCAGTCAATTAATCAGCTTCCTAATAGGAAGAAGAAATACCCTAAACCCAACTGAGATTCTGGAGATAAAATAAAGATGAATCTCAAGCTTTGTGAAGCATCAAACCTGAATGTGAAGTCAGCTGAGGCTTCTTTATTAGAGACAAAATACGAATAAATGAACTAACCACAGGCTCCAACTTTAATTCTTAATTCTGCTACTGCTGATGTTACTTGCAATAAAGAAATTACGATGCAATACTAAAACGTGAGGAAGGAGTTGGAATGATCCCTTGGAGCAGTTATTTAGCAAAGCACTATTTTATCATTTTATGCCAAATTTGATGGGATTCTTCATTAATTCACTTTCCATGTTGAAAGGAATAAAACCTTTGAAAACACGCACTCCTCTACTTTAAAGTTCATTCTCGACTCTTGCCTTTCAGTGCACAGAACAAGCATCACACATGCAGCCCTCCCTCTGTCTGCTACCAGATGCTGGAAGTCAAAAGAATTAAGCATTAAAACAAAGCCTTCCATCAATCACTCAATCAATAAATAAATCCCACAGGAAAGTAAAACAAGTGACAGTATTGTGCTACAGTGACCAGTTTCCTTTATCTTGTGTAATTCTGAGGCAGAGGAATGACAAAAAACTGCTTAAAAAAACCAACTTGGCTGAAAGCTGATATGAGGATGCTTCAGCAATTAAAAATTATGTACAGCAGACACCCAGAGCTTAATTAGCATAACATTATAAACCCAGGCATCCTTCTGGGGCAAAGCTGTGTCCATCACACACTGAGCTGCCCATCAGCTCAGCACCACAGAAAGAAGAGCCTCTCCCTGGCAGGTGCTGCCTGCAGTCATCTCGTGCTACCAACACTGTGACAGCTTTGAGGGAAGGAAGAACTACTCAGCCATGGGAAATTGTGGCAGCAGATTAGGAATAGACTAGACAGACACAGGAATTACAATTTGAGCAGAAAATTTAGCTACTTAGGTATCCATATGGCCCACTGCTGCAGCATGCAAGAAGTCCCACAGGATTTAAATATGTTGCCCCCTTTTGAAATTCTTCACCCAGTTCCTTTAAAAAGCTATCCCAGCATCACTGACCCAACTGACCTCTGGCTCTGCATTTAAAACTGGCCCTCATTTTTAGAGTTGTCTGCTATAAAATTTCACAAAGTGACATCAGTTATGAAAATTTTCTACGAAAAAACCACTGGTCTAACTTTTATTAAGCCCTATTTTCTTTGAAAATTAAGATTTACTATATAAACCTGTGCTTCCCTCTGCAATATTTTTGGCTGAAGCTGGCGAATGGATTACATTTAGCTAAAGGAACACTGTCGTCTTGGATCTGCTAATCCTATTAGTTACCTGGAAATAGGTAACAAGGTTCAGGAGATGCCTTTTTAGTGCTTCTACAGAGAAATAGTAGGCCCTAATAGCTGGACATGATATAGATCCCTATGGGGCAGGTTAGTGTGTTAAAATTTCTTCTGTAGTGCAATGAACATGAACAATGAAGCACCTTTATATAAATACATAAAGATACATTGGAAGTTTCAGTAAAAACTGGCTCTCCAGGAAAGCAGCTGCATTCAGTGCAAAATAAATTCAAAATTTATCTCTAATCACAATTTTAACCCTCAAAACTACTGAGTGGGTGCCACAAAAAGAAAAACCACACAAAACACAACATGCTTCACCTTTTTGTGTCTCTAATACCCATTCACACACTCTTTCTTATTTAAACTGCAAATTCCTCCGGGCAGAGACAGTCTCTTTAGGACAGTGCTAGGCAGGAAGGGCCTCTAGGCCACTGGAAAACAAAACAATACTTGGCACACTTATTTTTTAACTTCATGTGCTAACCTGTCTCCACACTCTTGGGCAACAAAATTTATTTTATTCTGCTTACATGCTACATTAACATATATATTTATATATATAATAGGTCACTGCACTTTGAAGGTTCAGCACTTTTGCATGACTAGGAAAAGGATGTCGTATGTAACACATCCAGCTCTCCCTGTTTTTGTTCAGCTTCATGATTCACTAACTACAGAGAAAGCAAGAGAGGCCCATGAACTCAGATTCAAACTTCCCCAAAAGAGAGTTTCGATGCAATGGCATCTCTAACATGTGCTTCAGCCTTTTGAACTAAATCTTTTACCAGAGACTGACTGGCTCAGACATTCACAAATTCCAGTCTTCATAGCAAGCTTCAAGGCTGGCTTTCTGGTTGCTAAACTTCAGAAAAATGCAGCTTTACACAAAGAGATAAATGCTTTCTGCTCTTCAGAGACATTAAATTTTTTGAATTCTAGTTAGCTTTTAAGGTATTTTCTGAAAAGGGGAGACTATGTTTGCTCATATTTTGTGTAAGAAGTTTTATGACCTGTTTAACCTTCTTGTACTTGAAAGAACAAACAGATCAATGAAGAGTCACCACATGCCAAGACTGCCTTTGCAGAGTCACCCTGCTCCCACAGTTGCCATCCGTGGTAACAAACAGCTCACACAGGACAACCCTTGCTCAGCCAGGGCTTCCTTCCAGAACATACCAGACTCCCCGTGCCTGAGCACTTCTGATCAGGCAGCGTGACACTGCTATGACAAAGGACGCAGGGAGATGGTGGGACAGTGGAAGGGAGGTTGTGCTCACCTTCAAAATGTCACCTCCTTGCCTGGCAAAGCCCACTGTCCACACACCTGACATGCTGGGTAGCCCCAGTGCTCTGGTTTGCTTTTGCACGTTAGAGGAGGGTAGCCTCAAACCTCTTCTTTGGAAGAAAAAGTTGATTTACTTTTAGAAATACCAAAAGATCATTCCCCAACCAATGAAAAATCCCAGAATTACCATGACTCTTTCCCTATGCTTTCCTCCATTCTCACCCAAAGCTGGATATAGATTTCTGACACACTGTTTTCAGGGACCAGCAGTGATGTGCTTCGTATTGAAGGAGTTAAATGTTTATGTCATAGCTCATCTTCAAGGACAAGTAACCCTGAAAATTCTGGGATGAAAAAAATCATTATAGTATCACAAAAATAATATCTCCAAAAATAATCCCCCCCAAACCCCAGTGGTTTCAGATGGAAATTGGCTTTCTTCCCCTACCAGCCAACCAGCCCCAGTTTGCATCTCAGGGTGAGCCCAGGCACCTACTCTTCCTTGAAGAGCACCAAGGAGCTCGTCCACCACAGCAATGCAGGGCAATGCTCAGCAAGTCATCTTTGTCCCCAGTGACACTTCAGAGGACACTGAGGTAGCAGAGACATATTTCAGGGGAAAGAGAAGAGCAGTGCACAAATTTGAAAGGCTGCTCAGCAAGTTGTCCTGTCAGGAAGAAATTTTTTTGACTCAGACTAAACTTTCAGCTCTTCAGAGATATTTAACAGTAAAGCTGTGCCTCCGTGGTCCTCCTAACACACAAAGTGACTCCAGACCATCCACTCCTGTCCTTAAGTGCTCTGCTCAGCTAGAGGTGCACTTTACCCAGCTGACAGCATAAACTCCAGCTTCCCTGAAATCTTTTCAGCTTATTTAGAAGCATCCAGCACAGGCACTGGCCTAGATTAGGAGTGCAGTTATGCACACACGAATGGTCTTGACCCACTTCTCGTCACATCGTCCTGACTACTCAGAGCTGTGAACTCTATTTATTATTAGCACCAGAACAAAAGCCTGTGTATGTACATGAGGTCTGACAAATACCCACTCACTGTACAGGCAAGGAATGAATTGTTCTACTATTTCCCATCATCCTCCTCCTCTCGCCAACCCACTGAGTGCCATTGCTACTGAAATACCTTTGACTGGTAGTGTTTGCCTCCCATTCAGGGCAGATGCCACAGGGCCTGGTGAGTGAGTTAGCACTAGTGGGTACTGGTGAACTGAATACCCTTCAAGATGAGCAGGAGAACTCTTAATGTTCAAGCAAGCGAAAGCAGCTTAATGTGGGTTTCCCTCTACACAATAACAAACAGTTTCCCCTCCATAAAATAGACTATACTGCAAAGCAGAGTTTCAGTCAATCATGAGGGCAGTTTCTCCTTCAGAAGCTCTATAGCTTACAAGAGAGGTAAAAAATTCCCAGGGACAATTTAAAAAATAAGACCCATCCCACCACAAGTAGAAGATTGTTCCCCAGTACAGTAAAGCACCCTTGACAGCAGGAGTATATTTCATGCTTCGTCATCACAAGCTCTCTACAGGACTCTGATGCAGATCAGTCTGAGGAGCATTAAATGTAAAAGCCTGAGATTTGCTAAGGAACAGAACAGGGGGTTTACAGCCTGTCCTGAAGGAACATACACTGCCCAAAACGGCAGTGTAAATATAAACAAAAAAAAATTAAAAAAATAAACAGGTTTTTAAAAGAACGGGACTTTCCCTACTGTTTCTAAATGACTATGCTATTCCTCTCTTTGAAGAGGAGTATGTTCATGCACAAAAGGCAACCTTCTGCCTTCATGTTGTCAGAGAAATTTTAAAAATGTAAGCAGATACAAGAATTTTTCTTCTAGGATAAATAAAATTAAGGCAAAGGTTACTGCATTTGTGCTCCCTGCTGACATCATACAACTAGTATCCTTGTCCCATGTAAGCAAGCTGATGACTTGTTAAAAAAAAAAAAAAAAATCAATAAACTCTACTCTAGACTAGATCTATGCTACCAAGTGCAACAAGCCACCACAAAACCTGCCCCTTTCAGCTGTAGACCCAGGTTTAACCATTACAGTAACTACTGATTTCAAAAGTTATTTTAATATATGGCACTGATCAGTAGACAGAGTACTTCACACAACTGCTCCAAAATTTTTGTGGCTTATTCTTTTATAGACATAACTTGGAAACACTGTTCTCCCACTTGTGTTTCCTACCTTCAGTACACAAAACTTACAGCACTGGCCTAAACATTAGAAGTAGGCTGTCAGCTTGAAACATGTTTTGAAACAACTATGACAAATTTCACAACAGTAACTGTCAAGCACAGCACTGTAAGGAAAAGCATTAGTTCAAATTTTGCTCAGAGCAACTAAACACGGAGGTAGCAGGTATCCTCCAGTGCTCTGAGTTACAGAGTAAGAGGAAGAAAAGACCACATCCTTTTGTTGCAGACACCAGTGCCCACTGCTCATATAACCCCTGCACAGAAGAATTGTGACACACAGCTCCCCATTGCTGAGCAACACCCACAGCTCTTCACACCAACACCCTGAAGCAGAAGAGCAGCCATGTGAGAACAGCTCTGTGAGTGTCTGTGCTCAGCACAAGAACAGCACCCAGCCCTTTAGAGGACACTTTTAAAAACAAGCACAAGCCTGATCTCTCAGGGCTGGAACTGCACTCATACCACTTCACTACTGCTGTGGTGGTCACAGAAAGGCAGTCCTGGTCTTGCCATGACCCTCCTGGCGCTGCAAAGCCTTCTCTACCCTCCTGCCGGCACCTGCTCCCACACAACTGTACAATGGGACAGATTAGGACATCCCCAAAGATCCAGCCAGAGAACCATCTGTAAAAACAACATGCACCTTTTTTTTGCATTTGAATATTTGAAGACAGGTGTAGAAAGGAGAAGAAAAACATCTCCCCCCACCCCCTTCTTTTTTTCTCTCTCCTGTGTATGCCAAATGCTTAAGAACTTATCATTACAAAACTCTTCTGTTTTTCACAGTCTAAAAAAGACTTACATGCATGTGGGTGGTAAAAGAAAGTCAACCACGAGTTGCATCACAGCCAGGTAGCACAACTGTTTTTCATACCATGCCTTTTGGACCATGCCTCTTCTCTTTTCCTACTCCTTGCAGAGGGAGAAACTTTCATTTCAACACTAGCCAGTGGCTCAGGAGGCACGAGTTCGAGTTGTTGCAGCACTGCACAGTTCCTGTGTGGCCACGGATGACCCGTTTACTTGCTTCTGCTTTTGTTCCCCACCTGCAAAGGGAAGGTGTCTTCCCCATAGTGGGAAGATGGGGCACCTTTCCACTTCAGCATGGTTTTACAAGATAAATATAAATGAATCATGCACAGAGATAAGCCTGGCGAGAGCAAGCAAGATGTGGGAAGAGGAAGAATCGCCGAGAAATGCAGTTGTGGCTACGTAATTTAAATTTCTCCTAAAAATATGCGAGGTTTTCCCTATCAAATTTGCAGCTTTATGTTCAGGTTAACATGAGACCAATTCCCTTTCCAGAGCTGAACCCTTCCACTGTCTTGTGTCAAAACAAAACATCAACCGCCCAACTTACAAGCTTTTCAAGTAAACATAGAAGAGCTGAAGGCTCTTGGCAATATCACGTTAAGCTGCAAACCGTACTTCCAGTGATAGTCAAAAAAGTCAGGTCTGGCCAAACCAGAAAAAACTTTAGACAAATCACTGCATTAAGCACATTTTCTTTCCCTCCACAGTCAGACAGCGCGTGCATCTTGTTGTTTGATACTGTGTCAGAACTACATCAGCCCTGAATTGTGTCTGACACGCTCTTTTTGTGTCCTTATGAGATGCAAATAGATACAAAGTTGTGCAGCACAGAGATGTCAGATACAAAACTTCTCATCACAAGCTGAGCATTGAAATTTGGTCTGTTTACAAGTACCACAGTCCCAGAACAGATTAAGAGCTGGCCACATGTATTTAATACTGTTAACCACGTACAAAGATAATATAGTTTCAGTTAATAAAAAAATTTTTTTTAAACTTTGATGGAGCCAAAGTTCTGTTAGAGCCAATTACTGGTGAAACAGTTCCATTCTTCTTCCCACAGCTAGAAAACATGAATGTTTCCTTCTATCTTCCCCCATTTTCCCTTCTGCTCCAATTTTTAGGTGATTTCCCTATCCTTACTGATGTTATGAAGGAGTGTTTTCAAAACCAGCTGTTTCTCAATGTCTTGAGCGTTGGCTTTATGTAAAAGTTGAGTGACTCCCCCACCCCCAGCCCTGTCTCAGTCTCTCTCAAGCCAGGCTGTTCCACTGAGTGACTCTGACAAACAATCTGCCACTTCAGCAAAGGCACTGGCCAGAGCCACCACGCAAATCAGCCTGTAAAGAAGAGCATGTGCGAGGAGAATCTCCCGACTGCAGCTGCCACACAGCAACTCACTTACCCAGTCGTGCAGGGGTGGTGCAGGGTTCAATAGTCAGTCTCTAAACCTCTAAATGCTCGAGGGTGAACTGGAGTTCAGAGAAACTTCTTAATTTTGAAGAGAGAAAAAAAGATGCTAAGACTGCAAAAGAAGGAAGAGAGTAAATTAAGGGATATGAGATCTGAAGTAGAAAGGAGAAAGCAAGTGGGAAAGTATTATGAGGACCTCATGAGATTACTCTCCTGCCTCTAACTTTTGGGAAGCATCAGCATACCATTTTAATTAACAATACTCAAGTGCTGAAGACAATATAGCAACATTACTCTTGAGCATTATGGACACAGAAGTGACACTTCACCTGCCAAAATCATCCCATGCAAAACTCCACCGACATCAGTGGAACTACACCAAGCATGAAATTGGCCCACAGTTGCATTAAGATAATAAAGGCTTTGTTTCAGGAGATAGGGGGCATTTGTGGTTCTTTTTGTTTATTGTCCCTGGGCAAATATCACTGACAACAAGCAAGCAGCCATCACATTCATAGCACACACTCTCTGTCCATATATTGCTAGGAAAACAGCCATCAATAAAGCAACAGATCCTCAGCATCCTGGTCATATCACAGGGAAATTAAAGACCATTTAAATGTCCCTCAAATTGCCTACCAGACCCACAAGTAATCATTCTCAGCAACGTTCTTCCATGCTCCTACTTCTCTCCTAAGTTAATGAAAGTTAAATATTCTGACTGGTGCCACAGGACTTTGCACACACATAGACATACCACAACGAAGAGCAGCTCTGCTGCCAGAGTCAGTCAACAATACTCCCACCACAAACTATACACAGCGACCACACTGTGCTCACACAAAAGCATCTTTCCTTCCTTTTGTTGCATTTTTGTTCAACTTTGCAAATCCTCAACAAAACCCCAGAAATTCATATATTTCTGCCTCTCTCTTGAGCTTGCCACAGGCATACCCTGGACTTACAGGGCCAGACTCTGCTCCGACGCCAGCCACGGCTGTGCACTGCGCTCGCACAGTATTGATTTATGCCAGAACTCATCAAGCTATGAAAAAAAATCCAGTGGCCAAAGCAAACAAGTAGTTTAGTCACACAGAACTCCTGCTCTGCACCCTTTCCCCTTGTGCACCCACAAAATACATTTATTCTGGCCAGCTGTGTGGTCCTTCAACCCAATGCATAGGAAAACGTGGGTATCTCCTGGTCCTTGAGGGAAACTTTGACAGACCCACGTTGGAGCGGTGGGAGCACAGGAGACAGAAGCTCCTCGGGGCTTGCCCCGCTCCGAGCTTCTGCTCATTTTAATGATTTGTAAGGAAACATCCACTGCCCGCACCAGTTCAGCTGCTCCAAATGCTCCTTTCGCAGGGCAGCACACAGAGGAAATAAAACACGTATCACTTTTATCCGTCTTACCTTTTCTTCCCAACCACCACCACACTCTCCCGACCCCACCAGCCCGCACACACCGACCCGGCCGGGCCGTGGGGGTGCTCCCACCGCCGACAGAGCCACTAGGGAATCAAAGCTGCCCCACGGGCCAGCCGAAACACCCACCAGCTCCACAGCCACGGCGAGCCTGGGACACCCGCGGGAGGCTGCGAGGCCGGCGGTGCCCCGGGTGCCCCGCACACCCTTCTGCTTGCTCCCCCCTTTTTTTTTTTCACGCAGAACGGCGACGAACTCCCCGCGTTTGCCCTCACGACTGAAAGCGCAGAAATGGGGCTCTGCCCCACGGCACGGGGGTGCCCCGGGGAGGGGGCGCAGCTCCGGGACCCCCCCGCTCCTCCTCCCGGGGAGCCGCCGTCCCGCATCCCGCCTGGGCTGGGCTGTCCCGTCGCTCCGCGCCAGCGCCTTTGTGTGAGGAGCAGACACAGAACCTACCTCGGTGGAGTGGCTGTGCCTGCCCGGCAGCGCGGGGGCGGAAGGCAGGGGGTGCCGAGGGNGGCGCTGAGTCACCACGGCGGCCGCCCCGCCACCTCCTTTGTTGTCAGGCGTGGAGAAATCCGCCGTGGCGGGGATGGCTGCGCGGAGATCCCGAGGGAGATGGGAGGGAAACGGTGTGTGCGGGGCGGCGGTGATGCCGTGGAGCCTGGAGGAGGGTGTTCCTCGCCCGGGAGGGAAAATACGCGTGGGGCGCCCACGGGCGGTTCTCAGACTCCCGACGAGGCCGTGGGTCTGCAGAGCGGCCCCGCTCACCTGCAGGAGCTCTCCGTCTCCTCATGGAAGAGAGTCTCCCAGATGTGCCGGCGTTTAACTTAGCCCGAGTGGTTCTTTCCCCCTTCCCGTGTCCCGGAGCGCTGTCTTTGTGAATATTCCCACCCGTCATTCTGTAGGAACCAAGGTCCCCATCCAAGTGAGAGGCCAAGACGTCACGGCCGACCGGCCAAAATGTGCTTCAGGGTACCCAAAGTCTGTCTCTTAGGGGGTACTGCACGATGAGGACTTGAGAGAACCTGGGACACAGCATAGCATGCACAGACTTTGGGAATGAACCGAGACAAAGAAAGACTTTGGGGGATGAAATGTGTTTATACCCTGGGGTACATATTGGGATTAAATAGATTTCTTTTGTATGTTTATCACTAGGATTATTTTGCTTTTAGTCCAAGCAGATGACTGGAATCACAACATAGCAGTTGGAGACATCTCTGGGATGGATAGCTTCAGTCTGATCTCAGGACCTCATTGACTTGAGGAGCTGAGCATTCAGCATCCCTGGTCTGCGGAGACAGACCCTTCCCCTCCAAAAACCCCCAGCCCCAGAAGTCCCAGTAGGAAGATTGTTGGGTACTCAGTAGATGGTGCTCTTTCCACCGAATTTATGCTAAATAACACACTATCCCAGCACGGTAAGGGCAGCCAAGTGGGTCGGGAGAGGTACATTTTCTGTGAGGCAGGGCTGAAGTCTGGAGTGCTGGTGTGTACTAAAAGACTGCTCAGGTCTTTGTTTGCAGCTGTTCTCTCACTAGGAAGAAAACAGGCAGTCTGGGTGAAACCCAGGAAATGGATGAAATCCAGAGCATGGTTGGCCACTTTCAGGTCTGAGTCGATTCAAACCTGCGGCCAGGCACCAACATGTGCAACCAGAGCTATGCTATGAACAGATGAAATGTTAAAAAATTCTACAATCACCTCCAAAAGTCTCTTGTGATGTGCCAAGTTGGAAACCTGTTTGTGTTGTCCATGTTCATAGTGTCAGACCTGACATCGGGGAGCCTCATTACCCGCCTTGCCCTTTCCTTCACAGGAGTGTTGTAAGATACAGTTGCTCTGTATGTGGTGCTGATGGATACTTATGGAGAGAAACATCGTAAAAATTGATTTTTTTTTTTAAACAAATATGGTAACATGATGTGCCTAGATGAATGAGGCAGTATAAATATTGATTAGTTCTCTGTTCTGTGAATGGCCGTCATTCTGAGGCATGGGAAGGAGGGGGAAATGGTGTATGACCAGGGAATTGCAAACAACAATGAAATAAAATGAACTGCAAGGCCAGCAGAATGCTGGATTTCCCTATCTTTTGCATTCTTGACCTTACAAACCTCTCCATATCATTTCTGTATGCAAGCATTAACCATTTGTATTCTAAAGACACTTTGCAGCCCTGAGCAAGTTTTTATCTCCCTTACTTAGACACTGCACAGAATGTTATCCCTGCTCTGAAATCTGACACTTTACATCAGTGTTTCTCAACTCTTCCTCAGATCAGACAGTTGTTTCGCTGTGATAAGTATGGTCTTCCCTGCAGATCCTGTGCATCCACACCTTTAAATTGAATGTAACACTTTGCTGAAGCAAAGGCACAAAAAAAAATCTGAGTATCTTGCCATGGTTTGTCAAAGGAGTGCCAGCATTTTTCATGGTGGTAGCTACTTCGTTGCAGTTACATTCGGTTCAGGTGTGTGGTTGTGTGGCATCCTTGGCAGGTGCAGTTTTATCAAAGTCTCTCCCCACATACACTATTGCCTTGTGCTGCATGAGATGGCTACAGTGCTGTGCAACCCCTAACCTACCACAGCTGTATCCAGATATGAAAAGTATTGCTGGATATAACTGAGAAAGGAAAAGTTTTGGGAGTGGCAGAAAATAGGAGAGATCACCAAGAACACACCTGAGGAGAGTAATGTCTGATATCAGCCTGCTATCCTGGTGTCTTAATTCCTCACTCAATGACTCACACAAGACAGTGGTCAAATGATACCTCTGAGTCAAACATCTCACAAGCAATTAAAGGAGTATTTTGAGGCATCATGTTGCCTGGTTTTGGTGCAAGAGCTGCCTGGTAGCCCAAACCCCTGGCAGGAAGAGTCAGTCCTGCTCAGCTCCAGACCATGAGTGAGGAACAGGGGCATATAAGGAGTCAGTATTATCTCCCATCTGTGAGCCACTCCAGTTCCTGGCTTTCCTATTCCTTCTTTAAGGCACATCATATGCATCTCTTGCCTTTTGACCATATGAAAATTACAGTGCGTGGCTCATGTGATGAAGCAATTTGGCCACAACTGCATTTTACTCGTGACAAGCCTTTTCTCCCCCAGTGCTGTGGATACTGAAACTCCAGAAAGTGCTTGAGAAGGCCTCAGAGATCTTTCTAGATGAAAAACAATATACAAATGTAAGGCATTATTAGTTTACTTTAAATGAAGGGCAGTGTACTGGAATTAAAAAAAAATTAAATTAACTGACTGCACTTCAGAACCACTCTGAGACAGAATGAGGCACTGGAAATACTTAACATGGTAAATCCCCTTTTTATTAACATTATAGTCAAAAGTGCACAGTCATTCTATTGTATCAGTGTCATGGGACATATGTGGTATGTAGTTCAGTATTTTGGTATCATATGAATCAAGTATTATGCACTTTAATTGCCTGTTGCTGTTTGCATTTCTTTTAAGTCAAACTGTAGAATTAAAAGCAAATGCATCCTTTAATTATTTGAGTTGTGCTCTTTGTGAAACACAGAATTGCATTTTACTCCATACCTGGCCTTTGAGTGTTACCACATTATAACCTTAAATAATAGTAATAACAACTTTACTGTGGCAGAAACAAAGTGGAACCAGCTGCTGTGGGATTCCCCTTGCTTAATTTTAGCTGTCTGAAAGCAGATGTCTCGTCTAAGCAGGTCATGTAGGCTGGGGGAAAAGGTGAGTACCTCCAGAGGGAGATGTGTGCCTCCTGCCTTAGGTGTCTGTATTAGAATTGGTTTAATTGCTTCTGGAAGTGCTTCTGCTGGTTAAACAAGGCAACACCTGACCAGCTCCAGCTAGATGCCTTCCTCAGAATTTCTTCAACTTTGTGTAATTCCTTTACCCAAAGTGGCAAAATACCTCCGTGTTGCCTGCTCCTGTTTGTAAACAAGAGGTGAGTGCTGCCTGTACACCAGCAGTTTTATTCCATATGATATGGTGAAGCACTGACATGAATCACAGAGGAATGTGGTTTTCTTTATTCTCCTGTAGCCACTTTAAATGTTGGGGTTTTTTTAGATTTTTAATTTAATAGAAGTAAATCAACTGGAATGCAGGTTGCTGTGAAGGCTTTTTCCATATCATAATTCTGCAGAAACATCAGTTAAGTATCTGAAGAAACATCTGCTATGCACATAGATATATGACTATATATATAGGAGCTGAACAATATGACTTTGGAGCTTGCAGGGTTTTCTTTACACAAAACCAGGGGCATAAAAGGCATTTCCTCCAAGTTTTCCTGTGCATTAATAATGAAGATCAGGATGCCACCTTTGTTTCCTCCCCTTCTGAGTATACAGTGAAAGGAAATGGTTCTGGATCAAATCACAAAGACCAGTGGAAAAAACAAACTACACTCCATGCTGGCACTCAAAAGTTTAATTATCCAGCATGTTGCATCTTTGTGGAAGAAGGAGACAGATAAATCCCATATGTTAATAGTTGGCCCCTGCAGCTGACCTTTGGCTCAAATATTCCATATTGTGATTAATGTTGCGCAGTTGGATCCAAAACATGCTTAGTCCCCAGGCTGAAGAAAAAAAAAAAAAAGGGACCTAATTTACCTTCCAACAGCAGAGTGTCATTTGATCACTCTTTTGGAGACTGATTTTATCCCTACCTGTAGTCTGGCCTCTAAAGAGCTGTTCTATGCTTCCTCTGCTAGGACACTCAAGCCCAGCTTCTCATATTGCCTCCATTACTGGCTCACTGGACAACCTGAAATAAGCAATTTTGTCTCAGGTTCTGCTCTAGTAGAACAGAGAAAGTAACTGTGATTTCTTTGCTGGCACAGTTTGAAATTTGCAGATAGAAGACACTAAGCAAGGTTCATCTTCAGACAAAATTACATGTTGACCTCTGAGACTCTAGAGGTCTCACATGACTAGGTCAGAAAATCATAGGTGTGCTTGGATCACGGTTTTCTGGCCACCTTCTGCCCCAGTCTTGCAGTTTTTATGTGTTTGTGCTTGGCTTCTCATGTCATTATAGTAATTTTACATCATGATAATAGCACAAACTGTACGCCTGGCCCTGGCACAGGTAAGCAGGCATCAAAATCTCTGAGCCTACATGTCAGTCTGATCCTGAAGGACACAGGATCTGTAGGCAGGATATACAAGCCATTCATTACAAATACACAGTGCCTAGCACTTAATGGCACTTTTCTGATTATATTGGGTCCTCAAACATCCAGTTATAGATGGGCTCAGAGTGGAAATGAAGAACATTTTAATAGACTCAACAAATATCACTGACATCTACTGTAAGGTCAAAGCCTTGAGGTGCTGCAATTAATAATATCAGAATTCCTCCCTATGTGACTTCTCTGGAGTCAGGTCTGACACAGAAAGTCTCTTCCATGGCTAATTAAAGCTGTTGCTAAAATTGCCACAGCCCTCAAGTGAGTTTAGACTGAGCCCTCATTTCTGCCTGCCTCCTAGATGAGATGAAGCAGCAAAGCCCGAGGAAAGCTTGGAAACTGCTCCTGCTCCCATGGAGATCATAAGGCATTTTGCATGGACTGGGCCTATAAAGACATGCCTAGCTGTCTTCCCATGGACAACACAGAAAAGTCTGTGAAAATACAGCTGTGATAGCTGGAGACACAGGAAACCGTGAGACAAAGCCTCTGATGAGGTCTGTCCTACTTCCAGCCAGGACACATCTGGAATGTTGTGCAGGCTGGGCAAATTTTTCCATTTCCAACCTGGTTTATTTGCCAGAGATGACAGGCTGTACTTGGGATGGCCTGACAACAATTGGAGCATACAATCTCATATAATTTCCCACCACAGAAAATAATCAAGTGCTCTTTGCTCCATGAAAGGAAAGATGGACAGATTTTTCTGTGCTCTAAACCACAAAGTACATGCAAATTGCAAGGAACAAGTGGTTTTATTTCTGTCTTTTGTGTAGTAATGATTTAATTCTAAAGACTTTCTGTGGGCCACGTAAATGCTTGCAGAGGACCATGCACATGGATCAAGACTCCACAGCATCTTCCATCATAGGATCAAAAAGTACTGGTTAAACCTAATGACTTGTCCTGATTTGGGCTGGGATAGAGTTAATTTTCTTCCTAGTAGGTGGTACTATGAGATATCAATAACTATGCTGTTAGCAGCATGTCCATCACCAGAATACATAAGCACATCTAATTTAAAGCTGAAAAACTACAGATTTTCAGTTTTTGAGAACTACCAACCCTAGTTGGAATCAGTGGGAGACCTAGAGATCATCACAAAAAAAAAAAAAAAAAAAAAAAAAAAAAAAAAAAAGGAAAAAAAAAAAAAGGAGAAAAAAAAAACAAAAAAAAAAAAAAAAAAAAAAAAAAAAATCACCCCAAACCAAACACCTGCCAGCCTTTGATATCTAAAAGCAGAAAGTTTTATATCTCTCTCTTGAGTTTCCTGTATTTCTATGTGAGTTTTCCTATGCAGACATCCATGAATATACGTTATACTGTGCCAGGCAGAGTCTTGAGCAAGCTCAGCATCTCAGACCTCGTGTGCAAACTACAGAGTTGATGGGCACATGCCCATGTAGTTTTGAGAGTGTCCAAATCCCCTTGCGTGGGCAAGTTAGACCTGCTTATCATACAACAACAGTTGCTGAGCACCCAGAAATCTTGAATATCTGCCAGGCTGCTCTGGTTTTCTGTCATTTCCAAAACAAAACAAAAAATAGGAAAAACAAAAACAAACAAACAAATAAACAAAACAACAAAACAACCCCCAAAAAACAAACAAACAAACAAAACGAACAAAGACTAAAACAAAAACCAACCAACCAAAACAAAACAAAAACAACCAAAATAAACAAAACCAAAAAAAAAAAAAAAACCACCACCAAAATCCATAGGATGGCAGATAATTTGGAGAAGTGGTAGGGTTGACGGAAACATCCAAGCCAACACACTGGGATAGTAGCAGTTCTGGGATCAGGAGTCAGAGCTCCAGGTTCTCACTGACCCAGTAACAGGCAGGTTGCACCCTGGAGTGTGTCTCCATCCCAGAACTGGTTCAGGTCTGGGATCTGCATCTGCCTGATCTCTGACTGACTCAAGCCCATCTTAGGCAGTTAGACCATGAAGTTCTGCCTAGATTATCTCTGACACTGCATGCTACTTGGACTTCTGGGGTCATTCTTCCTGGGAAAGTTGTGCTAATATAAGTCCGAAGTCACTCTGATTCTTTCTCAGTGAGTCATTCATCAAGGGATTGGTTGTCTTGGTCCTCCAGACACATGGGGAGAAGAGTGGGAAGAAACTTACGAGACTAAGTAAATGTATTCGAATCTCAGGGGAAAGCAGAGCCATAGCCTGCACTTTGAACTGTGGCTGCAAAGCCAAGTGACAGTGCATTGTGTATGAACAAGAAAAAAATATGGGAAACACTCTATCTGAGTCTTCAGCAGTTGGTAGTGAAGAAACACCAGGATCACAGTAGGTCCATGTCAGCTTAGTCAGTTTACAATCTCAAGTAAGTCTCTAGTCACCAGTTCTACTACAAATAATAACAAAGAGTAATGAGAGCAACACAGGGAAGTAACAGAAGTAGATTTCAAACATTTTTCCTGTTTTCCCACTTGAAATGATTCATTATTCTGTCCTTAACTCTTCATTTTTATTGTCCACCCCCTGTGGTTTAGTAACCAGCTGGCGTTCCTTATAAAGAAATCAGCAGGTTGATTGACGCTGTGGCTACCCTGAAGTCCTCTGAGGTTTTCTTATTGACTGACCATATCTCAGATAAGGTTGCCAGTAAATTATAGCTCTGCTTAAGAGCATCTGCCTCACGGCTGCTCTCCCCTCATTATAAATCCTGATCTAATCCTGCATGTCTCTTCAATTATTAGAGAGTACAATTCAAGAAGTGGCTTCCCCAGTGAATGTGAAATGAGGTAAACTATTCCTATGTGAGGTAAACATGAATACTCAACACTGAAGCTAAACATTTCCAGACCAGTCTCCTGATTTTCATGTGGTTTCCAGAAGAAAAACATGTCACCACTGCTGTTAATGTTGACTGTTATTTCACTAAGATCAGTTTGAAAAAAATCAGTTTAAAAGTTTTACCTGCCAGTAGAACTTCTTGTAAGCACTTCTCTCCCCAAGAACCACATGTATGGCAACTCAGGTGACAACCTTAGGAAAGGTATTGGGTAAGTAATTTGCTTTAGAGTTCCCAATCTGCCACAGAAAGTCTTGGGAGATGCGTCATCACCATGCCAAGATACAGGAAAGACATTTAATTTAGGAGATCAATAAATGTGAGAGAGCAACTGGAAAAGGAACAAGCTTATCTTAACACTTTTTCACATTAGGCAGATAAATTATGTCCTGGATTGCTGGATGAGTTCAACACCTCAATGCTGATGGAGATGAGTTAGCCCATCTCATAGAACCGTGAACAAAAATATCTCATTTGTGGAAGCATCCTACCATAGTGAAAAAAGGGTGAATAAAGGAGCCTGTTACTGCTCCTGTTGGATCAGTACCTGCTGCAACTTCCAGTAACTGAGACAACTGCCATCACTTGCTGTGGTCTTCCACACACATCACAGCACCAATGTTCAGCTTTGCAGGGCCTGCCTAAGCTCTGGCCTGTCTTGAATGTCACTGTCATGAGCACCCTTTCACTGCAGAAAGGTTTATGTTGGATGTTGCTGTTATACAAATCTAAGAACTGTGTTTGAGCACTAGTAGATAGGTGACTTTTATTTACAGCTTTACATTTTCATCTTGTCAAATAGGCAGAAGCAGAAGGATTTTTTTTTTTAACCAGGGGCAAATGTGCATCTAGCAATGAAATTAATGGAATTTGTGGACCCACGCCAAGGTTGTATGGCAGTTTGACTCAATGTAATGTTAATGACTTATTCAAATTGTGCATTAAAGCCCCAGATTATGTTTATTCCACAGCATTTCTTTCTTTCTAAGGGAAGTTTATTGTTCACCCAGCTCCAAATGCAAAGGGAATTTTGACATCTCTGTTGGGAAATCAACATGTCTCATTGCTGCTGTCATCCATGTGAGCTGTTTGTCAGATCATTAATTTGTGCCAATGAAGGCAGGCTGGATTGGGATGTCAGACAGAAAGAGGAGCACTCATCTCAGGGCATGGTGGGACTACATACAGATCATCCATCCTCAACCTACTTTGCCAGCCCAAGGAAACACTGCCTGTCCTGTGGCCAGGTCTCATAGTATCCTCTTGGGAACCTCTTTTCCTGAACTTCCTCCTGGTCCATTGCAGTGTAAAGACATAAAAAGACTGTAAAAGTGGCTGCAGTATTCAAACTACAAATCTGTCTAGACCCATCTCTGGTAGTGAGCAAAAGCAAATTACCAAGGAATACTACAAGAACAGAGCAAAGGTACATTGTGGTGCAATCACAGCCTCTAGACACCCATAGCTTCCTGAGCTGGCTGTAGATTTCTACTCACTTCCACGCATAGATGAAGATTTCTAGACATATCTGCTGATAGACCTTTTTTCCCCTTGAACCAGTTCAGCCTCTCCTTAAGATTTTGGCAGTATCTTTTGGCAAGAAATTGCGAAGCTCAATGACCTCTTCTCTCTCTAGACAATACTATGCTACAGCAGTTATAAATACTTTTTGTAAATGGTAATCACCATCCCTTATTGCAATTTTTCTAATAGGAAACATGATCCTACAATTCATGGAGGCAAACTTCCATAGGCTTCTCTGGTTTTGCATCTCAGCAATATTATTTATCTCAAGCCCCCATCAAAATCAGGAAGAGATTTTTAGTTGTAGTTAGGTCCACAATTCCTGGGTGACAGGAAAAAATAGACCAAATTACAACTTAGTCAATGTGAGTTTTGATCTCTCCTAAGTACCCAATATACTTTATTACAGTTCTGGTTTTGTAATCCTGCTTTAGTTCCTAGCAGGATTCATCTAAACATTAATTTCACTAAAAAACCAACCAACCAACCAAACTGTTATAGGTTCAGGTTCTAAAGGAATTTCTCTTCCCCCACCCTCACAATGAGGAGTGAATTGTCCCAGCCCGGGCCATTTGTCTCTAACAAAAGAACCAAGAGTACCGTGCTTAAGAGTGGGGGAGAGGGGCTCACGGGTTTTTTGGGGGAGTGGGCAACAGGAGTCTGCAGGGAGAGACGGCGGAGGGAGAAACCCCGGAGTCTTGGGTTTCTTTCTTGCTTTTCCTGCTGTTTGCCTTTCCCATACCTGGATTACAAAGCTTTGATTTTTTGGGACTGTTTGTGGACTTTTGCCCGAGAGAGAGAGAGACAGAGACGACATCGCTAGCCGGGGGGGGCCCCCTTACACCGGGCCTTCTGTGAGGGAGCCAGCAGCGCCCATCCTAGACGTGGGAGAACGCTTCTCTTACATCGGAAGCTCCAGCCCGAGACCAGCAGCCCCGAGCCTTTCGGAGGGACACACCGGAGTTTTTTTCTTCCCATCCACCAACACCCCCGGGGGCATCCCAGCACCAACCACTCATCTCCTCGCTCGCTGCCCGTAAATACCGGGGTCAGACTGTGTGTGTGTTTGTGGGGGGTTTTGATCCAGGAGTTTTTATTCATTCTGCCTTGGTTGTTCTGTTGTCTCTTGAATATACATATATATATCATAGCTAGGAACTGTTATCCTTCCATTTATCATACCTTAATTAAATTTTGTTTTGAATTAAAGGAGATTTGTCTCTCTGTTTTAGTTATAAATTTTTCTAAGTTCTCTAAACTTAGACACAAACAAACAAAACAAAAACAAACAAACAAACAAACCAAACAAAAACCAAACCAAAATAAAACAAAAAAAACTACAGAGAGTTTCTTAAGGAAAGATGAAAGGCTTAATGGTGAATGGGGCTGTTCCACTACAAACAATTACTGAAACAAATAGGTCCAATAAAAAGCTCTGCTCTCATTTACATGGCTACAGCACTCATCTAGCTAAATTGTGGGCCCTTTTATCAAAGGTTCTAATCTGGATGATCTTGTAATTCCCTCAAATTTTTACCATTTGTATTCTGGTTTTGATTAGTTGTCTCCTCTGTTCTATTAACTAAGGCAGAGGCACTCTGTAAATACAGTATACTTCATTGCACTCCCTTATTGTGTACTTACAGATAACATCAATATTTCCCCAAACAAGCCGTGCCACCGTGGCCCACAGAGTCAATGCATATTGCATTTGCATTCTTTTATAATGCAAGGCAGTTGTAGAATTACGTACAAATAGACCTCCAGGGGCCTGACCTCCCAGCTGTATTAAATAAATCCCCTTAGCACAAAAGAGGAAGAAAAGGAAACAAAGAGCTTCCTGCTGGCTTTTCCTGGAAGCACAGAAGTGAATTAATTCACTTCAGTGTCCTGTGGAAATAAAGGGTGGTTAGAAAACATCAGAAATGAACCTTTACAAAAGTACAGTCCTAGAAGGGAGAGAGTAAACATCTTGCCTGCGGAGAGTTTTCCCAGTGCCTTCACTCACCAACACAGCCCTGCAGAAAGCATTTAGTCTTCACTCAGAATGAATGTCCTTGTGCTGTGGAAATCATAGGGGGAAAGTGCACCACTTGGATGTACGTAGTTACAGGGTGGGTTTTGGCAGTAGTTTATATAAACTCTTCTGAGAGGATTTATACTGAGCTGCAAATTTATGTCTTCATTGGTACACATACAAATACTCAAGCTGACTCTGATCTGATAAATGGAGCTGTTTAGACAGAATTTCTGGTTTTCTTGCAAAATATTTAAATGAAAGTTTCAAAACAATTTTGTATCAGTTTAAAATAAAATATTTTTTCAGAGTTTGTTCATGTATTAATCAAAACCCACATGTCTTCCTAAAACTTTTAATAAATATTTCCATTTAAGCCTGTTTCTGGAAAAGTCTTCTTTTGGAAGTAGCAATTCTTCTAGAAAAAAAATGATGTTAGACTTTTGGTGATCCTGGGCAGACTCTGTAATGTGCGGGATTCTCAGTTTGCTCTTTCTTGTGGGCATCTTATGGGACTCTCCTTTGCATTAAGCCCGGACAAATGGCATTTCCACTGCCTTTAACACCAAGTTCTCTCCTGTATGTATCTCACTGTCTGTATTCCCTGCATGTAATGGCAGTGGAGGAATAGCTCATTCATGTCCTATGATGAGTGGGGTTTTTCCATATGCCCATTCCCAGAAAGAGACAGATTGGAAAATCAATGGCTTTATCTAATTTATGAATGTGTAAAGAGGATGGATTTTGGAGAGGGAAACTCAGTAGTGCACACTCAGGCCCTTTGGTTTTGTCCACTGAAGTCGTTGTCCTGGTCTGATGGTATTCAGAGCAGAAACACACATTTTATTAGCAATCAAGTGGATGCAAAATGCTGGCAAAATTTTGCCCCATGGTACATTTCATTTCAGAGTCTGTTGAGATCTAGGGATCAGAGAGAGCAAGCTGAAGCTTAGCATGTGTCACCAGCCCTAATAGGACCTGAGATGTCTTGCATACAAATGTGATTTTCCCAATCCAAGCACTGAATCTGAAGCCCTGAATGCATATGATAGCACATGCCAGATTTTGTTTACAAAATCCAAAGTGGGAATAACTGGGACATAATCAAAAGTCCCTGACTGGGAAGTGTCAGATAAATGGTTCTGGTTCTGGTTTCAATTCATCTCCTTTGTTAATCTTATTATTCAGTGACTGCTTAGAGCCATCTCATGCTCATTTAAACTAAATACATAACCCAATTAAAACAATACTGAGCTATTTAGATCTATAGAATTAGACTAAATTTCAGTGCTTCTGACATTTTAGATCGTTCAGAGCTCTAGAGCATGAATACCTGAAAGTTTATCTCCTCTCATCTCAACAACCATTAATAAATCGTACATATGGGTTAGGAGGTTGCCATATATCACATATGACACAATAGTTCCAGCCAATTTCCTTAACAAACCAGAACTACATTACTGGATCCTGTAATCCCCTGATATGGCTCTATGTCTGGCTACAGGATACAGACTTGGGTCTGCAAATCCACTTGGGTGCCTGGGATCATGGGAATGTGCTGAAGAGGTGGCAAGAAGGGACAGAGGAAAAGGGTGGAGCTGGAAGCATTTGGTCCATCAGCACTACAGCTTTTCTATCAGAGCTGAAGTCTTACCAAAGGCATGATGGCTTTTTTCTGCTCTAGGAAATAATCTGCTAACTAGAGAGTTCACAGTGGAAGGAAACAAGGAGAAGGGGGTAGTTAGACTGAAACAATGAAATGCTTTTCTCATCAACTGTACTTAACCCAGCTGCAAGTTGATCTGTTTTGCTAGGAACAGGCAAGCAAGGTATTTCCAGGGTATTCTCACAAGGTTGTGATTAAAACCCAGGAATATGCAAGAAATTAAAGTAAGAACTAAAACGAAAGCAAGAAACTCATGGCAGAAGAGAGCTTAGCAAATAACCCCAAGCACAGTTTGTTCCCCAGATTTTGTACCAGTTACATCCACAAACTGTTCATGAACAGATTGTGAAATGAAAACAAGCAAAGAAATGAGAAAATGTTTATTAATTATGGAATCATTAATATACAATATGTTATGAGTTAGAGATAATTCTTGGTCTCCAAATTGTATGAGCCAGGACTGTGTGAGTCATAATTGGCAGTGTCACTTTGTCACACAAGTCAGATGGCTCTGCAGGACTCAAAACCAGCACAATTCATCCCAGTAGTGAACACAAAGCTTTGACGTATCAAAGACAGAAGGAACCTGGTGGAACTGGACAAGGTACAGGGGAAGACAACTGAAGCCAAGACGGATGGAGCAGCTGCCTCATAAGCAGAGGTGGGAAAGGCTGAGACTTCAGTTTGGAGTAAAAGGAGGTGAGAAGGGATGTGACTGAGGTCTTCCAGTTCACAGAGGTGGTGGATAAGGTCAAAGTTAGACACACACCCCTCAATACTGTAACAAATACAGCAAGACAAGATCACCAACAGCTTCCTGAGGGAACCCATGAGCTGATGCACTGCCGCCAAGGGTGCTCTGCCTGGGGACATGGCAACATCAGGGAAGCAAGCAGACCTCCTGGATAAACAGTGGCTATGATCAAAAGGGGATGGAGAAAGACTTCCAACTGGACCCCTGATCTGAGCATTTCTTATGTCCTTAACTCATTTGGTGTGGGGTGCCCTTTACACAGGATGACTAAGCTGTAAACAAAATGAGTCCCCAGTTGTACAAATTTTCAAAGGTGTGGAAAAGTGTGTTTGTTCAACCTGAAGGAGAGAAGACTTTGGGGTGACACAACTGCAGCTTCCCAGGACCTGAAGGGAACCTACAGGAGCAGTGGAGAAAGTCCATTTACAAGGGCATGCAGAGACAGAACAAGGCAGAAATTGTTTTAAACTAAAAGAGAGTAGGTTTACATTAGATATCAGGAAAAAATTTCTTTACTCTGAGGGTGGTGAGACACTGGCATGAGATGCCCAGAGAAATTGTGGATGACCTATCTCAAGAAATGCTCTAAGCCAGGTTGGATAGAGCTTTGAGCAACCCAGTCTAGTGGAAGGTGTCCCTACCCATAGCAGGGGGTTGAAACTAGATGATCTTCTAAGTCACTTCCAACCCAGGCCATTCTATCGTTCTGTGACACCACCTTGATTTTGGTTTGAATAGTTCAGGTCAAATTCCACCTTCCTGCTCATGTGCTTAGACCAGTGCGTGGATTTTTTGCCAGTCACACAGGAGTTGGTCTTACCAGCATCTCACATGCTATGAATTAAAAATGGTAGAATGAGTAGGATTCTATTACTTTCATGAAAGAAACTCAAAAAGGCAACAAATCTCATTTAATTGCACAAACACCCAGCTATAGGACATTCTTGTGCCCATCTCTTTGGTCAGTAGAAGACACTACAGGCAAAGAGTTCATTATCATTCAGCTCTCTGTTCTGTGTTTTATCTTCTCAGTTTGCCTTCCTGCTTTCCTGACACAGTTTTAAATTGTTTGAAGGTACTTCTCTTTCTCATCCACACCTTCTCCTCTCACTCCCCCGTGCTCTTTCATATTCTGAGTGTGCATTTGAACCTGACAGACACAGGTCTCTGCTCTGTGATAGGGCCTTGACTTTTTTATTCCTTTTAAAAATATTTCCTTCTTTTGTACCTGGAAATTACTGTGAATGTGATTTTCTGTGATCAGTTATAGGGGAGGATGATTTCTGCCTCTAATAGGGCTTAGCAAAACTGGAGGCACTAGTTCTTTTGTGCCCAGTTCTGGAAAACAAAACACATCTGCAATTACGCATCCATGGATGCAAATTATAAGGATAACGCTTAGATAAGATTAAGAATTTTCCAGTGAGAGGAATTTTTGCTAGGAATCAACGAAAACAAAGCTGATCCACCCAAGCTGAGAGGGTTTTTCACACGAGTTTCAACAACAATGGCATTTCTGGGAAAATCCATACAACATGATAATCAGCTTGTCCCACTTCAGAATAGCAAGAATGCAGAATTTAGAGCATTTTCTTGTGATGAGGGAGCCACTGTCAAATCCTGCTGTGCCTAATTGACTCTGAGGTTTCACATTTGCAGTGAATGTCCTGCCTGAGTGGCTACCAGTGACTCCTCAATGTCTTCATTTGAAATTGTCTCACCTGAAATATTGAGGCAGCTTTAGGAAGTCTGGCTGAGTGCTCAGCATTCACAGGACTTATTAAGCTGAGGTTCACAGCTGGATTTTTGTTTAGATGTTGCAAAATCAGGTCTCCCTTATCAGACCGAAAGTGGTATACAACTTTTTGAGTCTCAAACCCATTATGCATCACTTAGTGCCATGATCTAGTAATCACAGTGGTGTTGGATCAAGGGTCAGACTTGGTGATCTTGGAGGTCTCTTCCAACCCAGTTGATTCTATGATTCTGTGCATCTATGCAATCCTGTCTTCTTGAGGCAGAGCCAAAAAAGCTTTGCTGGTGTTGTTTTCTTAAAAGATCTGTTAATAACTATAAATAACTTTGAGATTCAGGCAAGTTTTAGTCCAGATGGATCCAGGTATTTCATGAGTATGCCGTGGGCTGTATCTGCCTCCTTTTTCTAGTAAGAGGGTACACACATGCTTTTTTCACCATGTGAGAAAACATTTTACAACTCTCCTTTTAAAGAAGACTGTAATCACATGAGAAGAGACCTGCTGGTCTGGCCCCCATAAAATAGCCCTGACCATCTGTAGTGACAGGAAGGCTGGTAGTGAAGCCATATGAAGTGGTGTCTGTGGCTGTACACTGCACTCCTGTTTCCCTTTCCATGCTGCAACACAGCTGAGGTTGGAGATGAGGCCAAGACAGAGAATGAGACGTGTCTCTCACAAAGTTGCTAATGTAGTTCCTTTGTCATGGATCTCCTTTCTTAGATTCAAAAGTCCTAGTCCACATCCAGGACCAGGTGCCAGAATTCTTTCCACCACTGATGCTGCAGACTAGTCCTATTTGTAAATGTGATCGTGAAAATCTTTATGAAAGGCATGAAGAGTTTGGAAGGACCTTTATTTCTTCTTGTGATAAGCACCTCTTGCTTCTAAACTGATCTAAACAGGAAGAATCCTGACTTGGCCACTGCTGAGTCCTCTGAGCTTCACTGCTCAGTGACAGTTGACATTTCTCAGCCTTCTCAAGAAAGAACAGCACTAAATTGAAGCTCTGTCTCAACCTGCTTCATTAGAACATAATGAAGCAAAATTACAGAGTTTACTGGCACTACTCAGCAATTCAGCACCAGGATGATCCTCAAAGCCATCAGCATAAGAGGTACCAGCCCGTCCTGAAGCACTTGGCACAGAATAGGGTTCAGTGCAGAAGATCCACTCTTTTTAAAGCTCTTCTAAGGAGTCGACCAGCATGAGAGCAAGTGGTATACTAAAAAAAAATCCTAAATAGCCCCAAAGGGACTGGGGGCAAAGAGAGCAGATGTGGCAGTTGAAAGACACTGGAGCAGAGCTGCTCTGGCATTGCTGTTCCTAAGGGCTGCAAGGGACATTAATGGGCCCCATGTGCTGCAGGAATGCAGAGCTCTGCGTGGGCTGGGAGATTTATGCTCTTGACTTTGGGGGACTTCCTGACTAAGAGCTAATTGCTTTGGACTGTGTGTCTGCTCTGAATTACCGTAACTTTATTGAACAGTTAAACCTAAGGAAGCAGCACAGCCAAAAAACGAACGCTCATCCCATGTGAGATGCTACTGGTTTAACCTCACACTTCTGAGGATGTGGAGCATGCAGTGTTTTTGTTTAATGAAGTTTGTATTTAGTTGTCATCTAAGTTGTCATTGAAAGATGAGACTTGTCTCATTATGGTTGTTTTCTAGTTTATGCCGTCAACAAGGACCAACAGTGAAGGTATGGGGAAGAATGTAGGAAGAGAGCAAAGCTGTAGTGCTTTCCCAGTCCTGAACAGGATATGGCATGTTCAGAGCCACAGATGATATCTCTGTGTTTTAGTAACCTTCAGTCATTTCAGTGATTTCTATGAATTTGTCCATTAGTGAACTCAAGTAAACAATTGAAATATCCCATAACTCAAACACTGAGTTATTAACTATTTTCCTTGGGTTTGTACTTGCTGTTTAGCAATACTACACCTCCTACATGGTATTTAGGTTGTTGTGTGGGTTGCAGTGTAGTTTAATTGACAGAATTATTTACTTGAGACCAGACTCAGAGATCCAACTGTTGCATTTTTCATTCTTCTTGATCTGCTGACCATCACACCTGCAGTTGAACTCCTCATGGGGAAAGAATCAATGTGTTTGAAGGATCTGCTTGAGGCAAAATCACCTGAAGATACAGACATTCAATCACGAGTTTAATGGCCCAAGAACTTTGCTGTTATCTGTGTAACCCATTGAGGCACTCAGCAAAGGTTTGGATGAGAGGGAACATGAAAGCAGCTAGAGGGGCATCCTGCCACAGGAGAGGAAAACTGAGAGGGAAAATGAGTGCTTGAAGAAAACTAGAGAAGACACATGCACAGAGGTACAGTAATAGATAGAGATGTCAGTGGGATGGAGGGAGGAAAAAGAAACACAACATTCAGTGATTTAGTTTCGTCTGTGCTTAGTTTGCAATTGTTTGTTTGGATAGTGTAAACAGAATTAAGAAAATCAGACCATAAGAATGACAAAACCTAAGGAAAACAAGGTCCCTTCTGAAGGGACACCCCCTCTGGCCACCACATGTTTAACAGAATCTTTATTCCCCAGGCCCTTATTAACACATAATTGCCAGGCTCTAATGTGAACCTTGAATACTTTTAATTCATTCCTGTGGTTCCCTGAGCATTCAAACAAGACAGAAATTTAGTCAAGTAACTTATTTAGGAAAGCCTTCTCCTCTTTCCTGTGCTGCTCACATTGCAGTATATTGCTGGCATTGTTTAAAGTGTTATTGGCAAATAATATTGTTTTGTGCATTATAAATAGAAATCAGACAGCAAATGGAATTAAATGTGGACTGAAAGGCACAAATTCCTGAGCAGAATAGTCTGTGTGTCTGACAGGAAATAGACAAACTTTGTTAAGTTTGCCCAGGACCAGCCTAATTCAATCTTGGATTTTATTTTTTTTAATATGTGGTTTTACATGTCTTCAAAATGTAACAGCTTCTTGAAACTGAAAACAAAACCACTAATATGAGATCCCTCCAGGGCATTCCAAATTATTTAAACGTGAGGTTTTCCAGCATTTGTGTGCAACAGATAACAGTAAACAAAATATTAAAAATAGACAATGTTAAGGTAGAAAGTAACAGAAGACATTTGTGAAGGACACATTAGCCTTAAATCCCTGACCTGGATGGTGGGATCAATTGTATCCTGATAAAATTTGCCAATGAGACCAAACTTAATGGGGAAATGGACACTTTGGAAGGGAGAACCACTCTGCAGGAAAACTTGGATGGGCTGGAAGGGTGTGCTAACATGAACTTTATAAAGTTCAACAACGACAAGTGTAAGCTCTTAAACCTGGAAAACACAATCCAGGAGTGCAGCAGAGGCTGGGACCTGCCCAGACAGTGAGAAACTCTGTGGAAAGGGACCTGGGAGCCCTGGTGGACAACAAGCTCCGAAAGAGTGGACAGGTGCTGCTGTGACAGAGAAAGCCCACAGGATTCTGGGCTGCACCAACAAAAACATCACCAGCAGAGAGGAAAATGTCATCATCTCACTCTACTCAGCACTTGTCAGGCCACACCTGGAATTCAATGTGCTGTTTTGGTCTATGAGAAAGGGGTGTAGACAGGCTAGAGAGGCTTCAGAGAAGGGGCACAGAGGTGATCCATGGGCTGGGAAGTCTGTCATGAGGAAAGACTGAGAGACTTGGGTTTGCTCAGGCCTGAGAAAAGAAAGCTTAGGGGAGACCTTATGGCTGTGTTTTAGTATTTAAAGGGTGAGTAAAAAGCAGATGGAAACTCCCTTTTTACAAGGAGTAACATAGAGAGGATGAGCAATAATGGGTACAAGTTACTCCTGGGGACATTCCGATTGGGCACAAGAGGAAAACTTTTCACAATGAAAACAATCAGTCATTGAAGCCATCTCCCGAGGGAAGTGCTGGATTCCTCAACACTGGACATTTTAAAGATTCAACTGGACAGGGTCCTGGGTCATCTAGACTGTGCTTTGACAAGGGAGGATTGATGAGATAATCCTTGATGTCTTTTCCAATTGGATTTTCTGTGATTCCATGGCATTCTGATTCATTAAATTATGTAAAGCTTCAACTGTGCTGTATTCCAAGATGCTCTGCATGCTCTGCTGGTGGGGATTTGTACCCATTTTTCAAAATTTTACATCAGGCTTTGTACACTCAGGCATTTATCACATAAAAGATGAAACAGATGTACAAGTCCTCGCTGAACTTCTGAGTCTTCAGCTGATTTTTGTAGAACTTGATTAATTTTATTGTTTTGTTGTTGTTGTTGTTGTTGTTTTTGTTTGGTTTGGTTTGGGTTGGGTTGGGTTTTTGGTTTTGGTTTTTTTGTTTTGTTTTTTTTTTTTAAGTTTTGCTCCCGGTTGTAACTTTCACAAGAACATTGTGGACATTTTTGGTTACAATTAGAGCAAAGAATGACAAATTTCCAACAGCATCTATCATTTTCTGCTGGGGCAGCAAGGCCTTTTGGAAGATTAAGATTAATCTTTCCTGCTTCCTGGCTCCCAAAGATAGCATCCAAGCACTCCACTAACTGCACTGTAAGTTCACCCCACTAAAGCTGTAAGTTCTCCTTATCAAAAGTCTGTTTGTAGACCTCCTTCTCTTCTTCCTCAGTTGTTTCCTCTTCAGCATTTTAGAAACAGATTTAGCCACCCTGACAAGTTTCCATACCAATGCTCAGCATTACTGAGTTGCAAAAATCCTGTCTGGCAATGGCTAACTGGAGGTTTTCTCTACAGGCATCTTTGTGGCTTTTTATAAACCCCCAGAATCAAAAAATGTTGGATTAGAATTAGATGATTTTCAGTTTTCTATCACAGTTTCTTTTTTTTTTTTCCCTTGAGATTTATATCAGAAGTTTCTTATGAAATGTATTTACTCTGAAAACACAGTTTGGTTTTGGAAAACATCAGCTTTTCTCTCCAGTTCTGCTGGAAAAGCAGGAAGAACCAATGTCAGCTTTGCTTCACTGGAAAAAGCTATTTCAAAGTCTGCTTGGGGAGGAAGGACTGTGTGCATCCCCAGAGCACAAGAAGAGGTACACAGAGATCTGAGCTCTTCTCTAACTTGGCTGGACATGGATCTGTCCTTATCTGAAAGCCAAGTGGCCAAGCATTCCCAAACTCTGCAAGCCAAGTGCTCCTATTTTCCCAGTTGGTGTAGCAAAGGAAGAGGCATCTGGTGCTGACACCCAGCACAAGTACAGCACCGAGGCACCAAAATTACAAACAAGGACCCAGTCATGCTTGGGACTGTGCTGAAGTCAAAGAGGGTCCTGTGCTGAAGTCAAAGAGGGTCCTGTGCAGCCCCAGACACCTGGAGCTTCTTCTGTGATCACAGCCCAGATTGGTGTGCATGATCCTACATGGTGGTGAAGCTCCCATTGGTCTTCATTATGTAGGAGGAGGACATGAATGAGCTGGGACTGAGGGAACACTCAACGCACAAGAGACCTTTATAAGTATTTTAATTACAGTCCCTTGCTTTAAAATTGTAACCATGATCTACAGCCATAATTTAAGCTGCAGATTAGTAGTAAAAGCATTGTGTCATTAGCAAGATATTGCAAATGGGAGTTTAGTAACTGCTGATTACCTGAGAAATGTTGTCCTGTAAAAAAGACAGAAATATGTGATAATCAAGGGCAAAGGGATTACTGCTGTTGATTTAAAAGCTTGTTGAGGCAGATTTGAAAACTCTAAGCCAGAGCATTTCTTTTGGCAAATAAGAATGCAAAGATCAGACTGGTGGAGTCCTTGTTTGAACAACTGGCAGGCAAGTAGCAATAAATCATGAAAAAGAAAACCCATTTCCTAAACTTTCCCTTTTAATAAATTAGGTGTTGTTTGTAAAATAGCTTGGCAGAACATGCTAATACAGAACTGCTAGCTATGTAACAAGCCAAAACCATCTCTGCATTTCGGCCCGGTGACACCAGGGATGAATTTGGCTCTGTCTCTCTATAAACATGAATCAAGCTGTTTGCATTTTGTCATTATACTATCCCTGACCCAAGAGGATACATTTCCTTGGCAACAGAAATTAAGTGCCTGAAAAGAACACCACACATTATCTGCATAATTTTTTTCTTCCTTAGCAAAAGTTGTATTTTCCCACTCCTGCCCCTCCCTAAGCAAGGAAGATTAAGGGCCCCATCCAGTTTCCTGTGAAATCAAAGATAAAACTTCCACTGGTTTTAACAGCAACAGCAGTGCTTTCTTCATTTAGTGATTATTTTTTTGATTGATGGCTGAGCCAGGCAGCAGTCCCAGCTCTGTTGGCTCTGTGCTTGTCTTATAAAACTTCGCTTGTCCTTGTCCATGTCCATTCTCTTCCAAAGAGAAGAGGAAGGTGGCTGCACATTGATATGCTGGAAGCTTTCTGGATTCTCAAGTGTTGGGGGCAGACGGGAGCAACTAACAGGGATTTCTTTGGAAAATTCACCAAAAGTAAGAGCTGAATGAATATTTTGAGATCACACACATCTATTTAACCAAGCAATTCACATTATCCCTCATGGGTTTATTCTCTATAGAATATTTTGAGGAATGAAAACCCTCTTCTAAACTCTTATCAGATGTTCCTTCTTGATCCAATGCAAACCAAGACTAAATTAAGTGTATATCTAAAAATTGCAGGAATTTCCATCCTGGTTGTTTGTTTGTTTGTTTTCAGCTAGCTTTTGCAATTAGGATGAGAGAAATTCCATGTGCATCACTTATTACATATAAGATACTACTTACCGAGCATCAGCAAACCAATGCAGCCCCGGTCTTTAAGGAATTTTCTATCCAAAATACTTTAGTCCTGTCACATTCTGTTCCCAGAGGAAACCCCAATGAGTGTTTCAGGGTTTATGCTCCCAGGCCTTAGGCAATCTGGAAGTGGTGCATTTATTCCCTTCCCAAATCTTTGTTCACAAAGCCTAGCCATGATGATGATGATGATTTATTCCCTTGCAGGAACCTCAGCTGGTGACAATGCAAACTAATGAACACTCACCCCTGTTGGAGACAAAACTTGCTTCTGTTCACTTGAAATGCTTGAATCTGACTTGCAGCCTTTTGGCTGTCATTAGGAGGTGCTGGGAGATGAGCAGGAGTCATCACACCCAGCCACTGCAGTCAGTTTTGCAAGAGAACAGTATTTGCATTGGCTACATCTGAGAAACTCACCGAGGTGCCCCATGAAGTTTTAACATGACTGATGGTAAGAAAAATAGTTCAAAACTAAAACAAAATCTGTTTTCTTCCTGCCTTGCATGTTTGCACGGCAACATGATAACCCCACTGTCGGAATCAGCAGCCCTTTTCCATAAGCAAAACTAAGCAGACACCACCACCACACTGAGAAAGAGCTCAGATCTGCTTTTTGCTGCTTCTGAGCAACAGGCTGCAGGGGGGAGGTGGATTTTCCACATCTGTTTCCTCCATTCACCTCAGTTTGCTGCTGCAGGGCAGGAAACACATTGCTCCCTGCACCAGCTGCTGACCCCTCCAGCAGTCAGCCTGCAAGCAGGACTGGAAGTCCTTCACACTTCATCTGATGGAACTTTGAAAACATGGATTGCTGTTAAACCCAGCCTGACTAGCTGTGTCAGAACAGGAGTCTGAGCAGAGGGTGTGTTTACTTTGTGTATAGTGAAGAAAAAAAGGAAAAGAGGGGGGGAAAGTCGGTGCAGGGAAGGCAAAACAATGAAACCTGGCCTCACGAGGCTATTTTGAGAGCTGTGCATGGCAGGGTGAGGAGCTGGTTCCTTCTTGGGTATGTCCTGGCTATCCTTTCAAACTGCACTGCATATCAGTGCTACCAAGTGTTCTCTTATTACCCTTTTCTCTCCGCTTCATAAATCTCCTCCAGTGTGTCCTCTCTGTAAGAGGAACCATGTTTGAGACTTTCTTGCTGTGAACAAGTCCTGTAAAGTCCATAACCTGGATGAAATTACTCCAAAACTTCCCTGTGACAACCCAAAAAGCCCAGTTCCAAAGCAAGGTTATCCCCTCTCTGCTGTCTCCCCCTGACTCCCGTGAAGTTCCCCTTCAACCTTTATGTTCTTTGGTGTTACCACCACTCAGTGTTAACACCACAACACAATCTGCCAAGAAACTCTCCCACTTTCTCCCGTGCTGCCTTGCTGCGGGTGGCTGTCAGATCATGCAAAGGTGTTTGCCATAACAGGGATGTGTGTCTTTTTCTAAGGCTTCAAAGCATAGAAAAAAGTGTAGTTCTTCCCCAGCCATCCCCTCCTCACAAAGAATGTTTATGAGCAATTGAAGATAAACACTTGCCATAGAAAAAAAATTGTCAACTCTTTTCCCAGTAACTTCTCGGCATCTGGCTCCTGTCTCTTCTGCAAAGCCAGATAAGTTCCCTTCCTGATTTCATCCAGCTCATTTTCACACTTTCCAAAACTTGAAACTTGTGTGTGCTGATGAGCCCTTGAGACAGATTGTAAATACCCTGTGTTATGCAAAAACACCAGTCAGGTCTTCACTGTGCAACAGCCTTTCCCAGAATCTCACACAACACCTTCTCTACATCAGTGAAGGCCAAGGTGTCACTTCAGAGGTCAGTTCTTCAGCTTGGGTCTCCCAGTGTGACTCACGGGGGGCCCTCCCCAAGGCTGATTCCCTCAACAGCAGGGAAGAGGAGAAAAAGCAGGAAAGAGGCTGTAATTTTGGTTTCTAGCTCCTACAGCAGGAAATGAGAAGGCAGTACTGAACTGCACCCATGAAGAATACAATGGCTTCCTCTGCAAGGCAGACAGAGCATGCACAGAGACCATCCAGGTCTTTCTGGCAGAGTTGTGTCTTTCCGCAGACGGTGGAGTGTGCACAGATGGGAGGCTGCAGAGATGCCCACTGTTGTGTCATGGGGGAGACTGCAAGGTTGGAAGGAGAGTAAGAAATGCAAAGAGCCATAGAAGAGGCAAGGACACAATGAGGTGCTCTGACATAACGTCATGACTCCTTTCAACATTTGTTGCTTCACAAGCAGAAATCAGTCTGAGGTAGTGTTGTTTATCTCACGCTGTGAAGAACCTGCCTTCATCTTCACCTCACCCTGACCTTCTAATCCCCAGTGCTCTTCTTAATGAGATGTGCTCTAAATGCTCAGCAGAGAGTCGTGCCAGTGAATCCCTGGTGTGCACAGAACTGCAGGGCTTAGCATGGGGTGTTGATACAACTCTAGGATTATATACAATTAGACTGTCTAGACCACATTCAGCAGGGATGGGAATGAGGTGAGGATTACCAGCTGGGAAATTAGATATTCAGAGAGAGGGTGGGCAGCTGGGTTGGGATGGGAGAGGAAGCCAACTGGAAATGTAAGAAAGCATCAGATAAATTGCCACTGGGCCAGACTTATTGTATACTCTTGGTTTCCTTCCACTGGCTATGTCCTGTGCTCCTTCTACAACTGCTCAGCCCTTTGCAGTCTTGCATGTCTTTCCTCCCCCACATTCCCACACGGAAAGTGGAATTACCTTCCATTAACACTGATTATTAAGACATGAATTGGGTAGTTATCATACAATTGGTTAGGCTGGAAAAGACCCTTAAGATCATCATCTCCAACCATTAACCCAGCACTGCCAAGTCCACCATTAAATCACGTCCCCAAGTGCCACATCCATGTGTCTTTTAAATGCCTCCAGGAATGGTGACTCCACCACTTCCCTGGGCAGCCTGTTCCAATGCTTGACAATTCTTTTGGTAAGGAAATTTTTCCTAATATCCAATCTAAACCTCCCTGGGCACAACCTGAGATATTCACATATGCTGAGGTTCACCTTCCATCTGCCTTCTGTGTGTGTCCTGGTGCTTTGGAGACACCAAGGCTCTTTGGAGACATCAAGGAGAAACCTGAGGCTCATGGCACAGAGATTGGTTTTCCCAGGGCAAATGCCAGCATCCCAGTGTGTTATTCTTACATGTATCCTGAGCTTTAATTACCCTGAAGTTATCCAGGATGACATGAGTTCTCTTCTGCCTCCCTGGGGTACTCTCCAGGGAAGTAGGTGTGGATGTACTTCATGGACATGGCTCTGTTGGGGACATGGTGGGTGCAGACCACCCTTGGTGGATCTTTCCTGTTCTTGCTCCTTTGCATTGGACTGTGCTTTGCCTGGTGCTGCTGTTTTAGAGCCAGATGGTCCTGAAACTTGTTGTTTCTTGCAGTTGGGCTCTGCCAGCCTGAGCAGACGGATTGGAGGGGCCTTGGCGAGAGCAGGAAACCGCGCTTGCTGAAGCGTAGGAGCTGTTTTAAACACATCAGCAAAGTCTAGCATGGAGAAGACCCTGCTGCCTCAGAAGCATATTTAGCCAGTCTGATACAGAAACCTGGCATATTTTACAGTGCACATCATTTGCCCTGCTCCAGGCAGGGCCCAGGATTAGGAGTCTTCATGCAATTCCAGCCAGTAGGAAGAGCAGCCCTTTCTCTAGCAACCAGTTGAGGAAGATCATGCTTTTTGTTGCATGTTCAGTGGAAAACTAAGCACTTAAACTAACTTAATAAACTTAAATTTATTCCTCCCTCAGTGTTGTTGAAGGATATTCAGGTACCTCTTGACATCACTCTTGTATTCTGCCACTCTTCTCACAGAAATAGGACAGAAGGTTGAGGAGGAAAATGTGAATTTTTTGCAGTGTTGTTTAACCTGTCAGTGCTAACCCCTGTAGACAGCAGCCTTGTCTGCAGATCTCCTGCCTTCTCTAACCCCAGAGCATCAGGTGTTTTTATCCCTACATGGGCTAACTTACTATGTTCAGGGCATGCCTTGGTGCTGGAGAGTGTGGGTGCTGTTGTACTGTTTGTAGCAGAAAGAACAGAAATTAATCAGTCTCTGCTCATCAGTTCTTATATCACAGACATTACATAGTCTCCAGCTCTTTGTAGTTTCCAGCAATGCTCCTTGACTCTCTGTAGTTCCTCATTGGCTTTCCCTCTCTCCTTTTGGCCCTTAGGGTCATACTGCCATTGACTGACACCCCACTTTCTGCAGGATGGAGGCAGGAAATACCCTGCTAATCTTTCTGGCACCAAGGATGCACTTTCCAGCTTGTACAAACCCCAAAAGACCTGAGGTTTTATTCTTGCTTCATGACAGGCAGCATGCACCATAGGTGTGAGGTGTTTGGGATGTATCCCACTGCACCACAGCTGGCCAAACAAATCTTTCCACAAAGTTTTCACCTCCTGTCCAGCTTCCTCCCTGCAGGAAATCAAGCTTCCTCCACTCTCAGAGATGATAGCTGGGTCTTTGTTTGCAGTTCCCCTGTCACAAATAAAACCAGTGCTGAGTAGTAAACACAGCGTCACAAAACATGGAACGCAACACTGAAAGCCTGGAAGATAATGATGCTCTTTTCTATTGACTTGATCCTTGAACTGTGTACAAATAGCTCCTTGTTGCTGAAATTTTCTTTCCAGCAGCATCCTAAAGCCCCACTTGGAACTGGGGTCCTACTTCATACCTGCTCTACAGAACACATACATTTTCTGCTTCTTGGTTTAGACACTGCTTGGGTTTGTAAGAGGAGAGGAGTAGGGCTGGATCCAACCTAGATACAAAACTGACTCACCAGGAAGAGTTTAGCTGCAGAGAGTGTGGCATGTGAATGGGCAGAAGGAACATGAGGATCACTACACTGGATCTGACCTGAAGTCCAGCTAGCTGAATATCAAATCTCCAAATAAGTCTGAAACCAGTGGCTTCAAGAGCAGGTAAGCATATCCCTTCAGTTGTGAGGAATGCATTTCCCTTCTGGAAGTGTTGATATCTGAAACACCCTTTAATTTGGTCTATTTATATCTCTCTTGCCCTAACTGGACCTATACAAGCTCTCGATCTCCCCAATAAACAAAAGAATCTCAAGACTGGAGAATTTGAAAATTTTGACTTTTTTATGAACTGCCATTTACCTCCTTGATATATATAGATATAGTGCTTCATTATCTTGAGTTAAAAGAAAGGTGACTATAAGAAGAAAAAATAAGAGGTCTAGCTAGGATATTAGGAATAATTGCTTCATTGAAAGGTCTGTTTGCTAAAGGCTACACCACACAAAGAATATGCCCAAAGTCACACTTTCCAAGACAGAAGAGGGAATGTCCTTCCTTACACAAGCAGACTTGTAGATGGATCCTTACACACAGGCTTTCCTGAAATATGTCATGGCATGCAGTATTTTTAATATAAAAATTTATTATTTTTATATATTTTTAAGGGATTTTTCTAAGAAGTGTTAACTTGGAGCTGCTGGAGAATCCCAAGTGAGAAATAAAAGCCTGGACCAAGTCTATAGTGCCAAAGTGGCTGATCTCCCACTAAGCACAGAGGAAGGCCTAATCCTGGAGAGGAAGAATCTGTGGGATACAAAAGGCTGGAGGAAAACTCTTTGGAGGAGCTTCCAGAAGAGGATTTCTATCTAGCAGGTCTGCCAGAGGTTCAGTGCTCCCTAAAAGCCACACTGACAACAGATTGTTCCCCTGGAATTTGCTTTGGGTTATGACTTCTATGATTAAAAGCAGAAGCTTTAAGTAGTCAGACATTTTACTGACTCTGTTTCATGGATACTGATATTTTAACTGAGAGCATTAGAATCTCCAGTAAGAAGATTTTGATGGCTAGGGATCTGTGGTGGTCCAAAAATAATTTAAAAGTAAATGATTTACATTTTCTATTAAAAAAAACAGAAGGTGGAGAAAATTTCACAGAGCACAATGAAAGAACTCTGGATTTATATGGAATAAAATAATAACAAGGCTGAACTGCCAAACCCCTTAATGACCACATTCCCTTTCCAGAGGTGGAAAAATAAAAGACTAGCACCAATTTTTTTCCCCCAATCTTACATTTCCAGGAATCCCTTTGCTTTGTTTTTCACATCAGGATTAGAGAAGGTAGGGGTAAGCTATTGAGATAAAGGTCATCCCTAAGTATATTTAGTCTGATTGGAAGTAGGAAATACCAGAAGTCCCTCCAGATTGCCAGCTCCACTTGGCCATTTCAAGAAATGCAGACAAGTCCCCCAGCATCTCCTTGGTTTATCAACCACACAAAATGGAAACTGCAAACCATCTGCTTTTTGGAAAGCCATAGCCACTGCAGTTTGTTCCCATGCTGGCTGGTGCTTCATGCCCTGCACCTTCTTCATCCTGGAGAGGGATGTCCCCAACTCCCTGGCATCTGGTGGAGCTCCCAAGGAACCCCCTGTCTCTATGTGCTCACTTTCAGGTGGGCTGTGCTAAAGGCCCCTGGTTTCAGGAAAGCCAGGTCAGAGCTGGTTCACCTAGCAGGAAAGGATCTGCACTCTGATCCTTGACATGTTATGTGGAGTTTGCATTTTGGATGAAGTCACAAGTGCCATGGGTTGTTATTCTAAGTTTATTCAAGGTGTGTGCTATATATTTGCATCCTGTGCTTCAGGAAGGGATTTTTTTTTTAAGTTCTTATTTTCATCCCAATGTAAACAAACAGGCCATAATTTGGAGGGGCATTTGTGATGCTGCTGATGCTTTAAGCAAGAAAAGACTCAATTATTGTTGCTGGAGGGTAGGTTACATTGAGGGAGCTCCTTGTAATAGAACACCCACACACCTCTCACCTTTTCTCTACTCCCAGCACTGCTCATGATTTTCAGCTTCTCATTTGTAGATGGCATTGCAAAGGGGAACACATATGAACCATAGGATATGAGGGCTTTGTAACAGGGATGGAAACAGAGTCCAGATCTTCCTACTCTCAGCCTCACACTCAAGGTGTAAGGTCATGGCTGGCTTGACTGTCAGACACAAAAAGTGCAATGTGTTTGAAGGAAGTAGAAGGGAAATAAATCTGAATCGTGGAGTATTTTCGGGTTTTCAAGACCCAAATCCATCTTAGATTGAACTTCACTTGGCACCAGTGGGTTACTTCAGCAAAGTGCTTTTTTAAATTCTGCTTCTTTTGTCATTTTTTAACCTGCGGCTCTACTTCTGCTCAAGCAACTTTTTGGCCAAGGATAGAAACATCTTGGCCAGTTTAGGCTTTTCTTGTGTTAGAGGCTATCTTAGAAAAGGATAAAGTTCCAGATCACAAAATATTTCATTCTCTGGTAGTGGAAGAAGGAAGTTGTGGCTTACAGGAGAAGCCCTGTGAGCAGCAGAGCCATGAGCAGAGGAGAGACTTGCTGAACCAGGAAAACTGTGTCTGTTTTGCAGCTGAGCAACAATGCAGTTGCTTCAGCACTGGTTAAAAATACCTGTGGCTCAATCCTGCTGGAATTGAAGGAAGTCTGCCCTGGGTTAAAAAAGGCATTTAAAAAAAGTCATTCTGCAGCATAACAGATGTTTGCTTCAGTGTCACCAGCAGTACAGGCTGGCCTGAAAGGCAGCAGAAATGAACACACACCCATGTCTTACTGGGCAGGCATTTCTATATTCTTTATAAGCTGATTTAAGCATCTTCCCTGGTGCAGAAACAGATGAGCAGCACATGCAGTCAGTGTCTTTAATATCTTAAATTACTTAAGCTACATCCACTTGCCAGTTACCTGCAAACTCTCTGATTTCTGCTCAGAAATGTGGTTTCTGCTTTGCTTGGATCGTGGCCAGTTGGCTTGTGGTGCAGCTGTAACCACACCACAGCAACAAGAAGAGAGGAGCCACCCTGAGGGTTTTCTTTAGCAAGAAGCCAGAACATTGTTTTTCCTTCTTTTCCCTTGGTTTCCTACTTTGGCTTTGCTTTCAAGGTTTGTGGAGGAGGGATGGGTGGTTTTCAGCTGGTCTGTGGAGCTGACCTTTCCCAGGATGCCATGTCCCTGTGGCACTCACAGCCCATGTCAGTGCTGCTCCTGGAGTCTGTGCTGGGAGAAGTGGTGGATGATGGGCCTGGTGAAGATGCAGATGCAAAGCAGTGGTGGGAAGGCTGACAAAACTTTGCACTGCATGGGGCTTACACTAAATCCATTAAGCATGGATGACTGTGCCAAAGATGTTTTGGTCATGGCCCAGAGCTAAAGAGGAACCTGTCACCAGAGAGCATGAGGAAGAGAAGGGTGACAGTCCACTCTAGCCCACAGAGCAAAGATCGAGCTGGCTTCCTACTGCAAGGTTAGAAAACACAAAGATGAGAAATTTGTGGCAGTTTCCTCTCCTCTGTCCCTCCCCAGACAGCAAAAAGTCTTCCCCTTTCCTCCTGGCTCTACCTGGGGTATACTGCGCCTTTTTCCACTCTTTGCAGCTTGTTGGGACCTACACATTCACCAGGAAGGTCCTCATCATTATGAAGGTGCTGTCTGAGGGCAGAGTTAACCCCTTTTTGTAGTCATAGGTCATGGGCAACCACAGTAGAGGAAGATATTAGTCTAGCCCCTACCTATAGGCAAGTCTAAGGAGGTGCCAAGAGGAAATCTCCCTCAGGCTCACTATGGAGGGACCAAAAAGAAGCTTCACAGCCACCTGGTGCATCTTCTACAGATTCCATGTTCAGACTCTGGAATAGGTTTGAGTCTGGATTGGGAAAGGCCGTTCCATGCTGCAGAGTCATCAGCAAACAGATGCAGATGACAGCTGGACATCAAAGTGGTTCCCAGAGCTTTGATCTCTCCTCCCAGTTCCTCTTGGCATCCTACTGGTCCTGAACTGGGTTTTGTTCAGATAGTCATCCCTGGAAGTGTTCAAGACCAGGTAGGATGAGGCTTTGAGCAATCTGGTCTAGTGAAAAATGTCTCTGCACGTGGCAGAGAGATTGGAACTAAATAATTTTTAAGGTCTCTTTCCAAAGCATACTATGATTTGTTAAAAAAAGCCCTCCTTTTGTTGGTCTTTTTAAAGAGTATTTTCTTCATGAACTTGCCTCTTTTTTTTTGCCATAGGTCTGTTTTTACGCCAGGAAAATATGTGGTTTTCATTTTTAAAAAAGGCACATTCCTGTGAGTAACATTAAAAAAACAATAAAAAATTATGTCTGAACTTTTCAGACTTTAAATGGAAAATATTTGTTATTCATCTGCTCAGAAAATTAAACAAACCATGCTCATGTTATTTCCTTAGTGTAATTTGGATAAATCATAGTTCAGAAAGCTCAGTATTGATCTCCAGTTGACTCTTCATCCACCAGTCCCAGAGCTGTGTGATTCTCAGAGCATATCTGCTCCCTAATTTGCCTGTTGGATCACAAATGCCAGAGCCAGAAGGTTCACTTTCATTTTTTTGCCACAAAAAATAAAAGCAACCTTGAGACTGATTCTAACTGATGAAGGGTAAAAGCTGCATCAGTACAAATGTTTCATTTCATTGCTGCTCCCTTACAATGGTGCCTTCGGGATGTGGCACAGATGTTGCACATGAACCCCGTGTGTCGATGCCAGGCAGATTCAGCACTGACATGAGATGGGAAGATGGGAGAGCTTGGTTTTAATGCAGCTGCTTTTTTTTTTCCCCTACATTTTTTTCATTGCTCTATCAGCTCAAATATCATCCCTCAGCAGTTTTATCATTCTTCACTGCCCTGACCAGAAGCTGCTCAGCTGATACAGTGGTGTTTTCCCCTCTCCAGTCCCAGCACCCTAAATCTCAGCATCTGTAGCTGGTTAACACCAATTTGCACAAGGGTTTATATTATCATAAATAAACAGGGGATTCAGGTTAGAGCTCACATATGTTCCAGAACTGTATATTACCAAGTAATTAATTCACTTGCCCAGAAATTTTGAAGCACCCTAAACAGATGCCCAGGCAGTTTTTTCCAGGGTCCTTTTCCATCTCTGATCTCTCACTTGCCATCTGGGTGGGCCCATATTAAATACGGGCCCCACTTCAATCTATAACTACAAATTTGCTGAGAACATTTTATTTTATGGCTCTGCACATAACAAATTAGGCAGGGAGGGAACAGTGGTGGAGATCCTGCACAGTTGAAACCTGTGCTGGACTCTTTTTTTTTTTTGACATTATCTAGGAAGACACGAGGGTTGAATATAATCCCTCTGGATACATCCTCTCACACTAGGCTCCTGTGTCACCAACATGTACTGAACACTTCTAAAGATTATGGGAACCCATAATAGGCATCTGTGCAAGAAATATTGATGCTCACTGCTGTACACAATTGGAATTATGATTGTCTGGGCATCTCCTCCCTCTCTCTGTTGTAAGGTGAAGCCTGTGCCTCAGAAGTTGAAGGAATTTCACTGGATATTCTTCCACCCAGTCAGTTGATGCATCAAGTGTGGCTAACAAAATTCATACAATTTTACCAAATCACCTCAAATTTAAATGGTCTGGTCACAGACTGGATCAACAACTCCCCTGAGTTTTGAGTCTACCAAGCAGAAGCAGCACTAGACTTGAGAAGTGACAGGAACACTAATGATGGATGCTTGTTTGGCAGGCCTGAGGTCTTTTAGGAAATACCTCTTGTCCACTCCCCCTAACTCATGTCTGGAAGTAGAAGGTACACAAGACTCCAAAAAATAAGTCTGGACTGGTAAAGGTAGGAGAAGCAGGAACTTCCCACCAAAACAGTCTCAGAGTGACAGAAAACAGACACTGCCTGATCCCTTTTTAATGGATGTTTTGGGAACTGCCAATGATTCTAACAGCTGGATCTACTGTTAGCAACCTTTAGCCTGGCTGTGATTCATATCCAAAACTTTATAGAGAGATTTCGTGGCCCATCTTTTCTTGTGAGCAAAAAGAGAACAAAGTTCTCTAAAGGAGGAGAGGGACAAATTTCTCTTTACTCATGCTGTAAGAACCTGTCTGCAGTGTATGGATTGAAGGAGAGATCAAACAGTGCATGTACCCTTAGTCACTACCTTTTTGCAGAGGAGAAAGTCAAAGCCAACTTCAATTGCATTATCTGCAAATGCCTGACCATGTTAACAAATTGAGACAAATCCCAAGATGATAGACAAGCTATATCAGACAACAGTTTCAGGCCTGTTATCATAGATATCATTCCTTTCATTTGCCATGATCTGAATATTAGCATGTTATCATCCCAACTCAGGCCAGTTTAGAAAAGACTGGTTTTAATTTCCACCACAGAGTGGATGGAAGCTCTGCACTTCACTCATACCTGGTAAGGGTTCCTTCTCCAAGACTGGCAAATCCAGCTGCTTCTGTGGTGACTCTTCCTCTTCATCTTCTTCCTTTTAGATTGCAGTTCCCAAGAGAAAACAGGGGGGAAAAAAAATAAAAGAGGGAAAATCTGTGCAGTTAAATCGCTTGTCAAAAAGAGACAGAAATTTTTGAATTTACCAAACGCAAAAATGAATTACATAAAAAATACCTTTCATCAGAAAGTCTTGTAATTCATGCCTAGTATGAAAGCAAGTCTCCCACCAGGCCTGTGTCAGAGATCACCTCCCCATAGTACCAGTAGTACACGTGGAGACTGTGAAGCTCAGAAACAATGTGAAGCCTCACAGAACTACCCAGAATTTGAATGATAGAGCTGGTGGGAGCCAGCTCTAAATCCAAGATTTAATCTTGACAGTAGAACCCAGTGTTGCCTGTCTCATGCTCAAGCAGAAGACATTTTCTCTGGCCATTTCATAAAAGAAAATTTCACTAGTATTATTAATCTTTTCCTTATGGAAATACTAACTCCATTCCTTCGAGAAACCCATTGATGTGAAATACAGAACAAAGCAAAAGGCTGAATTTTATTTTTTCAGAGACTTTGCCATGTGGTAAGTGAATGCCTTCAGCATTCAGAGGAAAAATCTGTTCACAGCTAAAGTTTGGACTCACCATCTCCCAAAGACTGGTTAAGAGAAGCAGCCCAGTAGTTTCCATAAATGGGTTTATTTAAGTAACAATGTAACCCTCTGGCCTCTGATATTGCCTGTGCAAGACACATCGAGCTGCATTCAATGCAGTGAAAATAGCTTTGTTATTGCATCTTGCAGAAAAAGAGGGGAGTCACTGCAGGACTGTGGAGGTGGCAGTGCCAGTCCCTGGCTCCATTTCAGTCTTCTTGCATGTCTTAGGCATGTTGTCCCAAGAGGGATCGCTCTCTCCTCACCTTTACCTGCCTCAAGTCTCCCCTAAGTTTTCCCTGTAAGCTCTAGGGACAGGCACCTTCAGCTGGTGACCTGTCTCATCCAAAAGAGTCACCCAAGATAAGAGTGGGGAGTCTGGAAACAGTTTATGATGAACCAGAGACTGTCCTGGGACAGACACACAGATCTCAGATCTCTTGAGGAGGATCAGATGGGCCTTGTCAACTACTGCATCAGCAGCAGTGTGTCCAGCAGGACCAGAGCAGTGATCATCTCCCTGCACACAGCACTGCTGAGGCCACACCTCGAATTCTGGGTTCAGTTTTGGGCCCCTCACTGCAAGACACACATTGAGAGGCTGGAGCATGTCCAGAGAAGGGCAACACACCTGGGGAAGGGTCTGGAGCACAAGTTCTGTGAGGAGCAGCTCTAATGGAGCTGCGGTGTTTGTCCTTGAGAAAAGGAGGCTTAGGAAGGACCTTGTCACTCTCTACAACTCCATGAAAGGAGGTTGTAGACAGGTGGGGGTTGATCTCTTCTCCCAGGTGACAACCAACACAAAAGACAAAATGCCCTGAAGTTTTACCACGGGAGTTTTATGTCGGATATTAGGAAAAGTTGCTTTACCAAAAGATTTGTCAAGGACTGGCACAGACTTCCCAAGGAAGTGATGGAGTCACTGTCCCTGGAGAGATTTAAAAGACATGTAGATGTGACACTCTGGGACATGGTTTAGTGGTGGTCTTGGCAATGCTGGGTTAACAGTTGGACTTGATGATCACAGGGGACTATTCCAACATAAATGATTCTGTGATTCTGTACTGTGATATAAACCAGTGCTGAGCACTGAACAGATGCTTTGTGGATGGAGCTTTGCAGTACAAGACTGCAGCCAGATACAGTCTGGAATTGCCATTGTGAGGTGCAATTGAAGCTGAGCAGAAATCAAGATTTTTTCTTTTAGCACTTTTAAGTCTCTTGAGGTAATGCCTGTTAGAAATGACCATGTGATTTAACTGGGAAAAAAGAGGGAGGTATTCAATAGATCAGGATGGAGGTTTGAGTGTATGATGGAAGCAGGTTTCATGGTGCCAGGCTGGAAGATGAATGTCACTCTGGGGAACTCAGAGCAACTTTGGTGACACAGCCCATAACACTTCTTTGGTGTGAATACTTTTCCTGTATTTGAAATACTAGGTGCCTTTTTTCACTTTAATTTGCTTCATTGCAGCCAATGGGGCAGCTTGACCTCATGCAGGGAATACAGCCAAGCAGATATCCATGAAGAAACCCAAAAAGCTGTGATCTCATCCAACTTGTCAAGATAGGAAAAAATACCATCAGCAGAGCTTTACTCAGCCACAATGGCAAAATGATAGAGCATGGATCATGCATTGTGTCAAGTTCTTCTCATCACAGCACAGCCCAGTGTATGGACTGGGTTCCATACCCTCCTGCTCACACTCCTCCATCTCTCCATGCCTCAGTTTTCCACTCACAAGCAAAAATCCAGCATTTCTCCTTCAGGCTGTACACTGCATGCACACCTCTGCTGGGACACCCGGCTGTGAGCAGGGAATGGACAGGAGGATGAGGGATACAGCCCAGAGGGCTTGGTGATGGCAATGGCAAAATGCCACGGAGCTGCGGGCAAGGCAGGGAGCATCTGCCAGTGTATAAAAGAGGCAGGAGATCATATTCGTCTTCCAGAGTAGTATTTCCAGATTAAATATAAGAGGGAAGCTCAGAGAGGTCAGAGGCTGAGATTGACTTTCAGAACGGTGCCTTTGACATGCCAAGAGGGAGGACAGGCTTATTAAAAATGCAGTGTGGATTGCAAATCTGTCACACACCCAAGGCACCACGTGAAGCTGGAGGGTGGAGGAGGTGGTTATGGAGAACCTGCTGACAACGACAGCCTCTCGAGTGACGGGTCAGTGAATAGTTTGCTGCTATTCAGCATTGTTTTGACAGAAACTACACAAAGCAACTGTGTGGGGGGCAAGGAGCAAATGTTCTCTTCCTCTTGGTAGCTTGTTTATGATCTTGTGGTGGGGAAATAAGACGATGAATGAGAATTAAGCTCTGCATTGACTTAGGAGAATCAGTTTAGTGAGGGAGAACAGGGAGGGGAGAGAAGCAAAGGGGAAATCATGGGGGTGAAGGAGAGGAGATGGCAACAGTGATGATGGAGAGGCAGAGCAGGAAATGCCACTGGGACACACAGGGTGAAGGCTCCATCATCTTCTACCATCTCCCCAGCTTTCAACTGCTGTGTCTGCTCTGCAGCACAAGGGGTTCCACCTGCTGTACTATTTCTTGATCACAGTGAAAGTCTCTATAACAGACTAAAGCTGACAGTGTGTGGTGTAAGGGTAAATACCAAGCAGGGAGCCACACCATGTGCAGTCTAAGGTTTTGCATGCCCTACACCATTTCACTCCCCCTCATCATTAATCTCCAAACAGCTACCTAATAGTTGCCTCACCACCTTGTTGACAGCACCGTTAACTTGCTGCAGTTTGAACCTCCCCCACAGGAAAATCCTCAATGGAAAATTCTTTGTCTTTATTGAAAATTTAAAAACAACTGTATTCATCAGACATTGAAGGCCATCAGAATGTTGCCAAGATGCCTCACAGGTGTTTAGTTTGGATGTGAGATTACAGATGAGTGGGTTACGCTGTAAGTGCAATGCACCATCTCTAAAAACATCTCCTGTTCTCAGTAAGTGCAAATGTCAGGTAGATTTTTGGGAAATAGAAGCCAGATATCCTGGAAGATACAGACCAGGATGCAGCTGGGGCCCTGAGATAAGGGAATTATATTGCCCGAATCTTTACTGCAATGTACCAAAAATCTTGGTAAGGGAGGTATTTATTGTAGTTACAAGATGGAACATCGAAGCACCAAATTGTTTGTAACTCTCTACTACATGTGGGCACCACTTTCTACTGCCAAAGTTTAATCAGACGCACAGTGTGGTGAGGCTCTGGAACAGGCTGCCCTGAGAAGTTGTGGATGCCCCATCCCTCAAAATGTTCAAAGACAGGTGGACAGGACTTCGAACAACCTTATCTAGTGAAAGGTGCCCCTGCCCACAGCAGGGAGTTTGAAACCAGATCATTTTTAAGGTCCCTCCCAACCCAAACCATTCTATGATTCTGTAATCTTGGACTCATGGTGCATTTCCTTTTTATGAGGGAACTGAAGAATACTTCCCATTTATATACTTATAACAGGATCAGAAAATGTTCAGAGAAGGGCAATAGGAAGGAAGCAGAAGATGAGTGGCTTCATGTGAGGCAGCTGAACAATTATACAGGACAGAAGCTGGACAGGGATTCTTGAATGCATAGAAACCTCCTCCAGCTCAGACTGTCTCTGAGCTGACTGCATATGTGGGGATGCACCTGCCTAATCTCATTGTGTGTAAGTAAAGATTTCAATTTACATGGCACCAAAGAAAGAAAATCTGCTTAGAGACAGATACAGTGTCCAGTAACAAACAGTCTCAAACAGAGCAGTCACCAAGGAAGTAAATAATATTTACCATCTCTGGTTTTTATCCATTAAAATTACCACTTTCTACCTACAATGCACTTGCACTGATGCTGCACCAGATATCAGCCACTGCAAATACCCCAGTTGCCCAGAGAAGGAAAATCCTCTCTCTAGGCTGTGTCTAAGATCAGTAAGAGCATGCCATCATGGTAGTTTGCAGCAAAAAGTGAATTGCAAGAAATGCCTTTGTCCTTCCCACTCCTGCTGATATATAAATACACCAATACACATAAAGGTAGTTGGAGGTGCAGCTTTAACACATAATGAATTATTCCTGGGACAGCTGCTCACATGTGAGTGCACATAATTGCATTTGAAACAAAAAGTTATTGTGAAACCTGCATAGTACTCAGCAGCCTGGTCCTGAATGACTTTCTCCCTGCACCTCCTGGGACTGTCGGGCAAAATGATTCAGCCCCAGTGTACTGTTCAGCAGGGAAAATTTTGTGTCATTATTATTTTCTGTGGCACCTTCACATGTTTTCCACTGTCAATAGGATCACTTTGCTGATGGGAGTTAAGAGCAATGTAGGGTTCATTAGTCAGGAGTTGCTGGGTGGATCCAAGGGAAGACAGTCATATTTTTCAGAATAAACTGATTTTTGTATCAATCAGAAAAGCAGCTGCCCCGAGCAGTAAAGGGAAACTAGGAGAGAAGCTACATGGAGTAACACACTCCCTGCCAGTAGGTGCTGTGAGTATCTTCTCAATGCCAGCTCCTAAGGAACCCTTCTGAGAGAAAGGAGGATGCTCACATCCCTGGGGCTTGCACCAGGCATGGGTTTAGCCTGGTTTGGGTCCCAGATAAACTTTTCCATAGAGCAAAGACTCTGGAGGATCAAGCACTAAGCCTTGTGTCTCACCTCGCAGAGAGGGTCACACACACAACCCAGACCTGGGATCATGAGCCCAACCCAAATGGATCAGTAAACAAAGGAGGACAAGCAGTCCATGAGTGCTCCTCCCTTATTAGGAGCAGGCTGATAAGGAAGAGATGACATGGTTAATGTCATGCCAAGGGAATGAAATAATGACTTGAGTGAAAGCACAGTGATAGGCAAGAGCAATATTTATGGGTGTGCAGGGCAAATAACGTTTCATATATATTTCAGCACTGCCAAGATAAAAAGGAAAGGTTTTCTTACAGGCCTTGTGGGATAGATAAGAGGATTTATAATAGCTACATTTCTGGCCCATAATCCTTGGAAACATGTGAATTTGCTCTGCATGCCAACTATGACATAGAGACAAACTACATACCATCATGCAATTTGGGCTGTAATAATTACAGCTGATTTTTCTGTTTCCCCTTGGCCAAGCAGAGCATGCAGCTGTGTCACCCTGCAGAGAAGTTGTCACAGGACTGAGAGCAGACCATGGTTGCGGCCATGTGGGTACATGACTCTCAATCCAGGTCTTGGCTGTTCAGCTCTCCCTTTTTCTCTCCAGACCCACCTCCTCTGGTAAGTCACCTCGGGTTTCCCACCACTACAACTGGTTTAAATTCAGTGACGCCCTTCTCATATGAGAGTTATTTGGGAATCTGTCCAGCGGGCACTCATCACCTCCATCCCTCTCCTGCAACACAGCCACAAATCATTGAATATTTGGGCAGACGTTTGACAAGGGGAGAGCATCAGGGAGCAGAACCCTTTGCCTCCACGAGCTGACCCCACTGAGAGACAGGCTGAAAGGGCTCTGCATGGAGAAGAAGCATCTTTAGCTGCCTCTTATAACTTGTGGTCAAATCCAAACCTGAAGTCAAGGGAGACTTTATAGCAACAGACTGAGGATCACTCCTGGGTAGAGTGATTCTTTCACTTTGGCTATCAACAGTTTGAGCCTGACACATTGGCTAGATGATCCTTCCCTGTGTATGTGTTTTATTGGTGTGCAGGATGGAGCTGTAAGGTTTATTTCTCTTCCCAAACTATTCCCTTGCTCCCCTGGGGTTGCTCCTTGGCCTCGTGGGATGCACTAATAGCACCCGCCTTTCTCCCCCATGATATAAGAGCTGTGCTCTCTCCTTAGATCAGATTTGGGGATGTTTCACCCTCATGGACAAAGACCTGGTAAGATTCAGAGGCTGCCAACTGGGGATGGATAAATTCAGTCTTGCAGTCACATCTGTTTTGTGGCTTCTGGTGGCTCCAGGACATCTCCCTAAGACACGGGGCCCAATTTTGTATGCCAGGATGAGCATGTCCAGCTCCCTGAGATGTCCAGCCCTGGAAGGGCCACTCAGATCACAAACAGTTGAAAAGGAAGCCAAACCAATAGATGAGTGACCATCCATAAAGTTTGAATAAAGGATCACTAAATCTTCCAAATTCACCTTCCCAAGTCCATGCCAAGGGGAAGGAGACAGATGATATAAGGAAAATGGTTCTGTTCAGACTTCCAGCTTCAATCATCACCCGTTTCTGATGTGCCTCTGCTGTTCACAAACAAGTAACAGAATTTTTCCCTTAACAGAAAATCAGACAAAGACTGGGCCTTTTTGATCCCTGACAAAGAACAAAACCTACTGAATCTCCAGGGATAAATGTAAAGCTTTGAGAAATATGTGGGACCCTGAAAAAGCCATTGTTAATAGGCTGCACAGGAAGGATGGAGGATGGGTGTTCATATATGTGCTGTCTGCCATATCTTTTCATTGCCCACCAGGCCAGCACTGAGCACTTGATCTGACAGATGGTTTTCTTCAGCCTGGACAAGCCATGGGGGACATCACACCCACCCACACTTCCCAGCTTCCGCTCCCAGGCTCTCCTACATCCCAGCAAAGGAACCCACTGCCCTTTCACACAAATGCCTGGAGACTAATAGCTGCCCTCAAAATGTCCACATCCTCCTCTGAGAACTATCAAATTAATCCTTCTGAGCAGAAAGGATTTTTTGGCTTGTCCTGCCCCTGACACAAGCTCCAAGTGTCCCCTTCATGAATACTCTTCTCAAAGTGGCAGGAAGGTACCACTGTGAAGGTCACTTTGAATCCCATGTTTATAGCATGACCATCACCACACTCAGCTCCAAAGAACTTAGAATCTATGAATTGCTCATGCACACCTGAAATTGCCCACAAGGACCACAAAAGCCAAATCAGTCTCTGTAATCCAGGACCCAGGGATGGTGAGGCACAGCATCAGCCATTCTGGGTGCCACATGTAATCACTACCTTCAAAGGGGAGGAGAATGGAGTTATCTCTAAGCTATCCAAACTGGCACTGTTTGTATGACTGACCTCAATAAACTCATATGTAAGAATGTTACTTCATCAAGGCTACAACTGGCTTTAGTGAAATCCCCAGAAATGTTTATTTCTAGGCATATAAAACTTGATGTAAACAAACAAAAAATAATATCCCATTTTATTCCCTCAACAATGGCACCAGACTAACCTCAAGGCCAGAAAACTGCTGCTGGGCCACATGCCCATCTATCCCCCACCCATGTCAGAGGTCCTTGACAAGGTTCCCTATGTCTTCAATTTGGGGTGCAGGTCTAAGGCAGTCACATTTTCCCTTAAACAATGCAAGTCATGCAGCCCAAAATCATGTGGGAGCCAGAGGCTGTTCTTGGCTGAGGATTTTCAGATCTAGAAGAACCTTCCAGATACATTATGAATTGCATGTATGCTGCTCATTGCTGTGGGATCTGAGCTCTTACTGCATAAAATCAATAGCAAATCACCAGGGAACTTCCTGGACTCTTGTTTGCTTTCTCTGCCTTTTTTTTTTTTTTTTTTTTAAATACACAAATAGGTGTATAGAAATAAATACCATCTCTCAAAGTTGTATTTGAGAACGTTTTTTGATTTTCAAAGGAACTCACTCCTCACCTTATTTATTTTGTGGCTGTTAGAGTTACAAGGTTAGTGGACAAGCCAGAATTGCAAAGTGTCATTTTACAAAGAGGGGTGGCATTTTGGAGGGGCTTAAAGCCGGTCAAACTGGTCTTACCTGATCTCTTCCTGCAGTTCACTCCCTCATGCTGGTTTTCCTCAAGCACTGGTGCTTTGTCACAAGCTCTCTCCAGCCTGGCCCTGGGCTTTGTGATCAAATGCTGAAGCCCATATAAATAGCTTTTGTACTTTCTGCCTGGAAAACCTCTTTGTCTCCTTACAGAAACATTTTCTCACAATTTCTTCAGGCAGAAACCACTTTCCAGTTGAAATAAAAGCCTCACTTTGTCTGTCTGTAAGCCTCTTTATTGTATTAAAATGCACTGGATGCATCAACAAATTTTAATTCCACCTCGAGATAAAAAAGGCCTCTCAAACACTTAACTCTAATGTCTCAGCTTGGGATCATATTCCAGTCTCCATCCTGTTTGTCAAAAATAGAAGGTCAATCCTGTTTTTTCACCCTCTGGGTTTCAAAGGTGGCCCTGATAGTAGGCTGGGCATGCAATTTTTGTGTATTTCTAAACTGAGAAAGGGTTTGCAGAAATAAACTGAATTGAGGCATGATTCCTGGTCTTATAATACATACAGGATAAAAATAGCATGACCTTGCTGGGAACCTGGAATTTTATAGGTTCCTTGTAGAATGCAGAATGTTTATGGAACATTTTGAAAGTTCTTACTTTTGCATGAGTTTTGGGAAAAAGCAAGTTTTTCTTTTGTTTTTCTTTTTCTTTTTTTTTTTTTCCCCCAGGAATAATATACTCACCAAAAAGAGACTGTGATTTTCAAACAGCTTATCTACCACTACCTCACTGCTATGACACAGCACATTCCCGAGCTCAACTTGTTGATTTTTTTTTTTTTACTATCCTGATTTCTGCCTTTCCTGCAAAATTTGCTCTGCAATTGCAAAAAAGACAGACAAGCCCTAGAGTAAAGGCTGATCCTGCTCCCCAAATCTATAGGCAATAACCTGAAATAGCCGCATTTTTAATAATGATAGAGTGGCTAAAGCAGTGAGGAGAGTATGAATTAGATTAAAGCTACTTGTCATTACTCCAGAAAGTTAAGGAGGCAGGAGACTGTGACAGAAAAGACTGTTTAGTATTTGAGCAAAGGAGGAATCTCTTTATATCCCTTTTCTAAGACCTTTACAAGACTGTGATGAATTTTACCTGAATCAGAAAGGGAGGATAAAGCTCATAAAAATTGATCATGAGACCACCCAAGTGCCAAACAGGAGATAGAAACCCACACATGGCAAACAGCTCAAGCAAAATGAGGCCATGAGTTGTGGCCCCAAATTTGTCACTGAGTAGTCTGGTCAAAGCTTTCTCTGCACAAAAGAGCAAGTCAGAGGCAGAGCAGAGGGGATCCATCTGAAAACTGGCAGCAAAATATCTCATTGACATTTGCCTTAAGTCTTGTAATTGACACATTTGGTTTTCAGGAACAGTTTCCTTCAATTTGCCTTGCATCCCACACTACTTCTGGTTATGTTGCCATTGTGTAGCTATATTTGAGAGACTGGATATTTAAGGAATACAGTCTAGAAGATAATTTCCTTGAACAAAAGTATTTCCCCACCTCCTCACCCCTGCTGCATGCTAGTGGCCTCAGTTTTGGTACTGAGGGAAGATGATGTTGCAGCTGAAGTATATGGAGCAGCTGAGGGAGCTGGGGTTGTTTAGCCTGAAGAAAAGGAGGATCAGGGAGGACCTTATCACTTTCTACAACTCCCTTAAAAGAGGTTGTAGCTATGTGGGCGCCAGTCTCTTCTCCCAGGCAGCCAGTGATAGGACAAGGGGAAATGGCCTCAAGTTGCGTCAGGGGACATTTGGATTGGAAATTTGGAAAAATTTCTTCTCTGAAAGAGCAGTTAAACATTGGAACAGGTTGCTCAGGGAAGTGCAGGAGTCACCAACACTGGAAGTGTTCAGAAAAAGAGTAGACATGGAACTTTATGATATGGTTTAGTGGGCAGAGTGATGCTGTGGTTGGACTTGATGACCTTCAAGGTCTTTTCTAACTGTAATGATTCTATATTTCCATACCCTTATGTCCCATAGCTAGAAAAGACAGGCAAGTTTACCTCAAGCAAGAAAGCAAAGCTGAAAGCCAAGGGGAAAGAGGAAGAGGAAAAGAAAGGAAATCCTCCTCAAATCCTCATTTATATATTTGCCCTTGATGCAGCAAATACTGCCAGATGGCTGAGACGTGAGGCCAAGTTGTGCAATGCTGCAAAGGCTTTGTGATAAGAATTGAGGAAGCAGAAGCTGCTGGTTTGTCTGGTTAAAACCAGATGCCTAACACCCAGGACTGGAAAATGTCCCACATCAGGTCAGTACCTGCCTAGTCTCCGGCCACTGACATGTCAGCATATACTGCAGGTGATTTCTTCAAACTCACAGGAGAGACCTACAGAAAAGAACCTTCATGGAGCCTCCCTCTTCCCTGAGAGTGGGCCTGTGCTCTGAGACACCCCCAGACCAACTCATATTGCTCACTCCTCTCCCTTCTCTGAAAGCCCCTTTGCCCAGGCTGCTGTCCCTGGGCTTTTGCAGGGGTCAGAGTCCCTGTAATAGCTGCAAACCAGAGACACCAGCACATCTAACTGTACTAGAGGAGCAGAGGAACATGGAAGACAGGAAACAGAGGGATACAGGCTCTGTGTCCCACCACAATGTTCCCGTGCTTGATGCAGGGAGCACTGGGGGTGCACAGCACAGCACAGCCTCCAAGCAGGAACAACACAACAATCTACTAACAAACCACTAACAGGCAGCAAACTGCCTTCACCCTGGCTGAGCAGAGCTTGGGTATTTGGGCAGAAGGGGTCTCTTCCAGCAGAGCTGGTGGGGCAGATGGAAAAGCTGAAGTGCTCTCTCTTGTTTTTTTTTAATTGAAATTTATTTAAGAAGCAAAGAAATGTTTACTTATATATTTTCCCTTCTCTGTTCAGCCATTCACGTTGCTGTAAAAAGCGAGGAAATGGGGAGAGAACAGTGTTTCACTTCTCAGTTTGATGGAGAACTCTGAGGCTTCAGAGAATTACAGGTGACCAAGGGAAAAACATTTTCCAGAAATTTGGGGATTTCTTAGAAAAGTGAAAGTAGTCATTTTGCCATTGCCAGGAATCTTAGAGGATCTCATGACCTACAGTTCACCCATGGACAAGTGTCTATCCCAAGGCCAGGTGTGGGTGGGTGATGGACACAGCACAGCTACTGTGTGTGTCTTGGCTAGAGAAATACTTGAGATAATCAGATTATAAAAGCAAAGCTTGAAGTCATCAGCACTGCCCTTTTCCCTGACTGCCTCAGGGCAGCTTTAAAAGTGCCGGTGAATGTTCATCATTTCCCAGTGAGTCCTCTTCCAGAAGTTAGGAGCTAAAACCCCTCACAGCTGTTGCTGTGCTCCTGCACATCAGGGGAACAGCTGATTTTGGTTTTTTTTATTCTCATTTTCCCCTTTGTAAAACTCAGTTTATCTCCCTTCAGGCTACAGCAGGGGAAGGAAATAATGTTGCTTTGGGATGGCAGAGGATGCTCCATTCACGTGTCCTGTGAAGGGTCAGGGAGACTCTTGCCTTTGGGTCCCTGAATGCTCTGTCCAGCCTCATGTGCCTCTGTGCCAGGATGGGCCAGTCAGGGTGGGCCAGCCAGGATGTGAGATGAGCATCCTGCTGAACACACTGTCCCTTTGTGCCTCTGTGGGAAGGGTGCTGACTTACCTGGCACGTGCAAGGGATCACCGAAGCTCCCAAGAATAATCAGCTCAAAGGTTTGTCCAAATCAATTTTAATCTCATATTTGGATGTGAGTGTGTGTGCCTATTACCTGGCAGTCTGTGAAGAGAGGGAGAAGTCTGTCCTGTGAATAAATGAACATTGCAGGGCAGCATAAAGGCAAAAGTAGATGCCATAGAAGGCCTGAAGAATGTTTCCCACCTGAATCTTCAGTATTTTCTGGCCTTTTCCCTAAGACACATGGCACGTTATAGATCTCAAGTGACACAGCAATGTAGATATCACTTGGGTCAAAAAGCATTGCAATGAGGTTCTCTATCACAGGATGAAACTTCTTCAGACTTCTGGCTTTGCACTACATGTGTGTAGATACCACTGGAATTCACCAAGCAGACCTCCCTGTTCAGATATGTGTTCTCCAGCACATTTCCCTGTGATATTCAGATATATCATATATACAAGCCCATCAGCCTCCCCTACAGCCATCGCCTCTGTTCCCCTTTTCCAGGTTTCCCCAGAACTTCACTCGTGCACCTACACAACATCTCTCCTGATTTAGCATCTGGAATTATGGCTGTAAAACTCAAAGCAAAACCATTTTTGCCTCCTGCTCCTCACAGCACCCTATTTCCCTCCTCTCAAATACAAACCTCCTCAACTGAGGTTCTTTAGCAGACAGCTCCTTGTTGGCCCTGGAGACATACTCAGTGCCTTTTACATGTTCCTTAATGGATTGCTCAACTCCCATGCCCTGGTTTCAGGTGTGCCCTTTCACCCTGACAGAACTTCCTTCTGCCATGACTTTTCACTCCTGAAGAGCCTCTGTCATCCATCTATCCCTGTGCTTCCAGCGATGGTCTGTTGTTAGAATAATTAAAAAGAAAAAACTAACCAACTCATGAATCAAGAAAGAAAAACCCAGAGAAAGAAACATAGCTACCAGAAGCAACCTTAAAAACTTTCTCGTTCCTTTTGTCTCACAGCCCAGTGATTGAGATTATTCTGTACCTTGCAAAACTATCTGTGAGCTAAAAATGTGTGACCTCTACAAGGAGAAATACATGTGCTTGGCCTTCACGAGTCACCAAACTTTCACAGTAAAGAGTGTTCTGCAGTCTCTGCTATATTTTCAACTTCACTTCTGCAATCATAAATGTCTATTAGTGCTGAAAACCTGGAATTGAACCACACCAGTTATAAAAGATTCAGATTAATGTACAACTTGCTCTGCTCAAAAGCACAAATTAGTCACGCAATAAAACATTCAGATAAACTTTTTAGAAAGGCAAGTGTCTTTCTTTTATGACTGGTACTTGGGTATTAATAAATTAATTAGTGTAATAACTGTGTTTCTTGGCTATTAGTCATTCAGAGGTCACTGCACTCTTCTGTCCCAGAAAAGACTTGCTTTAGGTCAGTTATAATCTGATGAACAAAGACTTCTTCAGTCTGCTTGTTCTTGTTCTGAAAGTTCGAGTATACATAAATCCCTTTAGTAAGTCTCCCCATTTCCCACAGAACAGTGCCTTCTGCAGGCTCTGTCTGCTGACCAGGCACAGAAGATACACTCAGGTCCATGGGTACCCAAAGCTGCAGAGCCTGACAAAACCTTGTTCATGGGAAGTACAGTGCAGAAAACCCAGCTATTTCCCACAAGTAGGAAGGAACAGGCTGATGATTTTGTATAGTCAGAAGTGGGTTGGAGAGAGACCTGCCAGATTATGTCCCCACATGTGGCAGAGGCCCATGGATATGTCAGGCTGGAAAGGTCCTTCAGAGTCATGAACTGATTACCCCCAAGCTCTCTGCAACCCTGCAATGGGTAATGGGGCAGCCAGCAGCAAAACAGTGGCAACCTCTATACTTCTATTTCTGATGAAACTTACTAGAGCTTTTGGGGGAGGAAAGGATGAGATATGCGTCAGTAAAGTAACTTTAATAATTCTAACAATATAAATGTTTTATCTAGCAGAACAGTCCTAGGGGCATGTGCAATAGAGCCTTTTGAATAGGGTAGGGGAAAATTAATGGGGAGTGCAATTCAAATGAGATTTGGGTTGGGTTCAGAAAAACAACAGAAAGTCAAAGGAGGAGCCTGAACCCACTTGCTGGGAGCTTGGACTGCCATAATCTTACCATGGAAAAGTGGAGATTTCTTGGCAGTGTTCAACATAAAAACACTGAAATCAGCTGCTGTGGTGTGTCTTACTGTTCATACTATTTCTCTTTCTCTTCCCACAAGCAACCAGAGCTGCACAGCAAGTGTGGTCAGAGCACTCAGTGGGGAGCTGTGGGCAGCCACGAACACAGCATGAGTGAGGACAAAATCTGGGCCCTGCATGGCCCCATGATCCACAAACCTGTGATCCTCACAGTCTGGGAGAAGAGGGAGTGCTCCAGGACATTGAAGGGCTGGCTGGATGCTATCTTGCCCCCTAGGTCAGCACCAGCACTCAACGGCACAAGGGACATTCAGGGGACCAAACTGGGTTGGGGTGAAGCTCTTGGCTCAGTCAGTGCCAGCACTGTGACCCTCTAACAGTTCCCCATCCCTGGTCACTCTGTAAATGCACCTGTCTTCATGCTAGCACAAGGACAGCAATGTGAAGAAGGTAAGGGGAGAGGATGGATTGCTCTTTTTTGGTTGGCCTGTAATGATAAGTTTAATCTTGAATTTATGCTGTGGGAGCCTTGAAGGATGATTTCTCAGCCTCAGCCACTCTGTCTGTTCCCTTGCCTTGTTGTAGCACTGTTCCTGAATCTCTGACTGGCTCAGGATGAGGTCTCCCATATTTGAAGCTGGGATTTGCCAAAAGGAAAACTCCCTGTTGTGGTTTTGGAGCCATGTGATGGCATATGCACATTGCAAAGAGGATGGGCAACTGCAGCAGTGATGACTTAGATCCCTGAACACCCAGCACCCAGATCAGAGAGGCTGCACTTCTCTCCTGGCATTAGACAGGAAAATGAGACAAAGAGCCTTGAAAAACTTTTCATGTAAACATCACCAGTGTTGGTAGAAACATGATCTAAAAACGTTCTGCTTTTGCAAGATGCAAACAACATGCACAGCCCTGCAGTGCCTTAGCACAGGGGTTTGTCACGTCCCCCCTTAATGGGCACGTTCCTCCTCAGTGCTTTATCCCCAACTTTACTCCAACCTCCCCCTGTGCAGGTGGCACGAGGAGGGGCCAGGCTGGATATCAGCCACGGTGCAGGAGGGTGAGTACAGCATGAGGCACAGCAGGAAGCATGCAAAAATGCAGGCCACAGAAATTATATCTGGAGAAAGACATCCCCATGCTGAGGGTGTATTAAAACCTGGGAGCCAGGAAGAGCCAATAATGTGTGTGCTGGGGGAGGACACAGCTGGAGTGGGAACAGAGCTGTTAATATTGCATGACTCATTAAATGCGTGTTACACAGGGTAGTAGCAATGTGGAGAAGGTTACTCCCTCTTTTACTGTCTTAGGAAATTCATCTTTTCACCTACATGCAGGAATGAAGGGAGCTCATGAGAATAGAAGGTTCAGGGACTCCATGTCCCTTCCTGCAAACACATCAAGGACACATCAAGGGAGGTACCACCACCACCTCTTGCATGGGCTATCATGTGCATTTACAACTTCATAGAAGCAGGAGTGCAAAGGGTTGGGATTTCATAAACCAGCCCCTGACCACAACAAGCTTTGGCCAAGCAGAGCTGGTAATGTGCTCCCGTATGTGGGCACTGGCTACGCTGCTGGGCTTGGGTCCCATCACACTCAGCCCACATTCTCCATGCTCTGTTTGCAGTTAACACCAGCCTTTCTTTTGACCCTGGTCATGAGATTTTTCTGGTCTCTGCTTATAAAACCCTCTGAGGGAAGAAGGACCTCACTGTCTTGGACCAGAACCGACCCTGGTGTGACCCTTCAGTCTCTACACCCATGGTTCACAATCAGTTTAAGCCAGTCTAAGACCACGCTGTCACCCAAAGATGTGGCACTGCCTACTCTCTGGTAAGTCTACATGTTTCTGCTTGCTCCCTTGTGTCAGCACAACTTGTGGTGCAGCCACCAGCAAGTTGGATCAGTTTGGAGGGTCATTTTTCAGATTAGCAGGCTGACCTGCCTCACTGTTTGGTTTCACAACTGCTAGCCTGGCACAAGGTCAGTGACAGGAATGCATGCCCAGGAATGGGGTTGAATGGGATGGGACAAGGAAGCAGGGTTGTCTGTTTTGGCAGTCAAGCAGAGCTGGATTGGCTTGAACTTCTCATGAAAACCTGCTTTTAATTTTCCCTTTGGTAAATACAAATAATTCTCTTTTAATGGGGAAGTTGTGCGGCTCCATTGTGTTTTGGAATCAGTCTAACCACAGCATCTTTCTGCAGATCATAACTGAGTTAAGTGTGTTGAACAAATAATATTTCAGCTGCTAACAGTTGAGTCAACAGCAGGGTGATCACGATTTAATCTTCTATTTCACAGAGGGAGACTGCACTGCTATTTTACAAAGCCTTTTTCATCACCATAGGATTCTCTGAGTCAAAGGCTCACAGGTGTGATTTTTGGCTGGGAACAAACAGTTGCATTCCTATCAAACGTATTCTGCTTTCCAAGCACAAATAGCCTTCAGCTCCTCATAGTTCAAGAGAATTGCTTTCAAGAAAAGGAAGGTGTTGCCTTCCCATGAGTTCAAAGGCCCATTAGGAATGTGGTGGTTAGGATGCTACTAACAAGGAGTCTTTCATTACTGAGTAACAATTCCTAAAAGTCAACCAAGCAAAAATGCCTACAGGAGGCTCAAACTAGCAGAATTTAGGAAAAGAAGTAAATTCAGCCATCAGCAATGAGCAGAAGGCTATGTCTCCTTTTCTTTTACTGCAGAAGCTGAATAAGACCCCCTATACTCCTTAGCTCTAAGCAATACTCCTTTCAAAACTGATGGAGTAAAACAGACATCTCTTTCAAAGGCAAGCTGAAAAGCTGCTGAATTTTCTTCTTGGTCTATATATTACTATATAATAGTCAATGGCTGTGCTCTTTGGGAGTTTAGATTAGATGTGCATAAAGATTCCTTCTGCCTTTTCAGGCTATTCATTTTGTCGTATGGATTTCTTTCAGAGTGCTTTCTTTTTATTACATCAACATCCTGAAGATGGGCAATGATTTCTAATTCTCTAGAGGACTTTGCATGGCTATATCAGCAGAAATGAGAAATTTTATCCTGAAGGAATGTTGGGAGTCCCATAAATGAGAGACTCACAATATGCAAGATGCAAAGGAAAGTAATTCCTTTCCCAGGAACGTGTAGCAGTCAAACCTTTATCAGTCAGGTGGAGTCTCATTTCAAATACCTCATGACAGATGAGAGGACTTTGATACAAATTCATTTCTTGGGCATTTCAGTTTTGACAGACTTCCTTGAAGAATTTATGCGAGCAGAGGATTGAGGCCAACAGGTCATCTGAACCTGCAGACTCCCTGCCAGGGCATATCCTGGATTAAGGCAGGAAGGTAGAAATGAAAGGACAGAGCAGTCCTCCTGTGTGGGTTGGATTTGTCCAAATGCAATGGGGGTAAGCCATTCACCCCAACTCTTTTAGGACAGCTTCTTATGCTTAGGTTAGTACAGATGAGGTTAGAGATGAAGGAGCTTAGTGGACCACCGAGCCTGTATCTCACCAGATCCTGCCAACTATGGTGAACCTGTGTTTCCACATGGTGGAGCAGAGCCCTGTGAAAACACCTGCCCTGACTGTGGGGTTACTGCAATGAGACAGCTCCTTGCTCCACCAAAACCTGCTTCAAATCTTCTCATTCCCAGCTGTGGCAAGAAATTGGAGGTACAAGGAGCACAGAGGACAAATAGAGAGGGCAAGAGTGCAAATAAAGGTGAAGGTTGATCACTGTATCAACCTACAGGACAAAGCTGGGAGAGGGGTCCTGCCCCTGCAGCAGGGGAGGGAAGGAAGGCTGTGCTGGCGAGAAGGACAGGTGAGCAGCTGCCACACAAATCTGAAGTACATGTTGTTTGCATGTGCTGTTCTATAAAATCTGTGTTAAAAAAAAAAAACAGATGGTCCAAAACTAGCAGAAAGTATCTCCTTGTAATACACATGCAATCCAGATTTAGTATCCAGAGGGAATAGTCACCCTCATCTTCAGCAGTACCTGGCTAGCTTGGGGTACTGTTGCAGACTCTGTAGAAAATATTTTTGCAAATACAAGGAGGGAGATTTTGTTTGTAAGAGTCTCCCTGAAATAGAGAGAAGGAGAGTTGTCTTAGGAGGGTTTCATAAGCTGAAACCACCACACTCTGTTCTACATGAGTTTTGCTTAGAGAACAGAAGGAACTGGAAAGATTACCACTAGCAGAGACATAGCAATGTGGGGATGCAGCTGTCAGAGCCACTGCAAAGTGCCTTGATATGGTGAGGAGGGGGACAAAAGAGGGGAAAGGGGAAAGAAAATGAGCTGCTGGGAGGGAGAAGCCACCATGATCTGCTTCCAAGGCAGGGCTTAATGCCTTCTGCAGACAAGGAAACAGCCCTCCACTGCTGCCCTTTTCCAGCCCATGCTCAAGGCAGATAGCAGGGTAATAAATCTGTCAGTCTCTCCGCAGAGAGACACCTCCCCTCTGCATTCCTGTGCAGACCTGCAGAGGATTATTAGCTGAATATCCCCCTTTGAAATCAAAGCTAAACTTCCAGAACTCCTACTCTGACCCTGGCAGTTTATCAGCAGCACAAACCTGATGATAATAGATAGGATATGACATAATTCGCAGTAAGGAAAGCTCTGCATCAGATCCCTGCATCCCAATTACCTGGGAGATTCCTTTCCAAACATCCCCACCCTTGGTTTCTAGCCAGTCAAAGGATAAGGATAAAAAAGAGGTTAAAAACTAAAGTGAATTAGCTCACTTCTAATTTATTGCTGGAAAAAGGTTGCCTTACAATGTTAGATTGCCTGTGTCCCCTGAAAGACCCAGAACATTATTTGCACATGTTCACCACACTCCCCCTGGGTAAGAAGAAAGATGATGGGATGCCAAACTCCTGCATCAGTTCAGTAATTCTGATAAGCTGTTCCTTATTATTTCACTTACAGACCTAATCTGCAATGTAACTGGTTTGGGTTCCTGACCCCCAGCTCCACCTGGACAGAGCAGGCTGGCAGGAGGAGTGAAGCACAGCATTGGAAGATACATACCCGTTATCTTATTACACTTTGCCAGCACCAGAAATCCATAATGACTGAGGTCCAAAATACATTAAAAGCCTCTGAACTGATCATTTACAGAAAATCATCATCTTTATTGTAGCTGGGTATTTCTAGAGGTTGGCAAATGTCACACTTGTGATGCATTTTATGATACAGCCAGGAAAGACAGAAGAGCAGAGCCTAAATACCCACACTGGTACCAAACATCAATACTTTAATAAGCCATATTATGAAACTAGAGCTTTCTGACTTACAGTCATGATGCATATTAATAAACTTATTAGAGCTGATCCAAGCTTCCCATCTTGGCTTTTTGCTTTGTTTTATTTGCCAAACAACAACAATAAAAATTTCTTAAACAGAAACTTCAGGCATGATGGATGCTTGGGCTTTGGGACAATGAATAAAACACTGAAATTACAAAACACAAATTCAGATCTTTGTGCTGCTCGTTTTCAAACCACACTGACTTTGGGAGAAACAGGAGAGGAAGCAGAATCAGGACAGGTTTTGTTCACCCCTAAAAAGTTGCCTGATCTGCAAGTTTTCAGCATTAATAGAGTTTCTATTTGCCTCCCAGCTCTGCCTTCCTGCTGGCCGTGCTCTCAAGCTGTGATTTCTTGGATGATAAGCTGGGTAGAGAAATCACATTGCTCTGCATTTACCTCTCAGCCCTTTCAGGAGCCCACCAGACCTGCAGCTGAACTTGAATGGACTGCATTGGGTATAAAGATATCAGTAAAAACAGCTCACAAGGCTCATGAGCCCCAAAATCTGCATTATTTGTTCATTTTGGAGGAACTGGGAAGGAAGTGGGGGAGCAGCATCCTCCAGATCCCATATCTAGCATTTCTTGTTATCATTACAGAGGCTCGCTAAGGTATTTCAAAGTTAAGTTTTACAACAGCAAATGCACTTTAGGGAGAAACACTAAGAAGTAATAAATGACAGGCAGGCTTAGAGGAGAGGAAGGCAAAGAGTGTGGAAAGGAACCAAGGTGCCAGACCCACATAGCTGTGACAGCTATCAGGGCAAAGGGGAAAATCACAGTGACACTGTATTTTGGAAAAGAAACTCATCACAAAAAACTCGCCAGATTAGATTAGACTTCTTTCCTCCAACACATTGGTGTATCTTGGAGAGCAGCATGGTTTCTTTAAACAACCTCCATGTTTTACATGCTCCTGCAGGTTGGGGAGAGTGTTCAGGATATGCAAAACCTCTGGGCTCAAGTATTCCTCCCCCTATGCTGGAGCATGGGTGCTTATGCCCCAAGGGAAGGTGCAGCCAGTGACCACTCTTGCTCCTCCAGGACAGGCAGATGAAGGGGACCCTACCAGAATCCTCCCAGCATTTCACTCTGTAAAGGGAGAAGTGACAGCTCATCTCTGGTTTTGTGCCCATATTGGCTGAGTGAGACACCCCCTGGGCATGTCAGCATCAGCTAACATGATTGTCTAGCACAAAAAGTAAATCTCCTAGAAACAACAAGCTGGGTTCCAGATGCTTCTTAACACCTGAGTATCTTCATTCCTCTCCCGGGGTTTAATTCTAGCTAAGCCTTTCCATCAGCTTTGTGAGAGCTGCTCTTTCTCACCGATCTTGCAGCAAATGATGAGCCTCTGACATGAAATAGCTCAGCGTTTGCACATTGGAGGGCAATGTAATAACCAGCTCACTGAATCCATACTTTCTTCTTTATCTGCCTGTTCTTCAGAGCTAAGCAAAGCATGAGCTCACACCCTGTGAGACCGAGCAGCTAATCCAGGATATTCCACTCCAGGTGGTGTTTATTTTATTACTTCAGGTGGCAATCATAGCTGCTAATGAACCAACACGTGGGTGAGGAGAGAGGGAGAGCTGCTGACTGGGGGCAGGGGAACATCCTCTTCATCTCCCCTCATCCCTGCTCTCCCATCCTCCAGACCTCTGCCTTTGCAATGCCACTGACTTACAAGTCTCCCATCTCAGTCCCCTACAGGCAGTACCAGTTTCTTGTTATTTTTGTAAGTTATATTGACAAGTAATGCCTCTAGCCAGGCAGATCTAAGTGAGATATTATGCCTGTTGTCTGCATGTGCAATTCTGCTGATGCTGCTGGAAAATCAAGCTCATTCCTGTTACTGGTAACATTTGTTCTTCGGCTGAGAAATTATGGCTGAAGGGAATGGAAACAGTAGGATTCAATGAGGATTTGCTTCCAGGAGGTTTCTTGCCAATGCAATTCCACAAGCAAAACTAACAATACTGAAAAATGATGTAAGTGTTAATATTATCTCTGAGAAGAAGTTGAATTGCGCAAGCCTGGGGGAGCTAAAAGAATAGTTTAATTAAAATCTGCTTGTGTCCACCTTCTTCCCTACATGTATGAGCAAGGCCCACTGGGAAAATCCTCCTACAGAAAAGACAAATCCCTCTGAAAGCTGGAGAATTCCCCAAAAACTTAAGGGAAAAAAAAAAAAAAAGGAAGCAGATGCTTAAGGCCACTGGCTTCAGCCAGAGCTCAAATAACTGGATCTACTGCCTGCCATCCCTGGAGCCACACTGGGGCAGGAGCAGCAGGTGCCTATGGGCAGTTACTTTGCCTTTCAGAGAGAATCTTGTTGGCACAAAAACTCTTTCCTTCTCCTGCTCTCCTACCTCACCTATGCCTCCACCTGTATCTATCATCTCATGGCCATTTTTGGACCCTAAATACTGTATTTTTTCATCTCTCTTAATTGTGCAGACCCCATCCTAACTCGTAAGATTCTTCTGCCAATGGATGGTGACTCAGAACAAATAATTTTCATTTACTGCTTCAGTTTATTGTCTATGTTAGCTAAGAGCTGGTTCTGCTACTCTTTCTTTTCAGAAGAAAACCTGCATGGTTTCAGGACAGAGGATCTCAAGATATGCGACTTGATTTCTCACAGTTTTCTGTTAATCAAAGTTAAACTTCCAGGTGATGCACTGCTGAATTCTTGTGCAATGAAGAAAAACTTGTCTTGAAATTGATGAGGTTGCAATATTTAAAATGATTTATATGATTATAGTTGGTTGAAATAAGAAAAATCTATTCTGGTAGGGTTTTTTAATTATTCATTTCCAAATGTCACAATTTTTAAAAGCTGAAAAGGGTGGAGGTTGCATATAATGGGATTTTTATGATACCAGCATAATGAATATTAGATGCTTCTGTCAAATAATCATATCTGATTGAATAATAGCAGAGAAATTGGAAGAAAATTATCTAGATATGTCCTCCAGAGAGTGGACAAAAACACAACAGCAGGGACGGAAACTCACTCAGTTTTTGAAGCTGAATAGAAGGAAGCAGAACTGAAATTGATTTTTGCAAAAAACATATTTGTTACAAACACCTAGAAGGCCTCAAACCTTCTCATCAGGGAGACTGCTGATGAAATCTTGGCACTGAGAAATCTTGGCATATTAAAGGAGTAGTCTGTCAAAGTCTGGCAGGTCCACAGAGGAAGATGGCAGAAGACAGAAGAGCTTTTGGACAGGTTTGTGGAATCAGAGGAACAGCTGTGCTTAATATTAAGAAAGGATCTACCCACGGAGACATCCAGAGTAGTCAAATATGCATTACTATCATTCTCACAGAGGGCAAATTTTTGCTCACACAAATAAATTTAAGTATTAAAAATTCCCACTGAGATGGGAGATGGACCTCATCCCACGCAGATACCGATGCTTATCTGGATCTCTTGAGCACTCTCCCCTAGTGAAGACACCAATCAGTCCTCAAGAAATTGTACCAGTCAACTGAAATTGAGCTGAAACCTGGACAGCAAAATCACAGGGTATTTAACGTCTTTTTCTGTTTTTTTTCCTCTGTAAGGTTCTAGATCACACAGCTGGGCTATGAAAGATTTAGATCTACTACTGAAACAAGGTCCTCCCCTATTACTATTTTTCACTGTCCAGTTTTGATTAGGTGAGGTTAATTCCTATAGATGCCAATGAAGCGATCATGTTCCTCAGCAGCAAGAAATATCTGTCCAAATTTCAATTTTATGTACCTAAAATTTAATTTAATCTTTTGGCATCCAGCCACTGCTTCTTATAACAAGCCAAAAGGCAGACACAAATTCTGTTACCAAACAGGTCAGATCTTTTTACGAATCCCCCACTATTAAGATCTGAAATTGCAGAGCCAGGAACACACCATTTTTGGCATGTGGGTCTAAATATCATTCAACAAATTCTACACACTGAATGATTTGTTAGCTCTGTTTATATTCTTGTGCTTAGCTTCGCTTCTCTGAGCCAGTACAACAGCAGGGCTGGAGGCAGCTTTTTGTGTGTATAGGTGAAAGGACTGTCCTGTCCCCAGAGAAGGAATGGTCTTCTAGCCACAGCATCTGTCTGCTTTGTGCCAGGGCAGGAAAGTTAAGTGTCCCTTCTGCTAGTGCTGTGGCATTGTCCTGCCTAATTAAAAGGTTACGAAAAAGCACTAATTCAAAGAGAGCAGCTGGGGAGCTGTGACTGCTGGTGTATGGCAAAGAGGGTGACAGAATAAGGCTACATTCAAAATGTATATCTGGTCCCAAATTACAGAAACATGCCATTATTCTCAAGGAGTGCTTATCATCCTTGTAAGGTCTTTACCCATCAGAAAACTCCATATGCACGTTCTGAAGCCTGCAAAGCTCAAACAGCACTATTTTGCATGTAATGCTCTGAAATCAATGACAGTCTCCATTGGGATGGACCCACCACACCAAACACTTTGGTCTGGCTGTGCCCAGTTGTTTCATTAGGGCAGGGATGGCCCAGATAATGTAGGGGGTTTGCCACTGTTGGCATACTATTTGTGGTCTAAATGTTTCCATTAAAAATAATCTGGAAATAAGACCTTTCTTCTGGTTTAAATAAGACTTTTTTAAAGGTCAGAATTTAGGTGTGCTGGGTGGGGAGAAGCTGAATGCTTATATCATTGTAGAGTTGGACAACTGTGAAGCCATTGCCTTTAAGATCAGTATTTTGTGTTAACACCCAGCACCAGTGCATTAGGTATTACAATATCTCTAGATACAATAGTGTTCAACCCATGACTATGGAACAAATAAGAAAAGTAGAAGCAAAGGTAAACATTGTCATGCCAGAAGCATGTGATGTCACAGGGGGTGGACTCTGAAGGTCCCCAAAGAGTAATACTGTAATCTATTATATCTGAATATAATGATATATCTATAATGATACATATAGTATGTATTTATATATATATATAAATAAGATTTATAAACTTTTTGATATCTTGAGCTTCAAGCCTCTGGGCAAATAAAAGGTCACATTCATGTAAAACTTGGTCTTGATTCACAGACAGAGTCCCTGAGGTCCTACAGACTGGAAAGTGACTTTCTGGGTTTGGTGCTGGATCAGGCTACTTAGGTGCAGAACCCTTCTAAGGATACTAAAACTAACCCCAACTCAAGGATGTTGTGGACACCAAAACAAAGGCTTTCCAGAAGTCTAGGTAGATGACATCAGTAGTTCTCTCATCCACTGAAGCAGTCACTGCACCAAGGAAGGCCACTTCCATGGCCACTTAGTCAGGCACGATTTCCCGTTGGTGAATCCATATCAGCCTTTCTCTTCTGCTTTTGCTGCTGGAAAGGGAGTGGCCATGGCTGTACCAGATGGGAAGACGGCTCAGCAGCCAGGCATGGATTGGTAAGAATGCACAATATTGACAGTTTGCTTTATCAATGACATAAACATTGCTGAGCCACAAAACAGCATAGCCGTGATGTGTCAAGAGATAAATAACTCATCATGAGGAAAGTGTGCACGGTCTGGGCAGGGAGCCACAGCATCCATCCTTAGATACGCATTCAGATCAGCTCCATTAGTATCATATTCTTCTGTAATTACTCCATTGATTCAAACAGCATCTTATCTCCCTCCAGAGAACTGTGAGCACCCTTTAATTTACTGAGAGGAGAATGCTACCACAACATCCACTCTGTGTTCAGAGTAAGACTATGGAGAACATGCAAACAGGGCATGAACACCTATGAGGGGCTGCAGGTGCTAAAATCAGCAGAGGCAAAAACTGAATGCTAATGGGATGGCAATGTTTACCCACACAGCAGCATCCCAGGACCATCATGCTCACCCTAAGAGTACAAGGGGTATGAACTTTTCAGTGACCCTGGGCTGTTCTGTGTTGATGATGAAATCCAAAACCTGTCAAGTTTCATGCAGTCTCCAATTTCCTAGAGGAGGTTTCAAAGTGCTCCTATTACACTATCTTGTTTTCAGAAGTACCTTTCATGAAACTTCACAAATTCTCCTTAATCCCCTTTCAATGAGGGTCTCATGACTTCCAAGAACTCACTGAAAGCTCCACTATTTCTATTATTGTTGTTGGCACAGAGGAGATTCACTGCTACCAAGAACTGTTGGAGTAGGTTTCAGGGTGAGAGAGGACACAAAGCAAGCTCTCAGGCTGTCCCTCATCACTGTGCTATGCAGGAGATGATACAGAACAGCAACTGAAGTGCAACTGTATGACCCCTCTGCAAACAATAACCTGGCTGATGCAAGCTGAGGAAGGAAGAGGTAGGAGGTAGATTTAGAAAAAAGCAGAAAAGAAGGGTTTCTTGTCCAATAGAGGAAATTCATCATTCTGGTTGGGGCCACATCTGGAATAGATGTGCATCAGCTAAAGCAATGCCATGTGAAAGATGAAAGGGAAGGCTGCTGGATGGTGAATGCTGCAGGCAGGAAAGGGTTGGTGGTGCTTGTAAGGCTGTGCAGAGACATGCCAGCCTAGTGCCAGCAGCACTGCTGTGCACAGCCCGGGACGGGACACGGCATCCCTTTGATCAGAGTGTGCTGCTTCCAACACAGGGATGGACTTTGTTTTGCCTATGTGTGGGACATGGAAGAAAATGAGTTGTGCATTGGCCAGGATGAAAGGGTCTGTGCAGTGCCATTACCTCTGTGTTTGTGTGGGAGTGGAGAGCAAAGAAAAAATGCAATGAGAAAGTCTGGTTTCACTTAGGTGCTGTTTATGTGGAGAGTCAGGAACTGCCGGCCCACACACACTCTCTGCAGGCAGCTGCCAGCTACAGAGTCAAGATTAAGAGGGAGAGATGAAGGGAAACATTACAGTAGCAGATATTGGTCATAAAGAGCAAGGAAACAAAGTAAAAATAATAATAATAATAAATAATATTGTCTAAAGACTCTCTCAAGTCTCTTGAAGGGCTCTGGCCAAGTCACCAGGGTCATAATCTCCCAACTGAATTTGCCAAACCATTAAAATGTAAATGTAATTTCAATAAATGACACAGTTTTATTTGAGGTGCTAAGCTCTTGCAAATGCTGAAGGGGCCAAGGGTGTTAATGCTCCTCTGGCAACTACAGCAGTGGTTGAGCACCGCTTGAGCACTTTGAAGGGATGGGGTTTACCCTCTGGATTTAATTTGATTGAACTAAAGCAAATTCGCATCAGAGTAAGATTGGGGAAAATAAATGTAGCTTTTCCTTATGCTGGAGAAAGACAATCCCCTTGCAATTCCTACCGTCCCACTGATAAGGTGATGCCAAACTCTTCTGCTGGGGGTGGAGGAAAACCTTTGCCAAGGTAAGCATAGGAAACAACTCCGTATCAACCAGCTGCTGTTCAGGAAGTAATGATGCTCATTTCCTGCTAGTTTTAAGGTGCTAACTACTCATCAAATTACTTAACAATTCCCAAAGGGTACTTGAAATGCTTCCTTCAGTCGGACACTCAAGCTCACAGGGTCATCCAGCACCTGGGTGGAGGAATTTGAACACAACCACTCCTGGCTGTTTTCCCAGGAGAGCAGGAGAATCTCCCCAAGGATTGTGTCCCTAGGACCTAGTACTACAAAACCGTGAGTATATGTGAGTGACTGTGAAAAGTCCCATTATTTTCAAGGGACTGTTGATATATTGCATGTGTTTATGGAATTTACCTACAGGATACAACTTCAGTGGAGGGTTTCACCTGATATGTTTCCTCCATCTCAACTGCCCTCATCTCTTCCAGTCCTGTATCTCCACTCAGTGAGCACTTTCCCCTCCTGTAAATATGTGACACGTCATGACCAGGGTCTGTTTTACAGCTGAGCTGCACTGCTATAAACAATTGTGCAGGAAGAAATACAGCTCTCAAGGCAGTGCTGGGTTAATGGTTGGATTCAATGATCTTAGAAGTCTCTTCCAACCTTAATAATTCTGTGATTCTATGATTCTAAGTCCTTGATGCAATGCATTACTAGAACCCCTTAGATAAAAAACACACCTACACACTGGCCAGAGAGAGATTCAAAGAAGAAAATAAAGATGATAGCAGAAACTGTTCAGGGAAATTGAAATGATATGTTTGAATTTGTGAGTCTGTCATTATTATCTTGCCCCTGAGATGAATGCTGGGCTAAACCTGGTAAAGACATCGCAAGTCAATGTGGTACCAACAGCTTGTCTGCTGATGGCCAGACTCTTGAAAATGAGCATCACTGTGTGGAATCCACTGTCTGGCTTTTCTAGCCAAGCAACTAATCTATGTATCAAAAAGATGCTGATGAAAAAGAGACAAACCTGCACATTCAAGGTTTGAAAGTAGCTGTGAGGTCCTCTTAAAAGTTCTGTGCGCCCTAAAGGAAACTGCAGGTGAGACTAATTTCAGTGAGGCTCTCCAGGTGCAATGGGAAGCTTCATTAGACATATCATTCTCAGGATCTCTGGTTTAAGGTCTCAGCTCCTGATTTTCTGGTGGGTGAAACAGCTTGAAAGGGAAGAAATTATTCCATGATGCATTGGTTGGTGTTTATGGGTTTTTTTTGTTTGTGAAAACAACTGAATCGGAACTCTAAAGGTTGAAGAGTTCAAGTCAGGTGAATGATATTGCCGGTAGAAAGGGCCATTAATGTGCTTTTGTCAACATGAAACATTTATTGGAGTCATAGCACAGTAGTTGGTTCACAACAATAAGACTTTCTTCTAAGTTTCCATCCCAGAGTTTAACAGTTGCTAAAACTGGACTTGGAAATAAAAGATGCAAAATTTTTTCATGTTGTAGTGAAGGTTGAAAGACCAGGCAAGCAAGTTTCCATTTTCAGTTCTGGCAGCTTTGATTTATGGCCTTGTAAAAGCTGATAAAGACTCTCCAGGCAGCACACAAAATACTAAAGAATTAATTTTTCACACATCAGAATCAAGACAAAGATACAAGATGTTGAGAACTTTATTGATATTTAATCATGCTTTATTACTGAGAGAATCCCTAAATATTAAAATGATGGTTGGTTATTCACAAGCATATTGCTGTCATGGTAATTTGTGACCAAACAAGTCTAACTCAATCTCTTTGGTAATTATATTCAAATGTAATTTTTGTTGGGATCATGTTTATATCAGGTTTAAGGTTGACTCCATCTGGAGCAGATGCAGTCTTCTCATAAAAGGAATAATTGATCAAATTCTGGGTTTGGTTACATGCATGCAGCTCCACTATAATTCAAAATATGTGACTACATGTCCCAGTGGGGAGGGTCAGCTGGAAGATCTTGTTAATTAGTATATTATATGTTCACATTAGAATTGTGTGCTGCTATTAGTGAAAAATGGACTGATCCTCTGCTCGAAAAGGATTATGCTGACAGGTAGACAGCAGGTCTCTTGGTGCTGGAAATTCTCAGTGTATTTGTCATTAGACCCTTGCTGATACAATATTAAAAATGAAAGAGACAAAATGTCATTTTCCCTGACATTACTTCAGCTTCTGTTGAAGAATCCAATGCAGGAACACGAATTAAAGGTCTCCAGCTTAGGTCTGTGAGATTCCTGTGTTGACATAGCATGTTTGCTTTTGCCTCTTAGCAGGTATATGTTATTTTAATTTATAGATTTCACAATGACTTCATAGGGAAGATGACAAATTCTGACTAATTTGTAGCTGGAGAGACTGAGATACAAAGGGAAATTCAGATATATCAGATAGGGAGGATGGAAACTTGTGTCTTCTCCACTAGGCCTCACAGGATCCTTTAGTAATGTATGGATATTATTATTTTAGGACAGGTGAGAGCTCTGCTTTGGGGACTGAAATATTTCCAACCTCCCTCCTCCATCAGCTCTGTGCTTTCTCCTCTTCCTTCCTCTCTATCTTCCCTCAAAGGCCATGCACACCATGCTCAAGGAGGTCCTATGCTCCTCTTTGTCTCCTCATGGCCCATGTTTTCCCTCAGTCCCTCCTCTTTGGTGTATACCAGATGTCCTGTGTGCTTCCCACCACCTTTTCTCTCCATCTTCTTTCTCCCTCTAATGCCAGGACCTGTGTGTGCGGTCTCCAGCCATGACCATAACCTCCCTCTCTCCTTCCCACTCCCTGACATGCTCCCATTTCTGGGATGCCCTCCTTCCTCTCCGTATCCATGGTGTTTGTTCCCCTGCTGTGGCAGAAAGTCCAAATGCCCCAGGACCTCCATGTGTCACACTCTCATCCTCAGCCCATCAGTCAGTCCACATCCTACATGCCTCCTTTCACCCACTGCACTCCTACCTCCAACATCACAGAGCCTCCACAAACATCCCCATCTTCTTATTTTACTTCAATTATTTATTTTCTTTTTACCTAGGAAGGTAATCATTGAGGGCACTAACACTTTGAAACTGGCTGTGCTGCTGGGCAGAGCTGAGGGAGCCCTCCTAAACTGGGCTATGTGTACTCCCAGAGAAACCCCTGGCACAGGTCAGTCAGCAGAATCCCTGCTCCACCACCACAAAGGCATGGGAGAATCTTTGGATCAGGATGGTGTCAGCTCTTCAGCACTGTCTGTTCCAACACTATGGATGTGTGGAGGACTGAGATGTCTGTGCCAAACATAAGGATCTTCTTCTACTACAGTGGACACTTATAGCATGAGAGCTGTTGGCAGTGGCTTTGACAGCACAGAAAAGAGCAGCAGGTAATCAAAGGCAGGGTGAAGTGGCTGGAAGGGAGCAGGGAGGAGAAAAAGGAGCAGAGAAATTGTCACAGAATCAGTGCAAAGCCAAGAGCACAATTGGTCGTTGTGCTGTTGTCTCAGTGAGAGCAAAGAGATACCAGAGTCTGACCCTGATTCCTTATGCTTATAAGCAGCATACAGGCATCAAAATTCATACATCATACAACCACAGAAGCTGTGACTGGAAGGAGCCTCTTGAATTCTCTTGTCCAACATTTTTCAAAGCAGGATGGCTGCTAATGGTACATCAGGTTAGCCCTGGCTTTGTCCAGCCAAGTCTTGTAATCCTTCAAGCACAGAACTTCCACCACTTCTGTCTGACCTCTTCCTATGCTGTACTATCCTCCAGGTGAGAAAACCCTTCCTAGCATCCAACCCGGACTTCCCAAGCACAAAACAAAACAAACAAAAAAAACAAAACCAAACCCAAATCAACCAAACAAAAAAACCCCAAGTGAAACCACGGAAATGTGCTGCTGAGGGAGACCTTGATAGCATCTGCTTTGGCTCCTTGAATGTCAGCAGGACTAAATATATCTACTGCATCTCCAGATAATGGCCAGCTAACTCTTTTTCAAAACCTCACGTGAAAGAGATCCTAGCAGCTCCATAGGCAGAACTCCCTTCTATACTGAAGCAAATTATTGATATAGGGCAGCCCCACTTTTTTCTTATATTCCCCATGAGGGCTGTAGTTGATGACAACAGAAGTGAGGAGGTCTACAGAGACCCTAGCTCTGGTAATTGCAGCATAACACACCTGGAAACCCTGATTCTGATGAATTTCTTAATTTCAGCATATATATCTCATATTAAAGCTTTTCCTAGCACTTGTTCTACAAGATATCTTTGCCAAACAAAGTATTACTTGGCTGTGAAGGGGAAGCAAAGAGCAGCATTACAAATATATGTGATTTGGAAGGCAAATTATAAGAGGAATGCACTACTAAATAAAAGGTATAAAAAAGTTGAGTCACACATGTGGCTTCTATTTTTCAGTTTATTGGGTGGAAAAAAGCCTGTGAACTGCAGTTACCTAATCAAGAGGAAATGAGAACAGTGCTATATGTCCATTACTATTCATTATTTCAGTAGTAACAATGGCAAAACACACAACTGTGTGATCTTATTAAATCAAGACCAAATTGAATCCACTAAAACTGCACTCAAAACCTTACTGTTGTCTTCAAGCACACACAAGATAAAAAGAAGATGGAAAAAGGATTGTGCAGTCACTGGTGCCACAGCCTTAAGGCACCTGTCTGAGCTGGCAAAAAGGCAGTGTTCACTCAGGTCAGTGGGAGAAAAAGATGCCTGTTTATTTCAAGGGATTTTGTATCAGGTCCAAAACTAGTGAGGATTACCAAAAGATAAGAAGGCAACTGATCAAAACGTATTTTAAAAGTGCCCAGCATTGTTACAAACATCCCCCAAGGTTTCTGGTAATAGTGCGGGAAAGCTATAGCTGTCATATTGTATTATTTTAGTAAGAACAGCCATTAGTCCCTTCCTCACTGCATGCCAATCAATACAAGATAAATGCTCCCAAAGACTTTCTTTTCTTCCCTTTTCATGCTTTGTTAAAGCGAGCCAATTCTCTTACCTTGTTGCATAGCGACTTCTAGAGCACTCACCTTTGGCACGTGGATGATGGATGGCCTGGGGATGTGAGTGCAGAGTGCAATAACATCCTGGCTCAGCTCCTTTGCAGCAAACACTGATGACTCAGTGGTAGCAGGTGCTGTCTGAGCAGCAGTGTGATTGCTGGAGTTGCTACTCACACGGCTGTGTTTTCCAGAGCATTTGCTGGCTTTGAACATCTCCTTGCTGTCCCTCTCTTCTCCGTGCCTGACACTACCGGCTACTGTTGTGGATGGCTGCAGGCACACTGCTGAGGCTGCCTCTGTCTTCTGCTCCTCCATGGACACAGGGCTGGCGTTGGTCTGCTCAAACGGAGTGTTTTCGTGTGTGTTTCCGAAGCAGGTGAGCAGGGCTGAGCAAGGGAAAGGATGCATCTTGGATGACAGGTTATCGGATCCGCTTAGCCTGCTTTCCACATCCGCATAATCAACAGGCTGCATTCACATCCAGAAGAGTGCCCAAAGTGAAACCCCTGGCATAATGGCATTCCAGCCTTCTTAAGAGAGAGCAACACCTTTTCTGCTGTCAGGAGCATTCAGAAGTGGGATACTACACCTCCAGCCGGCTCTGTGCTCCACCAAAGTCAGCCCACTATTGCCTCACCGCTGCCCACTCCTATTGTCTGCAAGGCAAAGAGACTCAGCACAATAAGAACGTTTGCATGCTCCTGCCCAGAGCTGTCAGCAGATGAACAAAGCCCTCACAATAGCCCCATAGCCCCAGCAGGCTACTATTACAGGAGCAGGCACAGCAGCGCCTGGCAGTCCCCAGTCAATAGTGCTGCGGCCTCAAGTTACCTGGCGAAAGAGGCAAAAAGATAATGTAGCCCGAGCTCTGCAGCCATAAGAACATCAACACGTGTATCAGTGTCATCATAACAATAGTATAACTGGCTCCGGTTACGCTGCTCAGATATTTGTTAGCGACAGACCCCCAAATCGTTCATCTATCACTGACTTAGATCAAAAGTGTGCTTTCAGGCTCTGGCAGGGCTGTTCTTCATTAAGGAGGGAGGATGAGTGGCTGCTTTGGTTAGGGAGGTGAAGACGGGGTGCTGTGTGGGCATTCCATGTCCTGTCCAGCATATGCTCCTACAGCACAGGCAGGATCCAATCCCACAGCTCCTCCTCCAGCCACAAAGCACCCCATCTCCCAGCTCCTCTCAAAGCCACCTGCTGCTCCTCCTGGCCCTCTCCATTCCTTGGCAAAAACCAGGGAAGCACCCTACTAAAACTCCTCTGTTGTTGGGTGGTTTTAAGGGAAAATGTTTCCTTTTTCATTGTGCAGTGGCTTGATACTGGCTGTTAAAATAAAAATATGTGGGAAATGAGGGAAGGAGGAAGAGTTTGTCGTTAGAGCATCTGCTTCCACAAAATCCCAGTTCCTTCTATTTTGTGCTGCCACAGGATTCATGTGTGATAGCTGAGAGGTTACTTGATCTCTATCTGTAAAATGGAGGAGAGTAATCACTTCCTTTTTTTCACTCATTGTACATATCCTGTCTTTTTATAAAAGGTTATAAACTCTTGAGGGTAGCAGCTTGTCCTCATGCTTTTAAGCTGAGGTACAAAAAATCTCCAAGTACAAATGTGGCATTTACCTGCTAATAGCATCTAAAGAGAAATTTGGAGTCTCAGTCTATCCCAACAAACCCATACTCTTCCATCTACTTGTGGTTAAATACTGATAATGTTTGTCAGACCCCCGCTGTCACTGTGCTTTTCATCTTACTGTGAGGTTTCATCCTGGGCAAAAATGTGGTGTATTAAGAGAAACTCATGATTCCATTAGTAGAAGCTCACAGGGAACCAAAGTGGAGACGTCTGAGGATTAAATTCCTGATGCGTTAATTGTCAGTGCTGGGAACAAAACAATCCCAGGTCCCTCATTCCCAATAACTTGAAGTTCTCTTTGTACCCCTTCCTAACCAACATCTTGCACACTTGCACGTCTCAAAGGTTGATGTTGAGTTTTAAAAAGGTCCAAAGTGGCCTCCAGCTTGCACAGATGCATTTTGAGCTTCATTGCTCCCCACATTGTAAATACTGCCAGGGTGAGGTGAAGACCATACAAGTTACATACCTGCTGCTCTGAAAAAGCTTTGGAAGTGTTAGGAGAGAACCTGTTAGTGAGGAAAGTAAACTCAGAGGGGAAAAATGTGTTGCAAATATGACAACTCTTTTAATTAAGTGTGGTGTATTATGCGCATAATAGTCACATAGTTGCAAAAAGGCTTTGTAGAGCACAGTGGCTTAGACTTTGGTTGGGGATAGGCACCAGGCTAGGTACAGACCTATGAGCTGGGGCCAGGAGAGCAGTACAGATGGCGCTGGGCACACCGAGACAGGTTTCATGGCTGTGAGGGGTCTGACTGAGAGGCAGGAATAGCCAACCAAAGAAATAACTGCTTTTATGTGGAAACAGTATTTGGAAGTTAAATGGGAAAAGTGATTTCAAAGTGATGCACAACTAAGACACATCTTTAATTAGACAGTGAGGTGTCTTTGGAATTAAAATAATTATTTCAGAAAGTCAGTGAGTTAACAACTGTAACTCAATTATTTCCAGGCCTTCATCTGGCCATGCCAGCATTTCTTCAACTCTTTCTGAGATTCCAGTGAGTTTATAGATATCAGTCTACACAAAGACTAGTTGCAGGAGTGGGTCATGACCACTGAAAGTAACCATGCTGCACAGATGCATGTCTGAGTGAAGAGGGATTGTTCTAAAAATCAGGTGTCTGCTTGTATTGCCTCTGAGGAGGGAGGGTGTTCAGTGGCTGCTTTCTGTGACAGCCACAGAGATACTTTTCAGCCAACAAAAAAGGCTAAATGCTCCATTGTGCCTGTAAGAGAAGTGATCAGGACAAGGGTAATTAACCCCTGAGTCTTGCGCTGAGTTCAAAGACAACACAAGAAATCTCACAAGCTGAGAATGTCCAAAATGAACTGATGGTGACATCTAAGAGGTGACAGCCATGAGCCCCAGCAGTCAGACCTGGGCTCAGTCTCCTCACAGCTTGGGTTACTGGGTTTAGGCTGAAGCTCACCGCTCTAGCTAACACTAAAGTCATGATTCAAGGTTTATTTCATTCAGGCAAACCTCCTTGCACCAATCAACCAAGTGTACTGACCACATTTTTATGTGGGATGAGATATTACTAAGACAAGAGATTAGACTTGCTTTATTCTTCCTGAATTTGCTCATAAATTAATGATGAGCTGAAATGTTCTGGCTTAATGCCTCAGGGAACTGGACATGTTGAGTAAATGGAGAAGGTGAATTTCAGCCAACTCTTGACCTGCCTTCAGTATTATTCCTTCAAGAGAATTTTTTCCTTCACGTGGCTGATATTATACTCTCTGCTCAGCAGGAGACATGAGGTCAGATTTAGCTCAGATGCTCCAGGCTTACAGCAGGGACAAACCGTATCTGGGTCTTTCACTTTGCTGGAGCTGGTTTTACAGCACGTCATCCTGATTTTCTATGCTGTCTCTCCTTGCATAATCACCGTGCTCCTGCAGTATCACCAATTCTCTAAACATCTCCCAAACCCATCTCTGTCTGGTGGGGTTCTGCCATAGCTTGGCATTTCCTGGCATCTCCTCTTCCTCATCCTGACAAAAGCCTCAGCCAGGCTCTGCTGCCTCTGTGCTGTCTGCAGAAGGAATATGTTCACTGTACCAAAGTAAGGTTTAGGTTAAATCTCATCTTAACCTTAATCTTAAACAGTAGAGTTCCACTGCCAAATTTTGGGGAACTGAAAGGGTGATTAGAGGAAATAAATCCAGTCTCCTGCTATCCCCTCTACCTCCTTTCAGACTGCCCAAACTTTAGCTGTAAACAAGCTGAGCTTCTGGCTTCTCCCTCTTCATATGTGAAATGTATTGAAACTGATAGAAGGCAGGACTAGATTAGAGATCAGGAAGAAATTCTTCAGGGTGAGGGTGGTGAGGCACTGGCACAAATTGTCCAGAGAAGCTGTGGATACCCCATCCTTGGAAGTGTTCAAGGCCAGGTACAATGGACCTTTGAGCAGCCTGGTCTGGGGGAATGTGTCCCTGCCTGTGGCAGAGGGCTTGGAGCTAAATGATCTTTAAGATCCCTTCCAACCCAGGTCATTCTAGGATTCTACAATACCTACTTTCTATATACACATACAATGTATATATGCTGTAGAAAAAGACAAGTAGGACGTGAAGAGAGTGTACCCTAACCGTGAAATCAGCTCAAAGCAATTTGACACTTCTTGGATCAAAGAAGAGCAATGAGAATGGCAGAGGAACTAGCTCTCAAAGGAAGGTTTAAAGAGCTCAGCCAGAGATGCAACAAGAAACCAGTAAGATAAGCAGTGAGATAAGATGGTCTGTGTTTGTCTCAGATGCTTAGGGATTGAGGTTAAAAAAGTAGCTGACTATGGTAGTCAGAACATTTCCTAATAACTTCAGAGGTACTTTCACCTTCCGTTGTACCTGTTATTAGGCAGCATTGAGGACAGGTGACTGGGTTAGAGGAGTCATCAGTATCATCCAGTTATGACAGAGCCTGTTTTTCTGGACCGGAAAAATTTAGACTGATTAGAAAAAGAATTTACTGGGGTTAAAAATGAAACTCACTGAGATTGTTTTGGTGAGGGTTTTTTAACTCATTTTGTGAAATTTCTAAATGCTGTGACAGGTTCAACACCAAACAAACATAACAAAACCCCACATCATTCCATTGTAAGTCTGAATTCTGAAGGTGTTGATCAGGCCTGTTCAAAATCTTCCTCCCTAGAGGCTACAAAACCCCCTTTCTTGGAATACTGAAAATCTGACAGGACTAACTGATCAGCTGGAGACAGAGTCTGAGTACACCCATCTGTCTTCCCAGAAAGGGTTATCATTTTGGGGGGCTGTGAAAATGCTTATTCCCTTAAGGTATTCCCACTGAGTAGCTGGGGAAAAACAAAAGTGAAAAGTAAACCCATGAGATTACAGAAGACTGGAAATGAAGGGCTAAATTAAAGTCCTTTTCAATATACTGTGTGGTTCTCCTGCAGAATTAATATCAGGATGATTCCCAAAGTTGGATGGATGCACATAAGCATTCTTACAGTTAAAAAAAAAAAAAAAAAAAGGTCATTGTTCAGGTTTTCCAGTTTTGGCCATGCAAATATTATTCATGCTGAATCAAAGTCCTGGGCATGGGAGCCAGAGGCTTATGCAAATCAAGTCCTGATTCTGCTGCTGAAATGGATGCAACAGAGATGATGATATTTACCTTGCTATCTTACAGCTGGGCAGGTTGCTTCCATCAATGAAAACCTGGAAAATCAGAAGGCTGCTTTATCAATTACTTCTTTCACAACAAGTGCTCCTAGTTTCTGAGGTGGACTTAGAGCTTTTCTCTTACAGCTGGTTTAATAGCAACTGAAATAAAACTTCTGTCTGAGCACGAGTTGTCCTTGAGGCAGCAGCAGAATCTCTTCCTTTTGCAGTTTAAAGGATTCAAGATTAGACCCTACATTATTATTTTTAAATGTCCTTTCATGCACTAATGACACTTCAAGCTTCGGAGCCAGAAGAACATTTTCATATAATTGACACTTTGTTACTGATCAGCTTCATTTACTTGCTGCTTTTTTTTTCTCAGTTACGCATCCAACCTTCACAACTTTATACATTTACAGCAATTTTCTGGTTCTCACTCTCATCCGCTGGTATTAACATGGTGTGACTTTGAACATTAAGTAAAACAGAAGATCAATAACAAAATACTTCCTTAAGCTTCAATGATTTCACTTCATAGGAAGATTTCAATTGAACATACAAATATGTATTCTAATCTCTTAGAATTAGGCCTTTTAAAATAACACAGACTCACATGATGGCTGATTTCTAGCAATTATACCAAAAGGCAGGTAACCTCCAAGGAATTATAAAAAGGGGGGGATTATCTTGTTTGCAGTTTTGAATAATAGAATGGTTTGGTTAGAAGGGACCTTTAAAGGTCATCTAGTCCAACCCCCTGCAACGATCAGGGACATCTTCCACTAAACCAGTTTTCTAAATGCCCTGTCCAGCCTGGGCTTGAACAATTCCAGTGATGGGCCATCCACCACCTCTCTGGGCAACTTGTTCCAGTGTTTCAAAGCCACATTAATCTCAAAACAAAAAAACCTCTTCCCTGTATCTAGTCTGGATCTGCTCTCTTTTAGTTTAAAATCATTACCCCTTGTCCTACAAGAACAGGCCCTGCTAAAAGAGTCTGTACCCATTTGGAACACACTGCCCAGGGAAGTGGTGGGGTGACCATCCCTTGAGGTATTTAAAAGAGATGTAGATGGTTGAACTCAATGATCTCAAAGTTTTTTTTCCCACCTAAATGATTCTATGATCTTTCTTACAAGCTCACTTTAACAACTGGAAGGCCCCAACAAGGACTCCCCACAGCCCTCTCTTCTTCAGGCTGAACAACCCCAACTATCTCAGCTTGTCCTCATAGAAAGGTGTTCCAGGCCTTGACCATCTTCATGGCCTTCCTTTGTACCTGCTCCAAGAGGTCCATGTCTGTCCTCTACTGAGTTTCCTCCAGGTTTATGCAGTACTCCAAGAAAGCAGTGGGGAAGAATCCCTGGCCTCAACCTGCTGACCACACTTCTTCAGACTAGGAACATATTTTAGATACAGTAGACACATCTGTGGATCCTCATGGCCTGATTTAGTGCCCCACAGGTATTCTTCATCCTTCCAGATGGTTGTGGGACACACATGTTGACATGAATGGAGCAGACTGCCAGATGCCCTTTAGGAAAGGGATGGACTGAAGGCCACTCTCCCAGTGGGGATTTCCTCAAACAGCTGATTTTTCCAGCTTCTGCATAAGTGACGTGGGGAAAAGGGGTGGTTTACAGCCTTTCCTTTGCTGATCTGCAGCTGTGTGTTACTGCTCATGGCAGTAATAGGCAGCTCCACTCCCATGTACACAGAAATGACAACCAAGCCTAGATTGGGGGAGTCATTCTCTGGCTGCCCCTTCCCTGCTCCGCTGGCTGAGCCAAGCCCCTTTCCAGTTGCACACCACAGATGGCTAATTAGGATCATGATGAGAGGAAATCTGCTCTGTGGCCTTCTGTGCTCGGAATGGGTTCTTGGTATGCAGATAAGATCCATGGCTGGGTAATTGTGCCTTTGCAGTGTGCAAACACAGGAGGGAGGCAGCCTGAGTGTTGCAGCTGGGGCATGGCACAAAACCCAAGGCTATGGCACAGTCCTGCCCTCAGGGACCAGGAATCTCATTTTGGGCATGGATGGGCAAGCAGAGAAATGGGGCATGCAAAAGAAGGGAGCAGGCAAAGTGGATTTTCATGTTTTCATTCCAACTGGCCTCTTCTTTGAACCCTCCCCATATTCACCTAAGAAATATTGTCAGTGCTATTTAGCTTCAAGTCACTGTCATTATCTCTCACTCTTAAAATTGAGTTTTGGTGCTTGACTATGCCAATTACAATGTGACAATTACCTCTCAGCGTAAATACACCCAGTTGCTCTGTGAGTCCTTAACTGGGCAAGTCTGTGGCTAACAGAAGCATCCACAGATTTGACAGCCATGAGGAACCATGCCAGGTACCCTCTGTCACACACGGGCCACAAAATCTCTCTCTGAAATTTCTGAGGCAGAGAGAAGCACTTGTATTTGCTTCTTCCCTCACAGGGGCTTGAAAATACATCAACGTAGAGGATTTCAGGCATATATTTTCATTTGTGTTCTGAATGTTTGCTGAACAAAAGCCCATCTTCAACTCAGGGCAGCAGTGATTTGTGAGTAATAAAAGCAGAATCAATTTAAGGCAACATAGTGAGATATTTTAAAATTGTATAATTGCATTTTGGCTTGTATTCCTCTATAAACCTTTTGGTATTTTGTAGAAACACTTCAAAAATGTTTTACTCACACAAAGAAAAGCTCCTTTCTTAGTTTGTATAAAGAAGTCATCTCTCTTGATAAGAAGATTTTACCGGGGAAAAAAATAGCATTATCTAAAGCAATTATCATCTCAGGAAATATTACTTTGCTAAATTATCTTTCTGTTTTGGGAGCCTATTTTTATAAACTCTAAATAAAACCTGCACTTGTGATGGCCTTGGCCAGAACTAGGTAATTAAGCAGGGCCCTCAATCATGTTGCACCATTCAATTTAATTTTGGCTATGCCTGCACATCACTTAGCTTTGTTTACTTTGCAACATTCTTGCTTGATGCTTGGGAAAATGGATGGTCATGCCTGTGGCCAAGATTCTGTGTTTAATCATGAAACCAGATTAAAGAATCGCAGAAAGGCTGAAGTTGGAAGGAGCCTTTGGAGGTCCTCTGGTCCAAGCAGCCTGCTCAACTAGGGCCACCTAAAGCAGTTTCCCAAGAATGTACCCATATGGCTTTTGAATATGTCAAACCACAGAAATTCCATAACCTCCTTTGGCAAGCTGTGCCAGTGCTCCATCATCCTCACAGTTCAAATGTGCTTCCTGATGTTTAGAGGGAACCTGCAGTGTTTCAGTTTGTGCCCATTGCCTCTGGTAGTGCCACTAGGCGCCATCTAAAAGGCTCTGGTCCTTTGCACTCTCTTCATGTATTTATATGTATTCATAAGATCCTCCTGAGCCTTCTTTTCTCCCAGCTAAACAGTTTGAGCTCTCTCAGCTTCTCCTCAGAGGACAGTTGATCTGGACCCTTCATCATCTTCATTATCTTTTGCTAAACTCTTTCCAGTACATCTCTCTTATATTGGAAAGGCCAGAACTGAAAAAACTACTTTAAGTGGTATCTCAAGAGAGCAAAGAGGAAGGAACACTTCCCTCAGACTTCTGGTAATACTTAGTCTAATGCAGCCCAGTATACCATTTTCCTTCTTTGCTGCAGGAACATTGTGCTGGCTCATTTTCAACTTGGTGTCCACCAAGGTCTTTTTCTGACAAGATGCTTACTAGCTGGGTGGCCCCCAGCATATACTGGTGTCTGGGCTTGTTCTTCCCCTGCTTCAGGACTTTGCTCTTCTCCTTTTTGAGTTTCATGAGATTCCTGCTTGCCCATTTCTCCAGCCTGTCAAGGTCTTGAGGGAAGTATGAGCCCTCAGCATGAGGCACTCCTCCCAGTTTCATGTCAGTCAGTTTATTACTACCGAAAATCCATCTCAGGCAGAAGTGAGTGACTTAAACATCATTTATTGAGTCCAGGAACCACAACAATCAACTGTCAGATCAACAGGCTCAGGTCTGACAGTAAAAGAGGATTGACTGCCTGACCCAAGTCCATGTGGACAGCAGGTGAGGATCAGCACAGAGCTGCCTCCTGCCCATGTGAGCAATACGGGCAGTTCCCTACAAAAGGGCTGAAATTCATGTGTGTAGAGATGCAGTGCACTTGTTTTATCTTTGCTTAGAGTGCCTGAGTGAAACACAGATGGCTGTGTTTGCTCCTGCCTCTGCACCAGGACTCTGCAGGCATTTCACTGCTGCAGCTCCTCGCTGAGACCTCACAGGCAACGATCCAAAGTCATCACTGGGGTATCCTTAAAGCTAATCATCCAGAACTTCAGGCAGTGGCAATGGTAGCCCAGTTAGGCAATTTTTAACCGGGGATTGCTGGCTTTTCACATATGCAGGAATTTTCCTAGGCACAAATAACTCCTCACCTGATGTGCTGAGTCCTCTCTCAGCTGAGCCTGCAAAATGATCCATGATGGAGCTATTACCTTTTAACCCCCATGCAGCTTCCACACTTCAGGTTTCATTTGTTTGACCCAGTCTTTAAACTTCTTTTTTTTTGTTTTTTTTTCTCCCCAACCCCACAACAGGCATACATAGCTCTCAGGTGCAGCTTTTCACTGCTTGACTTGTCAGGTTGGTTTTGCTGCCTGCAGCTGGCTGCCTGATTAAACAGGCAGGAATTCCCATCTCTGTGCCCACAATGCAACTAACAGCTGTCTCGTTCTCATAGACTGCTCTGATTTCAATCAGAAAGGTTTTAAATAGCTGCTTCCCCCTCATACTCACCCTTCAACTTCACAGCAATATAACCAGGTCATGATAAAACACAGCAAAGTTCTGTTTGACTCTGCCTCCAAGAACAAACAAGTGGCAAGAAGAAAAGTCATGGGCACTTTCAAGGTGCTTCAGGCTTGGAAAATCTGGTCATTTTTGTTCACATACCTTGAATGTGAAATTAACAGCCAAATTTAATTCAACTTTGCAAAACACTATTGCAGCAAAATGTCTTCTGAAGACAGGAGGCAACAGCAATAGAGGGTGTGATTTAGGCATGAAGAAGCTGAGCCAAGCAGTTGAGGGTTGTTTAAGGCTGGATGAAGGAGTCAGTTAAAGTTCCTGGTTCCCAGAGGCACGTGAAAATGCCAGAATTTCAGATTCTACATTAAAAATATGTCTTTGAACCCTTGGACTTGTTAAAGAGAGTCTGAAGGCTTACATTGGAAGTAATCAGCAATGCACTGACATGTGCCCATGGCCCTGTGCAGCTTCTAAAAGAGGGAAGACAAGGCCATTTAGCAAGAAGGGAACAGATCCTTCATCCCCACACAGCATTGGGACAATGTCCCACGTTGCACCCCCATTCCGCTCTACACCTCCCACAGCAGACACAGAGCATCACCCCATCGGTGTCCCTCTGGATCCAGCTGCATCTGCAGGCACAGGAGCAGCAGAGGGGCCCCCTGGGGGGACCAATATCACAAATTCCCTATGCCCAAAGGCACCTCATCCTGCTCTGCTGATGCTCCGGAGCTGACGCTGCACAAAGGAAGAAGGCAGACACAGGCAAGGACTATTAAGGCAGATTTTAACAAATAGAAAAGATGCCAAATTTGTCCTGAAAGCTCATCCTCCAGGATATTATTTAATTTGGGATAGCAACCAATTTCATAGTTGTGTTTTGAAATCCATGGCAATTGACCAAGTGGCAGAAATCTCTCAGTGGAGGGACTGAGGAGAAGCGTTGTCTGTGTTTCTGACATGGACCCGGATCTCTGTCCCAAACTAACAATGATGTTGACTTCCAAGACGCTCTTGGCTTGGCTCAACCCACAGCCTGCCTCCAGTGTTTCCTACTAGAGATGGCTTCACCTATACACACCAGCTGAGAGCATAGAAAGGGAGGTCAGATCCCAGCCTGTGTCCTTCCGGCGCAACCCTCCTTTATGGCTCACTTGCCAGCAACAGTAGTTAGTGTTTCACAGCTTCCTCCTCTGCGACTTGTTCTGTTGTGGGAGGACAAAAGGCTTTCTCTTGGCATGAGATGTTGAGAGACAGAAGGCACCTCTTCTGCCAGAGTCTGTGGAATAGTGGTCTCAGCAGTAGGGAAAAAAACAGCTTTTCAGGCTGCTGGGTTTGTTGGCATCAGCAAATGTTGACTTACAAAAAGCGACAGCTCCAGAATGCCCATGGCTGGTGGCAGCTATTTCTGCATCAGTTCATTGAATGAGGGAGTCCCACCTGGTACACAAAACATTCCCATTCCTGTGTTTTGTCCAGAGTGAACATTTTCTTTCCCAATTTTAAAACAGCTGCTTAAACATGCATGTGACTTGAGTGTCTTTTCTGCATAATAATTTTACATAAGAACCCACGCCAAGCCATGGGACAATGGGAGTTGTTTGGGCTCTGCAGAGCTCATTTCACTCACAGCAACTACAAGTCTATTCACAGGTGCACACCTGGCTCTCTGGTCACTCCATAGGCAAATAAGTCATAACTGAGCAGGCAAGAGGTCTTGAAGAGGACCTAAATATCTATCTATCTATCTATCTATCTATCTATCTATCTATCTATCTATCTATCTATCTATCTATCTATCTATCTATCTATCTATCTATCTATCTATCTATCTAATCTATCATCTATCTATCTACCTTTTTATATATTCTTGGCCACTAGTTATTCTGTGAACTTTAAGTAACACAGTTAAATTAATTTACTGAAATTCTTTGACAGTGAAATTCAAATTTAAGTATTTTGTACATAGTTTTGTACCTTGCTGCAAAAACATATTGTAGTTTTGGATAGGAAATGCAGAATATTTTATCCAGATGTACCCGGAGGAAAATGGACATAGCCAGAAGGACTTAGGCAAAGTGTGTTTGGCCACATCCCCAGAGTTAATTCTTTGGTCTTCTATGAAGTGATAGAAGATCTTAAAAAGGTGGAAGAGATGAGGAACATGAACTTAATTTCTGTGACAGAGCATATCCAAATGACAAGCAACATTAACACTAAAGCAGGTCCATGGTTCATTACTGGTGAAAAAGGAGCAATTCTCCCACGAAGACTGAATTACATGCTTTGGCTGATAATGGATTTCTACCCCATTCCCTCCAAAACAAAGCTACTAGAAGTATTGTCATGGGGTTATGCTGCCATTTCATGGAGGAGATGAGTAGCAAAGTGCTCAAGTAATAACTGGTTAAGCACCATATCAGGACATAACTTCCAGAGCTGGCCTGACCCCCAGCATATGGCCTGCTGTGAAACAGAGCTCTCCGCCCTGAGATCCAGACACCTCAATTGAAAATCTCTTCAGGAAAGTGGCTAGATTAATGACTGATAATAAGTGAATAAAGAGAAAAAACTTGGTGGTTCTAGGTCCTACTTTTTCTTGAGATCTGCTATAAGTTATTGTGTTACATGAAAGATTACTTCCATAGTCACTTTCTCAGAGTGGAGAAAATGGCATTTTTGAGTTTTTTTGCAGTCTAATATGATCTTTTCTATGTCTCTGTGATCTTTTCTAGGCCCAGGTCAGCCTGGGAGATCTGAATAGACTAGAAAGTGGCAGAAGATCCCTAACTGAAAGCGCAATCTTTAGGAGGTTTCAATTGCTGGGCTACAAGTGAATTCAATGAAACCAACAGACAAATGAGTTGCTGCTAAAGTCAACATTTACATCAACAGAGACTATAGTTTCAAGGATCTGGATTTTCTGATCACCTACAATAACATAACTCTTGAGATCCACAGACTTCCTCTTCCATTTGAGAGATCAGAGTGATGTCCTTGCAAACACAACACTTCTCTCCCTCAAATGAGTTGCATGGGTGGGCAGATGGATTCCAGCCCTCCAATTAATCAAGGAAAAGCCAGCTGGTTTGTAGCAAAAATACAGTGCACCAGTGTAAAATCTACTGAGAGTCTTTTCCTGCTTATCAGAGCATTTCAACCACACTTGACGGGTTAATTTTCATGTAGTTCTCCACTTCCTTTTTTAAAGCAGGTGTACCCAAATAACTTACAAATATATCTATATATAGATAGATATGATACATACAGTTATTCATTCATCTGTCTGCCTCTGTTTGTGACAGGAGATACTGAAAATTCATTGCAAACCCCAACGAGACAGGCTCTATTCAGTGACCTCAACACATTTCAAACTCTCTTGGCTGAAACACCAAGTGTGGGTAGATGCGACGTGGGACGTCCAGGAGATCCACATCCTTCCAGCCCAGCTGGGCATGCCAAATGGCACCAGAGATATGTGCTCAAGAGATTCAAGTCCAGGCTTTCTAGACAAGAAAAGGCTGTCAAGGTTCAGATGTGAACTTTTAGACATTTATTAATTTGTTATGGATTAGAAGTTTGCTTTTTACTGGTTTTACTATTGCATTTAACCAACTGCATCCAAGTCCTTTTTCTACTGATGTTTCATGTGACATTGAGCTACAGAAATAACAGCATATTACAAGGGCTGTCAATGCATGAACTAGGTTCTTTCTTATGTATTGCATCTTGCTTTGTTCTGCTCCTCCAGGCAGTAGAAATTAGGTCTTGCTTTTTCCAGTATGGGTCAAGTTACCAGAGGAAGATTTCTCCCTGCTGTTAAGGGATCCACTGCCAGTCTCAGGCTCAGGCACCAGCTCAGATCCTGCCCATCAAGGCTGAAGTTGTTTACTTAGGACTCGTGTATTCTCATGTCCTTTTGTCTTCCACACCTTTCACAATATGAGGGTGCTTGGGCAGCCCAGGATGGGAGATGGCACGTTTCTTTCTGGTGGGGTTGTATGAGATTCTGCTCATTCCCACATGGAAAAAGGAACTTTTTGAAATAGAAATGCAATGAACAACCGCTTTGCTTTCCTTTCATGATTTGTACCGTGGTCTTCTACTGATCTTCCTGCACCGTCATTTTCTGTATTTTAAGTTAAACTCACAGGCCCTACCTGTATACATGTCAAATAAACCCTTTAAGCAAGGAGAATTTCTTGGAGTAGTGGGATTTTCTAGTTATGTTGCCATCCATATAAATCCCTGATTGCAAGGGATTTGAAGAGCACCAAAACAGTAAGAGAATTGAGAGCTCAAATTCTATTGAAATGCTTTGAAAACTTTAGTTTAGCAAAGTAAAATGAGGTGGCAAAGCCCTTGAATAACTATAGGTTTTGGCAAAGTACAATATACCGATGTGGGAAGAGATGAATTTAGAGTAGGTCTAAAAAGCTTGAGTTTTCTTTTATAAAAGCTTCAAGTGCACTAGGCTGTGTATTTATGGCAAACTGCTATAAAGAAAATGAGCAAAGGCAAACACAGGCTTGTTCAAGAATCACTCCCAAACAGCAAAGATCCATGGATTGGGGAATAATCCTCACAAGGGAACATGTATGTACATTGATGCCACACAGATTCTCCCATCCATTATAAGATTACAGGTGCAAGGTGAAACATTCATTTCCTCCTTTATGCCCTGCAATCAGATTTTTGAAAAACAAAACAAAACAAAACCAAAACCAAACAAAAAGCGGTTTCCCCCTGGGATTCTGCCTTACTCAGTAATGTGCAAAGGACAGGGTTATCTGCAGGAACCCTGTGTCCTTCTTTCACTGCTAGGATAAAAGGCAAGAGCCTTCTAGGAAAGCCAAGATGGATTTGTGGCCAAGGAGCTGCCTGTGGAAGTTGCTGGTGGTGCCAAATACCTCAGTATGAGACTAGAAGATGATGTGATTTCTGGCTGCTGCTGCTCAGTGTTACCAGTGAGTGCTCAGACTGCGACTTCTGCTGGTCTGTGCTCTCCTTTCCCTGCCTGGACAAGGCTGAGACTCTCCCATGCTGCTGATGGCTCTGCAGCCAGGGCCCCTTCCTAATCATGATAGCATAGTGACATACTTTAACTAAACTCACCTGAAAACACACTGAAACAAAAGCAAAACCCATGATTTTTGCTAAACTTCAATTTTCTGACAGAACTGCACTGAGAAGCAGTGACACATATTTTATCAGGAGACCCATGTATCAGCAGAGTGGGAATGCATCACTGCAAACCCTTCTCCAATTCCCAGCCTAAATCTTACCAGAGCTCTGATGCATTTCATGCAGCATGGCCAGAGAGATTTAAAGCTGCCTCACATCAATATATCCTGAGCTTGTAAATGACAAACTCTACTGGTGTCACACACACTTAGAATCAATGGCAAACTTAATCTCCACTGCAATGGAGTATTGATTTACCTACATTGACTTACATTCCAATATAGTAAATTGATAGATCTCCCTGGCATTGACACAAATGCAGGGTAAAGGTACTTCTATCAGTGTAACTTGTACCTAAGAGAAATAATTTTAGCAGGGTTAATTTTTCCCCCAAGTTTCCTTTCAGATATGGTTGGACAGTCATAAGCAGGCAGGTTAGTTCCTTAAGGCATATAAGAGTCGACAGTAATGCTGAAAAGAAGAATCCTCCAAGGGAGTTTGGAAAAGCAGAAGGCAGCACACACTGCTATGTCTTGCAAAGCTCAGCTGTCCATGTTTGCATATGCCCACATGCATTTGGGCATGTGAATTCTGCCAGTTTTCTGCCAGACTACAATGAAATAACTGAAGCCACTTGCACCAGCAGTCTGAGGTTAAATTAAACCATCGGGGGACCTGGGGAGATCTGGATTCCATGCCAGCTTGTAGTGGAAATTTCTTACTGAGTCTGAGGCAAGGAATATTAATAAGAAAATCAGAAGAGTGGATGCATACAAATGGCAGCGATGCATAGTAAGAGGTAGAATGTTTCCTAGCAACACGGGCTTTAGGCTTGTTAGTTTTGGTTAGCATTTTCTGACTAATAGCTGCAATTCGTATCTGTACTGCTGCTCACTTGCCTACCTGTATTGAAAGAGAGAGAAAAAGCAAGAGAAAATACCAGGTAGGGTCTGTATGTGCCAGACTACATGTCTGCAGGTGAGACCTTTGCACATGAAGGACCTGCCAGTGGTCAAAAAAATCGATGGGCTGAAAGTGCTTCTTCAGATGCCCATTTCTGCCATGTGTGAACTAGCTCAGACTTGGACTTTGTGCTTCAGGCAGCTGAGCCAGGGCACATGAGTTTCACCCCCACTGTATTTCTGCACTTCCCTTCTTCCTTGTGTCCATTTCATTAGTTGCACTTGCTGCAGGAATCCTCCATGCCTAATTCTGCTCTCAGAATTATCAGCGAGAGACCCTTGACTTCACTGGTAACTGGCAGAGCCCTTTTATTTATTTATGGATTTTGTCTCTGGCTTTATTTACACCATGTCCTCAGAGAACAGTGTAGGAAACCAGCTTCTCCGTGTGTGTGTGTTTATGTGTGTGCTATGTGTAGGTCTTGGCACACTGGGACCTCTGCTCACCTATTGCAAGGCAAATAATTCATGTCTTTCCTGAAGGTGTTTGACAAATGCTTTGAACTGCTCGGGTGCTACAAAAACAATTCCTAATTAAACCCCCAGCCATCCCTTTAGACAGTATCTGTGACCAATATGGGCTTGATACAGGTGTCAGCTTAGGGTGTGACCTAGGTTTTCCATATGTGTACTTTGGAACAAGCTCTATTTTCTCCGTACAGACCTTGCTGACTTCTCAGCCTGTCAGTACTTCCAGAGCTCAGCCTCTCTCAACCTCCTGGAGAGCTCCATGTATTTTAAGTCCTGTTTCCTTTCTGCAAGAGGAAAGAATGGGAGAGATGCTTTAGAGAGCATGTAAGTTTTCACATTGTCCTTAACTCCTCTGCTCTGCTGGAGTAGAAAAAATCACCCAGTTTATGTAAATGCTGTGAAACAATTGCTGTAACCTGGGGCAGCACAGCCAGGGACACAAGCTGTTGCACCCCAAATGAAATGGGATTTCAGTCCCATGTCCTCCAGAAATCTGTCTGTAGCTTCAAGTTTTTAAAGTCAAGGACCAGGACTTTACCACAGTCCATGGCATCTCTAGAGGGGATGGCACCAGCTCCTTTGTCTCATTTCTTTCCCCATAGTTCATGATCTCCATAGACCTCACTTCCCCAAGAGCAAGGCTGTGGAATAAATCTTACTAACCAGCAGAAAAATCACACAGGAGAATGAGTCTGAGAAGTGTCCAGCCATGAGAAAAGCTCAAGACAATCCCTGCATTTTACTAGAACAAAAGCAGCATATTCACAAGTCATGAAATCACTGGAAATGAGGCTTCATTCAGTCCTTGAGACTGGCTGTTTATGTCTTGCATTCAGTTTTTATCTACCATGAAAAACTGTCTGGGTAAGAGGAAAGCAAGCAGGTTTTTGATGTACAAAAAAGAGCAAGGCCCAATTAACTGAAGAGGGAGATTTCATTTATTTGGGTTATTTAAAACTCAGCAGTCTTTGTTAACAGCTGCTCAGCTTGAACAAGCAACCTCTCTCTGAAGGAGTCCCACTGCTCCTTCTTCACCCCAGAGCTGGGAAAGTGCCCAGTGGCATCCATGAGTCATCCAGAGAGGCCTCCAGCAGAGGCTGCTCTGGGTAACTTGAAAGTGTAAGCCCCAAATTCCCTACTTTTCTGGGCTAAGCAGAGAAAAGGGAGGGAGGAACTACAGAACTATTTATTTCCCTTTCTGCTTAGGTTTAGAAAGCCTGAAGAACAGAAACAGTTTGTGGAAAGGTACCAAATTGTGACTGGACAATGAGATCCCAAAACAAAGCAACTTGTTTTGCCTTATTCAAGATCTCCAACATAAATATCTGCCATCTTATACTTTTATAGATCATTGATAGGGGATGCTGCAAAGCTGGGGAGGCTTGTACTCTCCTAGAAGCCTGTGGGAGTACAAGGCACTATAGATTCAAGGATGTTGACTGCCACAAGTCACTTCCTAAGACCATGGGACTCTCTTTTCCATGGGGTAAAACATATGACAAAGTGAAGGACACGGCAGTGCCAGATCTGCTCATAAAGGACGTTGCAAATATGTAAATAATGGATTTTCAAGGTGATATTGAATGACGTTGTTAATATTTGGCAAGGTTTTGTTCCATTTTGCACCTATAATAAATCCGGAAGGTAAACCTTGGATTGTGTCCGCCTGTCACATGAGTAAATGTAATGAATGCACAATTAAATTAATTAATGAGTAAGGTGATACAGCAAGGAAGTGCTCCTCTTCATGGTAGAATGCATCTCATGAAACCAGCAGGGGTTTCCTACTACCATTTACAGTGTAGAGAAGGAAAACAGATGACCCATGATTCTAAATCAAGGATGAGACTCTTCCAGGTCTCCTCCAATCTGTTCCACCAGGATCCATGACGGATAAGTGCTCTCCAGTTCAGAGGCAGGAGGCTGATCTGCTGAAACCTCTGCCTCTCTCCTGGCCAAACTGATTCACTGTTTCTCTGCACCGCAGGGAATTCCTCTTGGTTTGGTTCATTTCTTCACTTTTTCACTTTCATTATGACTGTGAGTTCTTCAAGCTGATCTTGTCTTTTTTTTTTCTCTGTGGTTTAACAGAACTCAGAGGAATAACCTCTGGGCATGAGAATAGGCCACGTGAAATCCCCAAAAGGCAACCTGGGAAAGTCCAGAGCTGAAAATCCAGTGTATGCCTTTCTTCAGAGGGTAAGTTCATGCAAGATATTGGTGCTGCAGATGTGCCTGCTGAAGGTGGCCTAAAACTACTTCATGGTGGAGTGGGATTGGTCCCGTGTGAGCTACCAGAAGGCAGCACATCTTCTTCAGCAGCTCTTCCATGGAGACATCAGGAATTCCCCTCCCAATTCCAAAGAAGTGAGGAGTCCATGCAGCACGACTGATCAACATCAGAGAATGGAGAGATCTAACAACACAAACTGCCTGATGGCACGGCACTCCTGTGGATCAGGAGGTGGGATCAGTCAATGTAATGCGTCCCACCTCCCTGGGCCCCACATCTGCCCCAAACAAGGAGTATTTTGGTCTCCATAAAAAACACTTAGCTTTTCACAGAAGTGGCAGCTGTTCCTTTAGAGGCAGCTGCCCGGGTCTGGCTCATTAAAACCAAAGCATCGCACAGTAAAAAACACTGGGTGCCCGAAATACCTCTGAAGCCCTGAAGAGGGAGAAAAGTGCAAAAGTGCAGTTGTCTGTTCAGCAGCCCAGCAGCTCCCTCCTCTGCACCCCTGGGCTTTCCCGGCTTCCTCTGCAAAGGTGGAAGCGAATTTCTGTGTTTCTATTTGGTCATCAGCTGATGAGATGCCAACACCAATGTTAATTTTCCCCTGCTGTAAATAGGCTGTTTAAGGCCCCAGCCAATGACCATGAAAGCTGCTGGAAAGAGTCCCACTGATTTCAATGGCTGTCCAACAAAACACAGCCATATATGCTGAAAATTAATCACAGATCCTCCATATTTGCTTCTCACAGGTCACAGGACTGTCCTCTGTTACTCATAATTATCATTATTATTGTCATTACTGGATTTGAATTAATGCCCATGAGTGCAGATGGACAGAGCTTTTTATTGAACTCAAATTCTGTCATTTAACTAGGACTTTCTCAGAACTTAAAACAAAGGAGAACAGTTCCAGATGCTGATTTTCCCTGCACATCCCCACAGCTGCCAACCAGCTATGATGTCCACAGCAAAAATTGAATTTCTATAAGTGAATTGTTAAATCTGTCCAAACGTTCTTCACATATTGCAACAAGAAAGTAAAAACCTTAAGCAGAACAGCAGAGACTGCCAGAGGAATGTTAACAAGTTAGCTAAAGACAAGGGTCATTAACTCTTAAAAGAAAAAAAAAGACTGCTCTGTAGTTTAAAGGAGAACTGTAATTTCATCTTTTAGCTTTATAGATAACAGTGGGATTGTGGGAAATGCAATAGTTGTCAGCTCTGCATGTACCCAAATAACACTTTTTTAATAAAAGGAGCTCAAAATCTATCACCACTTTGATTTCAGCTCAGTAAAGCTAATATTAATGTTTGTTTTAACATGGACATTTAATTGTGTTTAATCACCTTCTGCAAAAATCAATTTAGTTGATACTGACCAGGACTGGTCAGCAGAGATAAGGAAGAGCTGTATTCTAGCTACTCCATCCTATTACACTCAGCTCAAAGCAGACAACTAATTAATGTGGCTATTCTCAGAAAACTCTTGAGAGGAAAGGAAAATGCTCCTCTTGTTTGTTGGTTAGGTTTTTTTCAGATGAATAACTCAAGAAACAGTAAAATTCAATGGCTTCCTCGAGGTCACACAGTAAATCTCTGGCAGTGCACAGAATGAACTTCTTGCTTCTATCTGGCACCCTCATGTCTAAAGCCATTCTTTGCTTAAAATGAGGACATTTTTCACTAACTAATCTGATGCTGATCACAGTGTATTTTGGTAGTCAGCTCTCCTTAAACTGCTGGTTTAAACACCACTTAGTTTTCACTGAGACCTCTAAGAATGTGGAGTCCAAGCCTTGCCCCAGCACCACACAGGACTGTGCTCACCATGTCCCTAGGTGCTGCATCCACAAGCCTTTTGAACACTTCCTAGGATGGTGATTCCACCACTTCCCTGGTAGCCTGGCCAATCTTCCAGCAAATAATTTTTTCCTAATATCTAACCTAACCCTTCCCTGGCACGACTTGAGGCTGTTTGCTCTTGTCTTTTTGTATTGACCTTCTGCTGCAAAGTATGAACTTTATGGCAGTGCTCAGTGAACTCAAGGTTTTCCACTCAGAGCACAAATGTGAATTTCAGGCATATTTTACCATGAAGTTTGCTTGGAAAGCTCTAGGCTTACCTCCTGGCACACTTTGTAATTCATGCCACAACTTAGATCTGCATTATTAACCATAATATTTTATATTTACAGAGCATCCTCCAGCCAGGGATCTCAGCACACTTCTTATCTATTATTAAAACCTTTCAACATGCCTGCAGAGTGAACTTGACATCATTTAGTAGATGGAGAAACTGTAACATAAGAGAGAAAAAAGGCTAAAAATTTTAAAAGAAGTTATTTGACAATGTTTCTATTATTTTCCTTGGGGAAAAAAATGTACTTATATTTAAAAGTTCTTGGGCTTGACAAGAGTAATGAAGTTGTTCAGCCAACTATGACCATCATAGATATGCCCAGAGATGACAGTGCCTGACACAGTCAACAGCAAATCCCCAAACAGCAATGTGAATATTACATATTTCTTGTTTTATTAACATAGAGTGTACATGCAATTATCTGTGGCATGTGCTTATATTTACTCTACAGAAATTAATACAAATTTGATCCCAATAGCCAATTTTGAACAAAGCTTTGGCAAAGGTGACTTGTGCTAGTTCTCTGCTCTAGCCATGCAGTGTGTTTGCTGTATTTAATTGGCCTTCAGTGGCTCCTTACTCCTATCAAGGATAATCCACAATTGGCTCAATGGCAACAGAGAAAAAATGTACCAGAGTGACTTGGAAGAGGTTCTTATTTTCAGGACAGTGGAATCATTGGCAAATTCCCTTGGGATCCTTCAGCATGAGTCAGCAGCTCATCCAGGGAGCTGACAAATGCCCCAGCTATAGACTGAAGGTGTGATTCTTTGGGGATGTAAGAAAATCAGATTTTTGCTACTTTGTGACTCAGGTTTGTGATGTGGAGTGCATTAAAGGATGGTTGATTTTAAAGTTACTCCACAGTTTTTCAAGAAAAGACAGAAATTCTTGACTTACAAGCAAAACCAGAAATGTTTGATATGTTTTATGTCATCTAAAATATGAACCAATCCTGGTATATTCTCTAATAAATACTCCGGTATTAGTGAAAAAATCTGGCTTCAACTTTCCCGTAAACCTACGGGGCTGCCAAACAAACTAAATGCTGCAGATAAGTTGTAGCCCCGCGATTCCACGCTACAGTTATGCCACCTACAGGCACTGATACCAACTTCACACGAGTGCCTGCCAAACTTGCTACGCACTTCTTTTTTCGTCTGCTGAGGGAACGCTCAATGCCTGACCTTCGACCCATAAAAACATTTGGTTCAGGTTATCAAAAATTAACACAGTTAACTAACTGAGCAGGCTTCTTGCCTATCACTTTTGTACTGTGACTCTGAAGCAATGGGGATACTGAAATCGACTTTATCAAGTGACTTTTGTAATGGGTGGGAAGTGTTACAGCAAATCCAGAAATAGCCACAAACTCCAAGGAAATCCAGCAGCTTTGGGGTGATATACAGACAGACCTCCCAATGCCATATATTCCTGTGCCCAAAATAAGCATTGCAATATTAATAATGACAGTGTAATTACTTCAAGGGATTTTAGATAATCAGTTTGAAGAGATTCTTTTCTGCAAAGCAAAAAAAATCTCATTAATGTTTTTATGAAGGCAGGCAATGGGGATGGAAGTTTTGCAAGAGAGATGTTAGCACCTCCAGTAAGACTGCAAAGTATCACCCTGCTGTCTTGGGGTAGGGCTGCATCCAAAGCCAGGGCAAAGTGAAGTACCACTGCACAGGTCCCTTCCCAGCAGGGCTCGCCTGTAGCTCACCTGAGAATCCACTCCTCTGGCTCTCTTCACGTTCCCAGGCTGGGGATGATCACAGGCCATGGTATTGCAGCTGCCATCTCTAGTCTCCTTGCGGCTTAATTTCCTGAAAATTAAGTCAGAACATACATGAGGTAATTAAAGGATGTTCTCTCATCCCTCTTTCCTCATCCCAAGGGACATTTTAGAGTATATACTACTTACCAGCTGCAAAACAATCTGTTATTCACTTGCTTCCACTTTAGAGATCTTTCAGTATTTAAAGAGGGCCTGTAAGAAAGATGGGGACAAACATTTCAGCAGGGCCTGTAGCAATAGGACAAGGGGTTATGGTTTGAAATTAAAGAGAATTGATTTATATTAGATATAAAGAAGAGTTTTTGACAGTGAGGGTGGTGAAACAAAGGCACAGGTTGCCCAAACTGGTGGTGGATGACCCATCCATGGAAACATTCAGGGCCCAGTTGGACAGGTCTCTGAGCAATCTGATGCAGTTCAAGTTGTTCCTGCCCATTGCAGAGGGCGTTGGACTGGGTGACCTTTAAGGTCCTTAGCAAACCAAACTATTCTGTGATTCTACAGATAACTCAGCTGAGCTTACTGCCTTTTTGTCTGTGATTTTGCTGGTTCATCTGGTTACAGACAGTGCTGGGGGATCACTTTTGCATTCAAGCCCCTCAGGCTATTGAGAGGTCTTGATACTGATGGATTTTGGGCCAGCTCCATTGTGCTGTGTTAACAACTGGTCTGACAGAGGCTGCTCTTGTTTTTGGGTGGCTGAGAGACGTGCTATGAACTGGGAGAGAAGGGGGGAATTCAGACTCCCTGAGGAAATGAGATGTAGATGAGCACCCAAACCTGCGCAAGTGCTGTCACCCTTATAGTGTGAGGCTGCAAATTTTGGGTGACCTGCTCTCTGTTATCTTTGCAGTGCCCATTACAGGAACACATGAAATCTGGGGAGCCTTCAGCTCAGCAGCTCTGGCTGGGATAAAGTGAGCTCTGAATGATGTTGACTGCCTCAGGATTGGCAACAGAGATTTGCCTCTCCCCTTCTCCTGTGACATCGAGGATGGATTTCTTCAGCTCGCCCTGCAGCACTGGTTATGGAAATATTTCTATAATACAGAAAGGTTGGACTTAAGGAAGAGCTTTTTCACAGAAAGAGTGATTAGACACTGGAATGAGATGCCCAGGTGTTGGGAGGTGGGGGAGTCCCATTCTCGGAGGTGTTAAAGGACAGACTGGACGTGGCAGTCCGTGCCCTGGTCTGGGTGACACGGTGGTGTTCGGTCACAGGCTGGACTCGATGCCCTCAGAGGCATTTCCCAACCTGACTGATCGTGTGATTCTGTCATTTACACCGTCTCCATGGCTTTCATTGCCTGCAATTAAACCACGAAAGGACACAAAGCTCACACGCGTGAAATAGCTGCTGCTTTCTCCCCCTTAATCTCCGTTTCCTACTTTAATTTCCCGGATGCCTCCACTTTTACCCCTGTTTCCCCGGTCTGGGAGTGCCGCGGTCGCACAGACCCCTCACGACCCCTCAGGGCCGCTTCCCGCCAAAACCGCCGCGCGCCGAGTCTGCCCTCCGTTGCTATGCGCGATGACGCGCCCCTCCCTGCTTTTTTGTCATTGGCTGCGCCGATGGCGGCGGGGGACGGCACGGCACAGGATTGGCTGGGGGAGGGAGGCGGGGCGGGCGCAGGCGCGGTGCACGTCGGGACGATGGCGGCCATCGGGGTCCACCTGGGCTCCACCTGTGCCTGCGCCGCCGTGTACAAGGTGAGGGGCTGAGAGGCCGTGTCTGGGTTGGGGGGGTCGTATCTGGCCAGGGCGTCCCTGCCGGTCTGGGGGGACATGGGCAGGCCGCGGCCTGGTGTCCCCTGGGCGGTGAGCCGCTCACGGCGGTACCTCTCTCTCTGTGTCTCCCCTCAGGATGGCCGCGCGGATGTGGTCGCCAACGACGCTGGGGACAGGGTCACCCCCGCGGTCGTGGCGTTCTCGGAGAGCGAGGAGGTGAGGCTTTTTTCCTCTTGGGGGAGGGAAGGTCTGCTTGCTGCTCACTTATTTACTTTTTTATTTATTACTTTATTTTTCATCCAGGTGGTTGGCTTAGCTGCAAAGCAAAGTAGGATAAGAAATATTTCGAACACCGTAGTTAAAGTAAAGCAGATCCTTGGGCGAAGGTAAGAGAACCGGTGTGAAAGGGGTGATGGGAAGTTTAGTTTTGTCCATTAAAGCTGGTCAGTGAAGCTCTTCAGCACAGATGCTGAAGGTGTTTTAATATATTATGATAGTTAACAGGAGGTATGTTATCTCTGAAAAAAATCTTCCGATTATAGAATCAGAATGGTTTGGGTTGGAAGGTACCTTACAGATCGTCTTGTTCCACCCTCCAACCACGGGGGCGCAGGGAAGGCACACTTTGCACTACACCCTGTTGATGTTATGAACTTCTCAACTTACACTTTATCCCATGAGTAAAGAGATTTGTGGTATTTTAAGTGTGAATTTGTTTGTGAAAATGAAATTCTGAAATTTATTACCAGGTTGAATATATACTTTTTCATTTATACTTAAATTTCTTAACGGAAATGTTTAGTTACTTGGTTGTTTCTCTGTGTGTAAAATCAGCTGTGGTTTTGTTTGCATGAAACTTTGTATTGCTTTTACTGCAACAGTGAAACACCTTCATGTCGTGCCTGTTGTGGTTCCTCGGTTAGTGGAGCTGTAATGGTTTGCACTGGCAATTAGAGAGACTGGAACAAAACTTGGGTTGTGCTAGTGGGTTCTTGGGTTAGATCTGACACCAGATATGTAACAGAACTTTTTAGTGGTGTGTTACAGTCCATTCATTGAAGGGAGCTGACAGGATGCTGTCCATTCTGATGTATTCCTCACCACTTTTCAGCTCTTAATGTTATTGAAAACTTTTATAATGGCCACTGAGGCTAGTAGGTTAGAATGGTGTGTTTGGATGTGTTTTCCCCTTTCCCTAACTAGAAAGTATTTTTTCAAATGTTAATTATGGAAAAGGTATTGAAAGTCAGAACTTTTTTTTCTACTGTATAAATGTATCTGTAGAGTGGAAACAGGAGTTTTGGTTGAAGTATAGTTTGGTATGTTGGCGACGTTATAAGGAATATCAGTGAGATGAATTTGTGCGATTACCCTTGAACAAATGATTTATTTTGTTATTTTGAATCTGTCGACAGAGCTGGTGACCCACAGGCAGAGAAATATATTGCAGAAAGCAAATGCCCTGTGAGTATGATCTAGAATTTTTGCTGTTCCCAGAGTAACTTATATAACTTTGTTTTTCTTCTTGTCATTGTTTGTGCCACTCATGTTTGTGTTCTGCAGTGATCAGCACTCATTATGTGATATCCATTTGCTTCTGTGTTTCTCTTTCTATCAAGTATTTAACTATGTTCTGAGATCTGCCAGGTAATATGGTCCAACAGAAAAAATTTTCATCTATTTCTTGGCCATTCTCTAAAGGGATGAATCTTAATATGTTTGAGTAGTAGCAGTGTGGATTGTCTCTGTGGTAAAGATGCTCAGGTGTGATAAAAATGCTTAACCAGTTGATTTAATCTCAGTATTGAATTTGCATAATGCTCTGCTTGTTACTAGAAAATTTTTCAAAACAAGAAAAAAGTTATCCTGGAAAATACATTCATAAAGAAGGAGCAAGTTTTTCTCTGGGTTTTGACTATTCATATTGTTGTGGTTTTATAAATAGCTGGTCTTTTTCTTATGGAATATAACCAGGCAAGTACTTTTGTTCTAAACATTGCTTTTGTGCTAAGGAAAACTTAAGAGAAAAGGGAAATCTGGAGTCTTTAAGTCCTTGAATGTCACTGCTGTGTATGTTGGATGATCCAGGTCTTTTTGTAATCTTTGATAAGCATCTTGAAAGCATTTATTTCCTTGTGGTAGAGTGCTTAGACAGAGGGTACTCAATCTGGTTTTTTTTACTTTGAACAGAAACCAAGTTAAACATTACTTTTTGTTATTAACCATGTTACATATCTAACAAAAGTGCATTGGTTTTGCTTACAGATAATTGAGAAGAATGGAAAGCTTCAATATGAAATAGATAACAAACTTATTAACCCAGAAGATGTGGCAAAATTGATCTTCAGTAAAATGAAAGGTAATTGAAATAATAGCATTTTAGATTTTTAAACTGTCATCATATTTCAAAGATGTGGTATGTTGTTTTCTTTGCTTTTAATCAACATGTTCTGCCTGTGTTTATAAACAGAGACTGCTCAGTCTGCTTTGGGTTCAGATGTAAACGATGTTGTTGTCACTGTACCATTTGATTTTGGAGAGAGTCAGAAAAATGCCCTTGGGTAAGAGGATTAAGATTTTCTATTACTTAACATGCCTAAAGCAGAAAGGCTGGAAGATCAGCACTGAGAATTCTGCTGGGATTCAGTTTGCAACTGTCAAGGTATTGGGATGTTATTTGAATTGGGAAAATATCGAAGCAGGAGATTAAATTTTTACTTTAGGAGCTTTTCATGCAATTCACTGATGTAACCAGAAAGACATTCTGAATCATTTAGAGTGAGAGGGAATTTTGGTATCGTCAAGGACAGAACATCATTTCACATCAGGATGTTCAGTGTCCCCATTGAAATGTAAATAGTTTCTCACACTTATCCTTAAATTCTCCTCCCTTCCCTTTATACTCACCATACCAAGTGGTGTTACCTGACTGAGGCCTGGTATGTCAGAGTGCAGATATGGAACACACTCCAGTATTCTACTTGGAAATTCTGTTTGGAAACACTTCCTCTGTAAAAGCTCCTCCCTATAAAAACATCAGTATGCTTAGAGCATAGTTGGCAGCATCTACTTCTGCTTTCTGATATGGAGAATCCCTTACGTTTAACTGTCACAAAATACTTAAAGGACATCTAAAATTTGGTCATAAAACTTGAATATTTATATTGAAGCGTTCTGCTGCTCTGGTATAAAAGTTTCAAAATACTAGTTGGAAGCAACAAGTTGCAAGGTAGTCACAGGGTTACTAAAGTTTCATGAAAACACAGGAAGAAAGTGGAAGAAAGTGAGGAGCAGTAACTTAATTTTGGAGTTATTTTTTTTTTTAGCATGTTATCTATTGAAATAATGTATCAAGAACTTTTACTACCACACTTAAAGATAAAGTACCAATTTTAATTGAGGATGGGCGTTTTAATCTTGTAGTTGAGGGGGTTTTGCAGTTTCTATGGGTTATGTAGACTGATAGATCAGAGTTTTCTTTGACAATGAGCACACAGCAGATCCAACTACCCAAAGAACACAATACCAACTGAACTTCCTAATACCTTTCTTTTCCAGTCACTTAGCTTTGCTAATACCACAGTGTAACCAAGTTCTGAGTTGGTGGCACATGTAGTTCAGATGAAATGTCACTAGTGTGCGACTATAGTGAAACCACTAAAGGAAAATGAAATGGTGTGCTTTATCACAGGGAAGCAGCTGCAGCTGCTGGGTTTAATGTTATGAGATTAATCCATGAACCATCGGCAGCCCTTCTCGCTTATGGAATTGGCCAAGATTCACCCACTGGGAAAAGGTAAAATTCTTTTATTTTACTTGTTAAGTTTAAGCTGCTGTACTTAAGTCCTGAGAAATCTTAAATGAGAGGATGATGTGTTGCCTTAGCAGTCAATAAAAAATTAATGATCTGAGGCTTGGGTGTTTTTTTTTTTGTTTGTTTGTTTTTGTTGTTGTTGTTTGTTTTTTTTCCCCTCTCAATAAAACCAATAACCATTTAGAACTTGTAATTCCATAGTGTTTTGGATCACTTTGTCTTGGTTTTTATATTTCTAGAATTCATTACAGATTTGTCCTGAGATTCTGACTTTCTATTTAGTGAGCTGATTGGCTTGGAATAAAATGCAACGTTTTTGAACATATTTTGATGTAGCTGTTTTTAATTGTGGCAGATGGGATCATTTGATATGCTGGAACAACTAAAACATAGTTCTTAGGTTCTGTATGTACATTTGGTGGGGTTTTTTTGTTTGCTTGTTTGCTTGTTTGCTTTGTTTTTTCCTTGGTTTGTAATTTTTTACCTTTCTCATATACTTCATGCCTGTAATCTTGAATGTTAATTCTCAGTTGTTTTGAAGGAAAAGCCTTGGCTACTCTCACTGTATGAAATACTGTTTCTTCTTTAGCAAATACTGTCAAGCAGTCAAATGCATTAAACACCCCAAATCAAATTCTCTCGACAAAACTGGTTAAAACCTGCAGTACATGGTTTGGTGTAATCTTTATAGGCAGTGTGTGAAAATTAACATCATTTTAATGGTTTATTAGTGCTACTTTCAGTATTTACCTTTTTTTACGTGGCAGCAATGTGTTGGTTTACAAACTTGGAGGAACATCACTTTCTATCACAGTCATAGAAGTAAACAGTGGAATATATCGTGTGCTTGCTACAAACACAGATGATAGCATTGGTGGGGTTTGCTTCACAGAAGCTCTGGCACAACACTTGGCTTCTGAATTTCAGCGGTAAGTTTAGAATTCCAAGCATGTTCCTGTTAGGACATGAACTTAATTATCTGGTGCTTCATTTTTAAAAAAAAAAGTAAATCTGCAAACGGTCTGAGTGAAATGGCTCAAATAAAGATACTAAAGAAACAGTCAGTTGATGGGAGCCAAGGAAGAAGACTGGGGAATTCTTGAATTTGTGTGGATGTTGTCTGAAGGTGGTGTTGAACTGTAAGGGCTCAGCTATGAACTCTGCTGTCTTTTTAGTGATGTGTGTGACTGCAGGCTGCTTCTGTACTTTCAATCACAAGCTTTTGGGGTGTCAGGAAACTGACCTGTGTGCTTTTGTTTGGTTTTCTTGCTGTAGAAGACTGTGAAGGAGCTTGGGTCATCGGGCTGAATTCTGCATGGCATGTCTTCCTGTGACAAACAAATGCAGTACCACTAGCTCAATGATCTTGAGGGGGTCAGTTGCATACTGTCACAAAGACTTTTTGGATAAAATATACTATTTTGTTGACATATCTAATGTTCACTGTTCTGTTTATTCTTAATCTGTGGTTAAAAATCAGTAACTTGCAGACCTTTTCTTGCTGTTCTTTGCAGTCATTTATGGAATTTATTCAGCTAAGAAATTATGCAGAAAGATTTTAATCTGTATGATAATCACTAATGCCAGAGTTCAGGCTGCCCTCTTCACAGTAGTCTCTAGCTGATATTGAAATAAATACTTTTTTTTGCAAGCCTTCAATAGAGGTATTGCAGTTAATACTGAAATGTCTGTAGAAAAACAGTTTAATAGCTTTAAACTGTTTCCTTTCAGAAAATTAGCATTTTCAGGTAAACTCCTGCCTTTCTAAACTGGTATCTTCTGGGATTTTTTTTTTAAATACAGGTCTTGTAAGCATGATATTAGAGGAAATCCCAGAGCCATGATGAAGTTAATGAACAGCGCAGATATTGCAAAACATTCTTTATCAACTCTGGGAAGTGCAAACTGTTTTGTAGATTCATTGTATGATGGATTGGATTTTGATTGTAATGTGTCCAGGTAAGGCAAATCTTGAAGCTACTGCCTTTATATCAAACTGTTCTTGAAATCTTCATAGGTGATATTTAGAATGTTAAACAATCTTTGATTTCTGGTGGCACGTAGAAGTAAGACAGAAAGCCAACCTGCTTTGTTTCATGTTGATGGCTCTGTTAAGATGCAATCTGTAGTAGTTAGGGCAGTAACACTAACAGTGTTGCCTACATTGTTTGAAAATGAAGTGAAAAAAGCACAAGGAGACCTCATCTCTGGAGTATGGTTGTTGATGAAAGGGATGTAGATACTGTAATGAATCAAGGTGGCTGTTTCTTCCCCCCCTTACTGTTTTTGTAGTTGTATTTTCCTTAAAGAAAACTTTTTGATTCATCTAAATGAGCTCCAGAATGACAGAAATCATGGAAGCCTTAATGCTGTCTGTAGTGACAGCTGGAATAGATAGATATTTTCTGTCTCGTCACTTATACTGATGTCCTGCTCTTAACTCTCTTCTCCCGTGGGATTATTCTTATTGAGATGTTTAGCTCGCTTTGATTGCTCACACAACAGCATCTTTAGCAAAATGAAACAGGCTTTTCCGTTCCAGAACTGTGCACCCACTGGTGCAGCAGTTGTAGCTGCTCAATAAGGTGCAACATGTTTTCAAGCTTGAGAAGAAACACTGTATAACTTGGTTTGGCTCTCCTTTTGGATAAGGATGCTAATTCTGCAGACCTTGACTTGCTGTGTTCATACAGAGGAACAACTTCCTTTTCAAACTTGCAAGAGACAAAAGCAAGCACAAGTTTGTTTTTTAAATTGCTTAAACTATTCCCTGTGTGCAAATCAGAACACAGCTTGGTATGCCTCTGAAAATTCAAATTTGAGTCTCTTTATCCATTTTAAAGATGATTAAGCAGTTTCAGGATGTTTACTTCTTTATTTTTTCACATATGAGACAAGACAGCAGTATTGGGTTTTGTTGAGACAACAGGGCTGATTTTTCTCTAGAGTGCACCAAAGAAGAATGAATGTGCATTCCATGTAGGTGTTAATGATGGAATTAATAGCACAGATATTTTGACAAGAACAAAATCACTTCAAGGTTAATAGTTGGAAAAGATTTTTATTTTTTTTAAATCCCTAAATACCAGGTATAGCTGGAGAACCAAATGTATTCTAAAAATTATCGTTCTTCCATTTCTGGTATTTGCCTCTGTGGATGAGATGACCCTTCTTCATTGCATTTATTTTTTTCTCTTCTAGGGCCAGGTTTGAACTTATCTGTTCTTCACTTTTTGGTAAATGTGTAGAAGCCATTAAAAACCTCTTGCAGGAAGTTGGGTTTACAGCAGATGATATTAATAAGGTAATAATAGTTTGCTTAACTCCCCAAGAACAGTATTTATGGGGGCCTATGTTACTTGCAGATGGAAATTATTTCATGGTATGTTTTATAACTATAACTGGGATCTAACAAAGCCTATCAACTCAAGATCTTTAGAACTCCTATATTTGTTTTGATTTCAGTTACTTGATGTTAAGTATAAGGTAGAGTCAGATTCAGTTATGTGTGTTTACTGCTGCATCCATTTTGTGTATTTGTGTAACTTGTGGTGGAGTTGAGGAGTACCTTCATGTACAGACTTTCTTCTGCCTTCACTAAGCTTTGGATGGGGTTTGCTGACACTTCTGAAGGAAGTGCAAGTTTTGACTTAGAGTTGACAAATAACTTAGTATCTGCTTGGTGCCTGTGCTCTTCTTGGTTGGCTTAAAAGAACCAAAGCACTTAAAAACCACGTTAGGTACCAAACTATAGAGTGCTTTAATGCCAGACTTGGTGAGCAAAGTAGCGGATGTGAGTAGGTTAATTCAAATAGCTCTTCTCTTGATGTAAGAGAGTAACTTCCTCTCAATCTCCGTATGCCTCTGTGCAAGTGGTGCTGCATTTGCTACAGGTGGAATCAGCGTTTCCGATTCTGCAGCTAAACCTGGCTGGTGCTTTTAGTGACACTTGATGCTATTTCAGACTCTCAATTAGTATTTGCTGTGTCACATCTCAGTTTTCCTGGTGGATAATGAAGTATCCCAGGCCGCTGTTCAGAGAACAGCTTTTCAGGTGGCAGTGTTAGGCATTAGAACCTTTAAGATTCTTAGGCCTTAATGCTTTGGGAAAGAAACACTTTAAAAATAACCTAATTCACAACTCTTTAACTTATGGTTTACGTGAGGAAAAGTGGGAATTAGCTTTGTTTCCAAATCCGGTTGATTTCAACAAAGTCACTGTAGTGACTTGGACTTATGGACAAAACCTGACTTGCTCCTTCCTATAGGTGCATGATGGAAGGGTGAATGTCAAGCAGCACAGGTCACACACAACATGAGGAAGTTTTAGATTCCGAGAATGGAATTTGTAGTGTGAGGAAAATCAAACACTTAAATAAGGGCCCACAGACTCTGTGGAATCTAGATTTATGGAGATAAAGTCCTGAGCAGGTTGTAACTGTACCTGTTTTGGGCAGGAGTTTGGACTAAATCATCTCTGTAAGTCCTGTTATTTTTGTGGTGAATTTCTCAAATTCAAGCACTGTCTGTATCTGGCTGATTCTTGCTATAAGAAACACTTTTTCAGGACACCATTATTTCTTTAATTTCAAATGCAAAAGTATCAAAAGTCAACCAAATATTACATCTGTTTTTGTTTTAACAACTACAGATGATAAAGATCTGGAGCAGTTTGTGTTTCTGTACTGTGGGTTGTGACCTGTCTGTTTCATTTGATCCAGGACTTGAAAGCATTATGGCATCTTTTCCAGGTAGTTCTGTGTGGTGGGTCTGCTCGAATCCCAAAGCTGCAGCAGCTCATCAAAGACATTTTTCCAACTGTGGAGTTACTGAATTCAATTCCTCCAGATGAAGTTATTCCCATTGGTGCAGCCATAGAGGCAGGAATTCTGCTAGGAAAAGAGAATACATTGTTAGAAGAAGAAGCACTTATTGAGTGTTCTGCCAAAGATATTCTTCTGAAGGTGAGGCTAAAGTTAGAATATTAGAAAACTACTGCTGCAGTGAATATGTAGCACCAATTATACATGATTGTTTTTAGAGAAACAGTATTGTCTTATCTTTTTACAGATTTGGCTATAGATCAGCAGTATGTGGTAAATTAGGTTTATTGACAAAAAAAATTGCAGGAAAAACTGCATGATTTTTAAGGAGAGAGTGATTGTATTTCTTGTAATAGCTGGACTTTTTATAACAATGTCAGTATTTTTGTTTTTTACTTGCTGTGATGGTAAATGTGGCAGAAGGAATGAATCTTGGATTTTCTCATGGAGCGTTGGTGTAACACTTCCAGCTCAGTGAAGCACTTAAGAGAAAGGCATGAACTCTTTTTTTTTTCCTTTTAAAGGGAGTAGACGAGTCAGGGGCTGACAAATTCACAGTGCTATTTCCATCAGGGACACCACTGCCAGCCAGAAGGCAGCACACCCTGCATGCTCCAGGAAACATTTCTTCTGTGTGCCTTGAACTGTATGAGTCAGTGGGGAAAGGTCCCATGAATGAAGAAGATAAATTTGCACAGGTGAGTATGTACTCACTTGTGTGCACTTTTAATAGCAGCCACTGGAAAATCAGTTGGATCTGAAAAAAACAAATGGAAACTAATCCTACCACCACTGAAACTTGTTAGAAAATTAGCATGTTTCTGGCATCAGTCTTCAGACATTCTTCTGTACATGCAAAGTATTGAAGCCCTTTGTAAAGAAACTGAAGTTTCCCTTTTGAATTTCTAAGTGGTTGTCAGGGCTTGATGCTGGGCACTACTGTAGTAAGCTCACCTGGGATGAGAGATTCCAGTCATTCCAACAGTGCACAGATCTCCAACATTGTAAAACTAAAACTGCTGGACATAATGAAGTACTCAGTGTGTGTACTGTTGATTACTTTTTGATCTTCCTAGATTGGACAGGATCTTGGTATTAAATATTAAATTTGATTTTACACAGTTGTAAGATGGTATGATTATATCAAGAGAGGATTTAAAGGTATTACTCAGGAATCAGTCTGTGGAGAGCACACTGCTTATTTAAAACAGTGATGATGTGGTTTCCTTGGAAAGCATCAGGAAAGGAGCAGATGTGTCTGAAATTGGTGGAATATCTGAGGAGACTGTTATAACACCTTAGTTCTGCCCAAATATCCTTAAGAATACAGGGAAGGAAAGGCTGTTACCTAATAATTACAGAACTATTCCTATGTAAAGGAAGATACTCAGCTCCTACTGTAGGCTGTGGCCATGGTAGCTATTCCAGCTGTCTCGGTGATAGATCCTGAAAGAAAACCACAGAAACAATAGTGCAAATAACTAAAAATACATAAATTTGCACTACAGGTGAAGGAAGTCCACTAGGACTTGCTTTGATTTGGAATTATTAGTACAAGTTACTAAGCAGAATGAATTGCACATCTTAGCTGTTGTGTCACTTCCATTAAACTGCTGTGCAAGGATTTGGAGGACTTGATGATAATCTATTTTTTTTTCCCCTTACAGATTGTACTCCAGGATTTAGATAAAAAGGAGGATGGCCTGCATGATATACTAACTGTTCTCACTATGAAAAGGTACACAAAACATTCATTGTTCTGCTGTTTGCCTTGCTGTGTCATGCTTATGATAAGCAGCCTTTGCTCCTATTACAGACTAATTTTGTATTGAGAAATTTCAGCATTTCATTGCTTACAGGGCTGTACAGTCCTGTCAGGGGTAAACTGTAAGAATGTGAGTTTTCTGTAGTATCTTCAGTGCTTTCACTATTTGATTTCTAAAGAAGTAAAGCCAAACACAATTGTATAGGTTATTTTTAGCAACTTCTGAACTGTTGATCAGTTTAACCATGCTTGAGAGCAGTCAGGATCTCAAATTTCCTGGGAAAGGGAGTTGGGTAGTTCTGCTGAATGCCCACACTCTTGGGAAAAACTGAGGGATATTTTAGCTCTTAAAGAATCCATGAAGGATTGGAGCATTTACAGTGAAAACCTGTGGCTCTGTCCTTTCAGAGGCAGCTTTGTTAGGTAGAGAACAGTGCCATGGGAAATCAGGATTGAGAAATGTATTGTTTACCTGAGGAGTTGTGTGGGTTGTTTGGGGGTGGTTTTTTTTGTTTGTTTGTTTTTTGTTTGTTTGGGTTTTTTTTGTTTTTTTTTTTTTTNGAAATATGGCTGGCATGATATTGAAGAAATTTCTCTAACTTCCTTAGAATTTCATAGGAGTGCCTGGGCTCATTTGAAATAGTCTAAATGGTTTATAAAGATGTCAGAAGGTGGAATTCTGAGTCGTCAAAGTATATTTGTCTTTTCAGTTTGTTCTGAAGTTCATACTGCTTTTCTAAATAATGCACAAGTTGTCTAGATGTTGGTGAAAAGCTCAATCCCTACTTGCTAGTTGAGTGCAAAATACTTCATTTTCTTATGATGGCTATCAGGTGCATTAATGCCTGTTAATAGACCTCACCTGAAATACCTTGTTTGTCATGCAGAGATTTACACTTGGCACTGATAAGGAAAGCATGCAGAAGAATGGTATTATTTTAAAGGAGGTTTAAGTAATATTCAAGTGAAAACGGAAGAGAAAGTTCAGTAGAAAACACCTATTTCTATCTAAATATTTTCTGTAACTTGAGTATCTAGCTGAAGTAGGCTTTAATATTCTCTTAATTCTTGGATTTTCAAAATTAAGATTTTCCTTGTTAAAGAAGATCTTTAGAATTTAAAGATTACTTACACTTCTTAAAAGTAAAGTTCTCATGCTTTGAAAAGATGTTCTTATCAGTCTGTTGCTGTTACTCAGTCCTCACAATGAATGTTTTGAATAATATTGTCGCCTATTCTGTTTACCAGCCTGTACTAAATAAACTCAATTACAGAATTTTAACACATTCCTGGATCTGTCCCAGCACATGTAGAGAAGATAGATGCTTTAAGGCAAGAAGTGCATATCTAAACACTCACTAAATTTTATAAACCAATTTCATCTGTGTTGAAGAATTTTCTTCCCTGGATGCTTTGATGCTGATCTTTCTTCCTTTCATCTGTATGAACACTACTGTGTATTCTCTCTGGAACATGCAGTAGCATACTGAATGTTGTGTTGAATCCTAAACATACCCCTGTCTTTTATCTAGGGATGGCTCCTTGCATGTTACCTGCACAGATCAAGATACTGGAAAGTGTGAAATCATCACTGTTGAAGTGGCGACATAGTCTTCTTTTGAAAGGCAACATTTTTTCTAAGTTGATTTGTCTCTTGCTGGCTCTTCTGCCAAAGCAATGACTCTCTGGGATGTCTGTGAGGATTCTTAGAGGCCTGTAATAAACTCAAGTAAAATGTTAATTTGCCACCAAGTCTGTGTGGAGTGGAAAGTGTGGTGCAAAATGTTGATCAAGACAAGCAGGCAGCAGATGATTCATTGAATTATCAGCATTCGGTTTAAAAGATGCAAAGCACAAATGCTTGTGCCTGTGGTTCAGCAACAAGCATATTACACAGTCTCAAGATTTTTCCTTACAGCTACTTTTCAGGTCCTATACCCATTTAGCCAGTATACTTGTGGCTTCAGCAAGAGCTAGACTGACAAAAATCCACTCTCTAGTAACTGTACCAAATTGTATTGAAAATCTGTGAGATTGTGATGTGACCTAAAATCATGAAGGCGGTCCCCATTTGTGCTGGCCTATTGAGCAGGTTTGGTTTTGTTTTGTTGGTTTTTGTGGGTTTTTTTTTGTTTTTGTTTTTTTTTGTGTTTTTTTTTGTGTTTTTTTTTTTTTTTTTTTTTTTTTTTTTTTTTTTTTTTTTTTTTTTTTTTTTTTTTTTTTTTTTTTTTTTTTTTTTTTTTTTTTTTTTTTTTTTTGTTTTGTTTTTTTTTGTTTTTTTTGTTTTTTTTTTTCTCCTGGAGATACTCTAAAATGGTGTTGTGGTATTACCTGAAAAATATAAGAGTTAAATGTGCTTATTTATGTGTTAATAAAATACATTTTTTTATGCAGATCTGGCATTCTTCATTCTTTGTGGCAGTGTTCTAACCTGGATGCCATATATTTGGGTAGAAGCTGGCAGGACTTTTCAGTAAGGAGATGGAGCAGACACATGTAGTTACCAGGATTCAAGAGTCTTAGCTTAAGGTTCAGTTAAGGGGCAACAGTTCAGCACTGATAGCAGGTGTTGTAAAATACTGAAAATGTCACAGTAGAGCCTCAAAATCATATATATAAACTAGAGCAATGGCTATCTATCAGGATTTGAAGAAACCTGTCTTCAATTACCTGTTTTAATACAGGCTTCTCAAATTGTCTTGTATTTCAATAGTCTTCCTACCTCACAAAAGCAGCCTGCTCCCTGCCCAGCTACCCTCTGGGTGAGGAACCTTTTCCTAATATCCAAGCTTAAGCTTCCCCTGATACAGCTCACTCTCTGCCTTTGGATCCTGTCACTGGTCACCAAAGGGGTTGGTGCCTGCCCATGTGCTTCCTTTGTGAGGAAGCAGAAGATGATGAGACCTACTCCTCTGGTTTCCCCTCAAGGCCTTCCTTTGAACTAATAGCTTAAAATAGCCTTAAAAACTCCAGAGACTACCTTAATTCCCTTCCCCTGGTAACTTGGTGGGTTTCCTTGTTGCAAAGTCAGTTTGTCAAGACTTTCCCCTCATGAAGCTGTGCTGGCTTTCCTCTATGTGTTTTGCAATACCTCCCAGAATAAGCTCTGTAACTTTACTCCTGTCAGGCCTGTAGTACACCAGCTCCTCTGTGAAAACCCAGAGTGTGGGAATGTGGGGGCAGTGGAATTGCACAGCCTTATAAATACTAAGTAGTGTCAGACGTTTTGAGGGTTTGTTTCGTTGTGTGCGGGGTTGGGTCGTTTGGGGCGAACTCGAAGCCTCCTGTAGGACTCCCTGGCAGGAGAGCGGAGCTGGGTCTCTGCTGACAGACAGGAAACGGCCTCGGGCTGCACCAAGGAAGGTTTAAGTTGCGCAGGAGGAAGAATTTCTTCCCGGACAGACACTGGAATGTGCTACGCACGGCGGTGGCGGAGTCGCCGTCCCCGACGGTGTTGTGGGTCGGGACGGCCACGGCCCTGCTCTGGCCTGGCTGACGTGCTGCTGTCGAGCCAGGGGCTGCATTCCGTGCTCTCGGGGGTATTTTCCAACCTAAAGGATCCTCTGAACGCTACATTAATAGGAATCACCTCCTCCTGCGAGTAGGGTACTTAGATCGCGGTCTTTCTTTTTTCTTTTTTCTTTTTTTTTTTTT
>VXAU01005003.1:291-43105 GCA_013399695.1 Formicarius rufipectus | reverse complement strand
TTTTTCTTTCGTTCCCCCTTCTCCGAACCATGAACAGTGCCTGAACTATTCCTCCGCGGCTCTCCCGCAGCTGTGCCGTCGGAGGGGCCCGGGGGCAGCGGTAGATCTCCCGCTCTCCGCGCCCCCTCAAGGAGTGGGGCCCCCTCACAGAGTGGAATCCCCTCACACTGCGGAGCCCCCTCACGGAGCGGAGCCCGCGCGCGCCGCGCCCCGCCCCCTTCCGGCCCCCCTCAAGATGGAGGACTGGCGCGGAGGTGAGGGGAGACGCGCCGCGGCCGCCCGGGGCTCTGCCCGCACCGAGCCGGGACGGGCGGGGAGACACTCTCTTCCCGCTCCAGCTCGCCCGAGTCCGTCGGGACCGTCCCCGCTGCCCGCAGCGGGGCGGGAAGTGTCGGGGGCTGCTGCGCGCTGCTCCAGGGGAGCTGCGGGAGGAGGCAGGGCAGGCATGGGTGGGAGGTGGGAGCGGCGCTGGATCGCGGCAAAGGCTCCGCCGCCCCCTCCCTCAGTGCCGGCGCTGGGAGCGGCCGGGGCAGCCCCCGGGGGGGAACCGGGCGCGGCCCCGCGGCCCCCAACTCGGCCCGTCATCCCCGCCCTTCCCGTCCCCGGAGCTCCCTGTGAACCCCCCTGGCGGACAGGGCACCCGCAATCCTTCTGGAAGAGCGCCGAGGGTCTCTGCCGCCTCGTCCAGTCTCCATGGTTGCACCGCGAGTGCTCCGTCACGCCCGGCTGCGGGAATTTGGCGGTCTGCTAAAGAATGGAGGCTGCTTCCTGTTCGCTGCGGTTCGGTTGTGGGATTCTGTAATTGCAGGAAAATTGCTCGGTGCTTAGTGCAGCTTTCACCTGTGGAAGTCCCTGCCCTCCGGAATGTTTGTTGTTCTTTATAAACGTGCGTACAGTGCAGAATGAAGGTGCAGGGAGGGAATCATTGGCGCGTTTCGCTTGGCCCGTTAGAGGAGGGTTGAGTTTGAAACGCTGCTGCTGTACAAGAGACTCCTGGACTGCTGTCACAAATGGTAATGTGGGGACTCTGGGATAAGGCGTAATGATTTCAATTTAGCTGAGACATTAAATAGGATTCTTTACCAATTTTCTTATTGTAGCCTGGTATGTGCCATGTCTAGCTTCACTTGAGACCCTCCAAGAATTATGTAGGAAGGAAAATCTCAGATGTAAATCCATTGGAATCACCAAGAGGAGTCTAAAGAGTTATGAGGTGGAATATTTGTGTGACTACAAGGTAGAAGAGGTAAGAGAAACACAGACCAATTTGATCACTCTTTCAGCTGAAATTTGGAGGTGAGCCAAAGGTAGTTTTGCTCATAATGTAAAGCAGCAGGCAGTGAGGACAAAGCTTTTGCTAGCATCAGATGAAATATCTTTTAAACTTTGAACTGTAAACTGAAAGCAGTGTAAACTGCTGCTTTCGGTGTATGGAAGGAAGATCTTTTCCTGAAATTACAGAAATACTAGATTATGAAAATGTTTCACCTTTGCATATCTAGAAGTTAAACAAGATGCTGATGCTTTAGGTGGTAGCTTGGTATGAAGTATGATGCCTCCCCTTTATTTGTAGACAATTGCCTGTATTTCTTTTAGTCTGTTTGGTAAACAGTTAGGGCCATGTGCTGCAACTGAATTCCAGTGAAATTCAGTCTCAGAATTTGGCCTTGTTACAGTTATTTGGCCTTTCTAAAATAAATACAAAATGTATGCTGCTTCATTGTAACTACAGTATTACATGTATCAAACTAATTACTGCTAGGGGAGAATGGTTGATGTGAAAAATAGTGGGTTTTAGACTTTTCTCTGCTAAATTTTGGATTTATGTTTTTTGTTCTGTATGTGTTACAACTACATTCTGCTTGTGCATATGAGTCATACAGCAAGTTAGCATAATTTGCCACCTGTCTTGACAAACTAGCCACCTCTTCTTCCTCCAGGTATGCTGTTAGGAATGAGAATTCATCCCACCTCTTGATTTCCTTGCCACTAGAGATGATTATGTAAAGTATACAAAATTGTTAATTTGCAAACAAAAACCTTGTTTTTTCTCTTTCTCCCCAGTTGTAATTGTTATGGGGACATGAAGGGCCCTCTGCACTACATGCTGGTCCCTAACTCCAGAGCTCTTGTGTTTGTCTGTGTGCTCTGTGATGCTGGATTGCAGCAAAAGGAACTCTGGCTAAATCTCTGTTTCTGTTTTAAGGGTAAAGAATATTATCTTGTGAAATGGAAAGGATGGCCAGAGTCTTCAAATACTTGGGAACCTGAGAAGCATCTCAACTGCCCCGTGCTGCTTCAAAACTTTCTCAGTGACAAGAATGAATACTTGTCTCGAGTGAGCGAAGGCAAAACACTGAAAGTGAGAAATCATATTAAAGCTCTGAAACCTGCCATTGCAGACTACGTTGTAAAGAAGGCTAAGCAAAGAATAGCTCTGCAGAGATGGAAAGAAGAACTCAACAGGAAAAAAAATCATAAAGCAATGATTCTGGTAGAAAACACCGTGGATCTTGAAGGCCCTCCCTTAGACTTCTACTACATTAATGAGTATAAACCTGCTCCAGGAATAAATGTGCTCAATGGAATAACGACTGGCTGTGAATGTGCTGACTGCCCTGCTGAGAAGTGCTGTCCAAAGGAGGCCGGGTTTATTTTAGCTTACAATAAACGTAAGAAGTTAACAATCCAGCCTGGCTTACCCATCTATGAGTGCAATTCGTATTGTAGGTGTGGGCCTGACTGCCCAAATAGGATAGTGCAGAAAGGTACACCGTATTCCCTCTGCATCTTCAGAACCAACAATGGCCGTGGTTGGGGAGTAAAAACCCTCCAGAAAATTAAAACTAACAGTTTTGTGATGGAGTATGTTGGAGAGGTATGTATTTATCTCCTTAGATGAGTTACATATAATAAAGGAAATGTTAGATAAAGTCTTTGCGCTTTTTCTCAGTTCTAACGCTTCTTTGCTTCTTCATCCAGAGGGTGGTTGGGCACTGGAACAGGGATCCCAGAGAAATGGTCACAGCACCAAGCCTGACAGAGTTCAAGGAGCATTTTGACAATGCTTTAGGCCCATGGTGTGACTCTTGACGTGATCTATGCAGGACCAGGAGTTGGACTCTAGTGATCATTGTGGGACCCTTTCAGTTCAGGATATTCTGTGGTTCTACTGTATAGTAGATTAGTCTGCTTTTGAGTACACAGATGTATAGACATGCAAATCATCAACAAAATTATGTTGTCCAGAACATTCCTCCATTCCAGAGCAGTTGTAGAAGATTAGATGTAAAGAGAATACTTATCCCATATGGCAGTGAAAAATTATTTCAGATACATGCCCACTAAAGACAAGTCCTTAATTTCTTTCATGGCAGTCATAATCTTAATTTTTCCCTGATCATCTTATTGTAGTTTTTGCTGTTCTTGAGGCACAGTTGTTATGAAACTCCCTGCACTCTGTCAGGCCCTTTTCTGTTTTGTCTGAACTTTTAAGGTAATATTTCTAAGCATATTTATTACTTTAGATAAACAGCAATAATAATTCTCATAGTATGGACATTATCTGTTTCTTCAATCTCATACTATTTCAGAAAGAACTTCTGTTATAAAATATAGACCTTGAGTTACTCCTGAGACTTTGTATTGCACTGTTTATGTGGTTCAGCCTCCGCTCTGCTTCAGGGCTCTTTGCACCGGCAGCTCCTGGCAGCCTCTCTAATCCAGCCTGTTACATTTCTACCACAAGTCTGCCTTGCTACTTTGTTGACTCAAAGTATTTCCTTCTGTCCCTTTGTACAAATGTTTATGGTCTTAATTCTGTGTCCTCCATGCGCCAAATCTTCTAACTTCTCCTGGCCCTACGTTTCCTCTAAATATACAAGAGGTCAGACATTCCAAATATCTCTGGAAGGTTAATGCAGAAAGGTGATTATGTAACTTTGTTGATTAAAGGAAAGAGTGTGTATTTACCTTTTCACCTGAATCTACTTCCAACTGCTGACAAAGTCTCATCTGTCTGAAAGATTTTAGAGATATTTATAGTTCAATTTCATCACATTTTGTATCCATCTTGCTGCCAGATTATGATTTCTTTGCTGAAATCATAATGAACAGAATGCATTTAAGGTAACAGGCTGCAGATGAAGTTGCTTATGTTGTTTCTTCTGTCGAAAGTGACAAGCTCGCCTAATTGCATAGATTGAGCATTGTGAAGTGATGTGTCTATCTGAGTTGCCATGACTAGGATCGTCCATTGAAGTAAAAAATAGCAGGAAGAGATGCTTCTGGGGAGGCAGGAAATGAATAATGGGATGTAAATATGACTGGGTTTTAAAGACTGATACCAGTTGATCTTCATCTGTGCAAAGGCAGAAAGCTGAAACTTGATTTTATGTGAAGTAAACAAGGCTTTCTGAGTCTAATGAAAAATGTGTGTATATAGAAACTGTTGATAGTATTGTCATCAAAACTCTTAATAGAAGGAGCTGATAGGGGTTTTTTCCCTGAGACAAGGTAGTGCTGTGCATCAGCTGTAACCAAATTGCATCCAGAGAAGCCTCAGTCACTAATTAGTTTAGCTGTGTATTTTTGCTCTTCATTCATTGGAGATGGACTGCTATTTCAACATCAAAAATCAAAAGGGGTTTTTCTGACTAAGTAAAGTTTTTTCTTACTTGATTCTGATTTTTGTTTTAATTTAGTAAAAGTTAAAATGCAGGTTTCTTTTTTATTCTCTTTTTTTTTTTTAGGTGATTACAAGTGAAGAAGCAGAGAGGCGAGGCCAGCTCTATGACCACCAGGGAAATACATACTTGTTTGATTTGGATTATGACTCAGATGAATTTACAGTAGATGCAGCTCGATATGGAAATGTGTCCCACTTTGTGAATCACAGCGTAAGACCTTGTTTTGTATACTAAGAATTTGGATAATTATTCTAATTGTGCCAGAAATATCTTCTCCTATTGTAAACATTTTCTTAACCATATTCACAGTTTTTCTGGAGTAGTTTCATGCCAGTCAGTCAGATGACATAAGACATAGAATGGAGGACTTGGCCTTACTTGGACTGAAACTGCATACAAAAATCCAGGAGTGAGATGCTGCCTGGAGTTGACATTTGGTAGGACTGGGTTTGCCCCAGAATCACCTTGTTCTGGACAACCAAAACAGGGTTGGTTTGGGTGTTTTCTCCAAGTAACTGAAATACCTAAAGTGTGACAGGTCCTTAATAAAATTAATGAGGAGTCAAAGATGACAGGAATTGATGTGTTATTTTGTAGCAGAGCAGGATGGGGCATTATGGTGAATTTCATCCTTCAGACTTGGTGCGGGAAAAAAATGAAAATTCCTGTGCTTTTTTAGGTATCTACAGGGAAGAAATGTAATTTTCCCTCCTAAATCTAAACTTGAGAGAGAACTCAAATTTTAAAGAGCAAAAGTGTTTTAGTGTTTTAGTCAAGTTCATCTGAAATACCTACAGCAAGAAGGCTGAACTGCATTCGTAAAGATTCCTGAACTAAAAATTATTATTTCTTACTGATCCATTGTTTGTGAGGTAAGCAGTCAGTGTTCTACAAACTGAAAATTCATGTCTTCAGATTTGTGGGATGATGACACACGTATTTCCTGTAGGTTTGCCAGGGAGAAGGATGAAGAAGAGTTTTAGATACAGCAGTTGCTCTTCACTTTCAGATATGGGAGTGAACTCAGTCTTCAGTGTAAAGTTAAATGTCTGTAACTTCACTTCTGATTCTTTAATGTGGGATGTATTTCACTATTAAAGAGCAAAAAAGGGTGCAGAGTTTAACACTCTCAGGGACTACTGACTTCTGACACATCATCCAGAGAAAATGATGAAGTGGTTTCTAGTTCCTACTTGGTGTTCTTCACCCTCCTCCTGCCACCCAGCCCATGGTAGGGAATTCAGAAGCCAAGTAGGTTTGCAATTGACAATAGAAATTTGTGCATAGTATGAAGATATCTTGTTTCAGAGCTGGAAGCAATGGTTAAATAAATAGTAGATAAATAAATGACTAGCGAGCATGTAAGACTTGAAATGCTAGGTTCTTTTTAGGTTTTTTCAGCTTTTATTCTCTTTCTGGGTTTTGTAGGTAAATACCTCTGAATGTACTTCTAATTGCTTTGGCATCATTGTTGTTGTCTTCTTTGAAGATGCCTTTGTTTTGGGGGTTTCTTTTTTAGCTGTAACATATTAATGTGGTTCCATACTATGTAAAGTTTGCCTTCCTGGAAGGACTTGAATCTGAGCTATCAATGTTCTCCTTGAACGCTATTTCAGTTTGTTGATTTCAGATGACTGAATTGCAAAGTTCTGTCACTGAGAGAAGACCCCAGTCTTCCTTTCCTGTGACCTTGCTTTACTTAAACACTTCAATGAAATGTAGTGTTAGTTTTTCTTTAACAGAAACTGTGTTCATTTTTGCTTGCAGTGTGATCCAAATCTTCAAGTCTTCAATGTATTCATTGACAACCTTGACTTGCGTCTTCCTCGAATAGCACTGTTTTCTACCCGAACCATCAAGGCTGGAGAAGAGCTAACCTTTGACTATCAGATGAAAGGTCTGCACACTTTAACAGGGTTATTGTGGAGGGTTTGGGGCTCTGGTGGGTTTCATTGCAGCCTGATTGCTGGTAGCATTTCACAAATCAGCATTTCAGCTCAGGCACTGCTCTCCCTAACACAGCTCTGGATTTCAGAACTGTCATTGCTTGTGATATGTGCAGACAAGATTGTACCCAGAAGCTTTTTCCTGCATCTCTAGTGCATTGCCTCCCTCAGCCCTCCTAGCTCACAGCAGGGATTATGGTTGGATTGTCTGATGAGGCAAATGATTTTGAAGATTTGTCCTAGGAATGCTCAGAGGACAGGAATGGTCAGGCTACCATTGAATAGAGCTTTCCTTTATTCAAATTGGTATTTCAGATAAACCACTTTCTAGGTATTTGGCTAGTGATAGTTACTGAGGTGGTTGTAACAGCTGAGCTGTGGAAGGCACCATAAGTTCGTCTCTGAATTCTTGTGTCTGTAGGCCTCAGTTGTGGATGTAGGTCCTATGGAACAGGTGCTGTGACTGCCCTAGGTTCAGCTGGGTTAGCATTAATTAATTCTCAGTAGCTGGTAGTGCTGTGTTTTGGATTCAGGATGAGATAACACACTGAAGTTTTGGTTGTTGCTACATTGTGTTTTTCCTAAGTAAAGGACTTCTTTGTGTCTTGTGCTCTGCCAAAAAAAGTTTAAAAAAAGTTGGGAGGGAGCATAGACCGGTGACCTAAACTCTCCAAAGGAATATTCCATGCCATGGATGTTATGCCCAGTATAGAAACTGGGGAGTTACCTAGAAGGGGGTGATCAGGGTTCAGGGATGGGGTCTGGATGGGGTGGTGAACAATTGTAAGGTGCATCACTTGTGTTTGTATTTTTCTTTCTATTATCATTTTTATTATTGCTATTATTATCCCTTACTTTGTTTCCATTATTAAAGGATCCTTAACTCAACCCACAAGTTTTCCTTTGACTCTCCTCCCTCTTCCACTGTGGTGGGAGTGAGTGAGTGGCTGCGTGGTTTTTCACTGCCAGCTGGGCTAAGCCACAACACTGCTAAATTCATCTGGAATCCTTAAAACTCCTCTTTGTCCTTGTGGTGTCTGTGACACTGCCAGTCAGGGCCAGCTGCCCTCTCAGCTGATCTGTGTGGGTACAGACCTGAGGAAACAAGGTTCGAGTTGCTGAGTTTTGGATCCTGATGTGTATGCTAGGCATTGTACAAGTAGTTGTAACAAGGGTGTCAGTAGAATTTACAACACACACACCTCTTTGATCTGAGGTGTCAGAAGGCCTTTAGATGTTTGAATATTGGGCATGGTCTGAGTCTGTCTTTTAAAACTTCCTTACTTGTATTTATCTGTGTTGCAGGTTCAATAGATCTGACTTCAGACTCTGCTGATGGTCTTAGCCCATCCAAAAAGAGGATCAGAACTGTCTGTAAATGTGGAGCTGTGTGTTGCAGAGGTTATCTCAACTGAGTCTGGGTATCCAAAGTCACAAATACTTTGTTGTCTTTTAAATGTGTTTTAAGAAGATTCTTCTTTCACACATATATTCAAGTATTCTTACATCTAATGTAAATAAGGACAGTGAAAACAAGGCATTGTGTTTGTAATTGAAATGGCATTGGCCAAAGAAAGAGATTGTAGTGTTTCAGGCAAATACAAAACTGGTAACGGGGATTAAAAATAGGTTTTTCTAGCACTGTTGTTTAGGAAGCAGTAAAATGTATGCAAAGAAAACTCTAAAATGTACCTTGATTTGATTGTTCATAGAATCCTAAAATATGCTGAGTTGGAAAGGGCCCCTCAGGATCATGGAGTTCAACTCCTGGCCCTGCACAGGACACCTCAAGAGTCACACCATAAGCCTGAGAGCATTGTCCAAGCACTTCTTGAAGTCAGACAGGCTTGGTTCTGTGATCACTTCCCTGGGAGCCTGATCCAGTGCTCAAGTGCTCCAGTGTGGTGGAAAACTTTTTTCTGATATCCACCTGAAACCTCCCCTGACTCAGCTTCAGGCCATTCCCTCGCATCCTGCCACTGGTCACAAAAGTAAAGAGATCAGTCCCTGTCTCTCTTCCTGTCATGAGGAAGTAACTGCAGTGAAGTCTCCCCTCAGTCTCTCCTCCACGCTGAAAAGACCAAGTGCCCTCAGCTGCTCCTCATACAGCCTCTCCTTGGGGCCCTTCACCATCCTTGTGGCCCTCCTTTGGATACTCTTGTAGCTTTATATCTCTCTTATATTGTGGTGCCCAAAACTGCACATAATATTCCGGTTGAGGCCACCCCAGAGCAGAGCAGAGTGGCACAATCCCCTCCCTCACCCAGCTGGAGATGCTTTGCCTGATGCCCCCCAGGACAGGGTTGGCCCTCCTGGGCTCTGCTGACTCATCGTCAACTTACCATCAACATTCGAGTGAGCTTACAGCCATAGGCCTTCAGGAGCTGACTGCAGTGGCATGAAGTGATGTGACACATTTTCTGTACTTTCAGAAGTCAGGAGGCACTTGATTTGAATCTTAAATAATAGTTGACAGTCCTTTTGGTTTTTAGTAATACAAAGAGAAGCTTCAAAACCTTAGCAATAACATTTATGGCACCAGGGAGAGGGATTAAGGACAGCCAGCGTGTAAATGAAGGTTCACAGGAATGCAAGTTGTAAAAGGTCCATGGAACTCTACGCAACTGAAGTAATTGGTGTTAGCACATCCCAGGTGTAAAACTTGAACTTTTTAGCTGATGTTCTGTTATGTAGAAGCTTTTTCAATTATTATGTTCTGATTTTTAGGATGCTATAGGAGGACTGCAGTTCTATGGAGGATTTGTAAATATAGAATTGTTGGTAGTAAAATTTGGTGTTTGTTATTGCAGAAATTTGGCAGTCATGGCTGAAACAAATCGCTGACTACAGTTTGGAAATAGATAGCAAAAGATAGGGAGAGCAGCCCATTGTCTAACAAAGCTGATGTATTGTGGAGTTGTGCTCAGTTATCTGTTAGGTGCAAAAGTACCCTGGAAATTGATGTATATTCACAATTGGTTTCCATTAAGTTTTTACATACTGTGACTTTTTTATCTAGCAACAGACTTCTAAGATACTAGGCCTGTATTTTCTGGTTGCAAAAATGTTAACTTCAGTGAAGTTAGACTAGGGGTGAGTATACTCATTTCCTGTAGACATTTGTAAGATGTTCTTGAATGTAAAAGCTGAGAAATGTGCTGTTCTTCAGCTACTTGAGTCGTTTTTTGGTTTTGTTTTGGTTTTTTTTTCCTGATCATTTTATAGTTGTCTTGATCTTTTCATAACATGTGCTAAGTTTTGCTTGGCTACAAAACAACAACATATAAAGAGGGTTAAGAATGGAGTTAGAGCCAAGGTCCATGTTCCAGAAATGATCCAATTGCTTTATTCTCATGGATTAAAAGCTCGTAAAACTTGCATATTGCATATAAGTCATGTAAAAGTTGACAGGGTTAGGCAGAAGAATGTTGCTCCATAAATGGATACTCCATAACTGGATGCTAGCTATGTATCATAGGTCAGCTAGTTACCTTTATAAGGTGCCCAGCTATCGGCTCAGGCAAATGAAGTCAAGTAGCCAGCATGTAATTGTTTACTTAATGTTAGCAAATGCCTTAAATTCCATGTTAATTACTCACACTTCAAAAGGATAATACAGGTTGCTCATTAAGAAGCACAGTTGCATTTGCACTGAAGATCTGGCTCTTTGTTAGTAAATGACATTTTATATGCTACTAGCCCAAATTAGTATCAGCTGGGATGAAGAGCGTGAGTCACTGGAAATGCTGTGTGAGTTTTGTAATCTCCAATACAGACACACATTGAAATAGAGACTTTATATTGTCTAATGAATAGAAAAAGTTTGCTTAGATTTGAAAGTATTTGATGTTGACCAGGCTCACCTGTGTTCATGCACTTAGATAAATGCTGAATCTAGTCAGTTTTTATCATTCTACATCTCTAATGATTTTTTTTTTTAATTTAAAATGGAACGTGGAGCTTTCATGTTAGCAAACTCTAGATGATCTTGCATAATTTGGAGTCATTAGTGCGTTCTCTTGCATGTAGCCCGAGTCAGCGATGCATTCCATGGGGGTGGAATCTGCAGTCTCCAGCTCCTTAATCCGCTGCAGTCCGCAGCCCGCCCTGTCACTGCAGGATGGAGAGAGCGGCTGCGGCAACAAACGGATTCCTCACTGTGGCCTCGCCCGCGCCCGGGGCACAGGGCGGGCTCCAGTTTCTGTCTCTCGATGTTCATGCCCAATTTGATTTAAATATTGCAAGTAGGTGCATTTTAAAAGATAACACTTGTGGCAGGCGTGCTGTGCTGGAGCTCAGCATCTGCCTTGTCCCGAGGCAGTGAATGTTAGTCACCAGCACTGGAATAACGCTGCTGTTGGCTAAGGATATGTGTGTTATCTTCTGCCATAAATAAAGATCTGTTAATTTATGTTCGGGGAGGTAACAGTATTTTGTGTTTATTTGCAGTAAACCCATGTATCCAGTTTCCAATTTAGAGCCCTGAACAGTATTTTATATTTACATATTCACAGCACATTTGGATTGCAGTCAGTGAATTAGCTTAATGGGACAATGTCACTTTTAAAACCCCTCCTGCTGTTTCTAGGAGTTTGGCAGAAAATTGCCAAATCGGAGAAGGAGGAAAAGCTATTTTCAATTTCTTAGGGAACCTAAACCAGCCCAGCTTCTGCCTTTGTTTTGCTTTGTTGGCATCATCATGGTCACCAGTTCAGTTGAGTGATGCGCTTCTTTGGGACAGGTGACCTGTCCTCCAGATGTTTTTTGTTGGGTTTATTTTTACTTTTTGGTAGCAAAACTAAAGCTGCAAGATCACCTGTAAGAAAAGCTACTGTCTATTTATTTCATTCCAAGTTAAATCAATCTTTTGGTTTTTTCTAATGTATGTTTTAGGAACTGTGTACATTAGAATATGCAGTTTGTAAGCTCAGGAACATTTTCTTTTCAAACTGTGTGATCTGTATTGCTATCTTCCTATAGTTTTTGATAAAATAAATGAAGTTTAGTTTTTCTCTTGTTGTTGTCATTCTTTAAAAAAAAAAAAGCCTGTCAAAATTAGCTTTAGCAGTAGAATTTGCCTTAAGACTGCAACCTCTTAATTCCTGTCCATTTTCCAGGACTATAAGGACTCCATCAGAGCGACCATAAGGAAATCATGTGTTTTCAGTTTAGGACTGGTGAGAACTGGTATAAATATACACTGTCAAAGTGCCTGAAGCAAACTGGGTTCCTGTATATCTGAACACCCTGTAAAGGCAGCCCTGAACTTACATGTGCTGTACAGATACAAAATGAGCCAACAGAAGAAGTTCTGCTCTGTCTGACTTTATTCACAGAGGTAGTTAGTTATAACAGCAGTTCCATGCAGGCTTAAGGAAAACCCCCAAAAGTTGATAAATCACATTTGGAAATTATGTTAACAAATGCCACAAACAGTGGGAAAGGTGACAGTGGAGAAATACATGGATCTTGGATATCATACATAGATCACATCACTGCTTTGTCACCTGCCCCTGTTCCCAGTGTCAGAATGGTGGCTGGTTTAACATTCACATACCACTAAACTCAAGGCACTCTCAGAGGGGAGAGATGCTGTGCTAGAAGCCTGTTTAATCAGTTGGGACTTAAGACCACCTGGACAGGAAATCTCTGGAATTTTTAGACAACTTCTGTGGTTTGTTTTGTAGGCACTGCAGTTTAACTAAAATGTGAATTACATTTCCATGGTAGAAGCTAAGAATTTTGGCAAAGAGAGTTATGATGGCACACATGCACAGAGAACATGTTGTCTTGATTGAAAAAAGAATTCACTGAACTCCACGGAATGTTGCAGAGGAAGTGAAATTTTGTAGTACAAGAGCCTTAAGTCATGCAGCCACTTCTTTGGGACAACGGGTTACCTTCTGTTTCTGAGTTACCTGCCAGAGCATGCCAGGGTTGGTGGCTTGGGAATTACAGGATTTTGAGTTTTTCTGAAAAACAATTCAGAACAAACCAAAACACAAAGGAACTGATGACAAGTTGTTTGCAATGAGTTGGAGTTAAAGCATAGACAGTGGTGTGTAGTACCTTTCTCAGGAGTAAGATCAGGTGACACCACTTGCTCAGTGTAAAGAGAGACTTCTTAAAAAGAACAGTTTGGTTTAAAAACAAATTAAAGGCCCCTCCCATTCTCAATAATTCTCTAATATGGCATGCAGTTGTTTTTAATAACAACTGCAGTGAACAAGGATTAAATACCAATAAAAATTATAATAGTGATTAAAGCCAAGGTACAACTACTTTCTTGTTTACATGGTCATTCCTGTGTGTTCCTCCCCATAGTTAACTGTGGTATTGTATTAAAACCTGAGATCACATTACAAAGGAAAAACTCTTAGAGCTCATGATAAACACTAAATTTCATTTAGTGGTCTGTGCTTAGTTTTGTCTGGTCCACTTTTTTGCCTACTTACAGTCCTGCAGAAATTAACTTTGGGAGGTAGAAGGCTTTTACCACAGTCCCTCCTAGGAATACTTCCTTTTCAGTATTTCATGGAAGGAACAATAGAGTTACATAGGCTGCACATTCCTAGTTCTGACAGGAAGGTATTTCTGGAAAAAAAAAAAAAGCATGACTCAGCATGGCTGCAGATAGTAATTGGCATAAAGAGAAAAAGAATTCAAGTATTAATAAACATTTGGGTATACCCATGATGTACTCAGTTATACCTGTTCTCAGGAGACTTTTTTCTCACTGAGTATGTTTTCACCTGCTGCAAGCTTCTTGTATAGATGATGCAGTTTATCTGGCTGAGGCACTTCAGCATCGGGAGTCAAAGGAATTTCAAAGTCAGAAGAGCTCTGGGAGTCCCTCCTCGGCTCCAGGTCAGGAGTCCTTGAGCTGTCATTTAGTTCCACCAGTGCATCCTGAACATGAGCAGCACCAGCCTCTGCAGCCTCCTCACAGCCTTTCCTTTTCAAGTCACAGGCCCCATCATTGGCACAAGGTGTGTTCTGCCCCAGGGGCCTCCCCCTGCCACTGTCCGGCTGACTGTCCCTGGCCATCTCCTGCAGCACAGGAACAGCAGCTCTGTTCCCACCTTTGCTGAAGTCCAGGGCACTTCTCTCCTGGGAGGTGATGAGCACTGTGTCCATTTGGCTGTCCCACCCCTGGCTCCCCTGCTCTGATATGTGTGTTGACTGAGAAGAATTCTGAGAGGAGATGTGTGTCGAGTCGCTTACTCCATCTGAATCACTGAAGAGGGACTGGGACCCACCAGCATCTGCTGAAGATGGGATGTTGTCCTCATTTTCAGAGCTTTCTTCTAGTTTATTACGCATAAAGAATTCATCCCAGCTAGGGACATCAGCATTAGACTCCAGCTGGTCACTAGTTACTCCATTGAAATTTGCTGTGTAAGTGGCATCTGGTTCATGGGAAAGAACTTGAACTGCATTTTTTTCAGATTCTTCTTCATCATTTTCATCATCATCATCATTTGATTCTTCACAGTCCACGAAATCTACCTGGAGGGAGGTGCAAGTTGTGGTTGCTTTGTAACTTTCTGTGCTCTCATTAATACTTCCTTCAGCATTTTCAGACTGTCCTGTGCTGGGGGACCTGCTCTCTCCTCTCTGCTGTTTTGGAATCTTAGGCCTTGCAGAAGTTGATTCTGAATCAAAGAGATCATCTTCATCTGTCAAAAAGCAGACAGAAAAAGAAAGTCACTAAGAAAAGTTCACATCTCTGCTAGAATCTTATTGAGAGCAAAATTTCAGTAAAAATTCATTTAGTATAAATTGAGGAAAAAGTTCTTTAACCCAGCTGGAGACTTTGCAGGACATTATTGACAGTGTTTACCATGCCTTGTCCAGCTCAGTGCCTCAGAGGGACAGTTAGAACAAGCTTTCCTAGGGCTAGACTAGGACTGAGGGAAGAAACTCGATCCAAAAACTGAAAGGGCTGTTGAGCTTTAAGTACATTTTAGGACTGCAAACAAGTGTGTTTTTACACAATCAGTGCTCTCTCACCCTCCTAAAACCCAAGTTAATTTAATTTCTATTTCTCCTTTCTAACTGTTGCTTGGAACATACGGACAGACTGTGGTGAACGCTGAGGCTTTTGGCACCTCTGCTTAGTCTCAGACTTTCATTTAAGGTGCAGTAACACCATCAGAACTTTTACCTGTATCAGATAATTCTCTCTTGTGGACTCTCTTCAGTGTTCCTAAGGGCTTGTACCTGGGTTCTGTGTCTCTCCTGTATGACCTGCATAGTGGCTTTAATCTGAGGGGAATGAGAAAAGCAGTTAACGTTTAGAACTCAGAAGACACTTTCAGGAGCAGAAGTAAATCTTTTAACTTGATTTAAGTACACTGCTCTGTGTTTTTCACAGGCCCTGCAGCAAAAATGTTAAAGCAAATGCAGCAATACTTCAGACAAAGTTCTTGATTCACTGGTGAGCTTAGGCAGCTTAAAGATAAAAATCCATAATTTTAATATATTTATCTTAAAACATGTATGTCATTTGGAAACTACCTTGTGGTCCCTTGCTCAGTGGGACAAGATGAGAGGGTTCAAAATCTGACTGCAGTTATTGAATAAAACTGTTAAGTGTAAAGTCTCCTTTCTCAATTAAGGAAGAAAAGATAAAGGACCAGAAAAAGGAGTCCTGGTTCTGTTCAGACTGAGCGACACCCCTGCTCTCATGCTCTGTGAGAGCGCTTTCTGAGCTGCCAACACCTGCAACAGCACAAGAGAACTGCCCTCTCTGTGCAGATGGGAGGAGTTCAAGGAGTTCAAGAAACCCTCTTTAAAAGCAAACTTCTGAGAAGTTGCAGTGAAATAGAAATGGGTCATGGAACACAGCGAGGTGAATGTGTATTCAGCTGCCACCCAGAGTTTAAAGCCTCTACACATAGACAGAAGTAGTGTGTGGAATACAAACTCTCACACATAGCACACAGTGCTTTGGAAAGCTCAACCTTGTGGGACTGAATATAGAAAAAAAAAGAATTATCAGACCAGTAAAGTAAAAGGCAGTGCCTCCCCTGAGAGGCCAGGATTCAAGAGGGGAGTTGACCTTACAAGGACAGAGTTGGGACCAGCTTCATCCATAAGCCATTTCTCACTTACATTTCCAACACTTTGTCCTCTGTCCCACCCACTGGCAGTACGTTGGGATACACATTCACAGGACAGATATAGCTCAGGAAATCCTTAATCTAAATTCCAGAGAAGAAGAAGCAATTTGATAAGTTACATCAACAGTTAAGAATTTCCCTTAAAGGTAGCATTAATGCAAGCACACCTAAAAGTACCACCAGTGGTCTCATGTGAAGACCAATGTAATCCATGAACTAAACTCTATCCAAGCGGGTAGCTCTGGAACAAGAAAGCAGGTCTGAAAGGATACTGAGAACTCAACCAACACCTCACTGCAATTGACTCCTACACAGATCATCACTACCTCTGACAGAAAAGGCTGGACAGATTTGGAATGTGATCCCTGTCCTTACTGCTGTCGATCTCCTTAAACCTGCATTTTTCTTACTGGAATTCAAGTCCCTCATTGTGCAAATCAGGTATTCCCTTCCTCAAAGACTTTTCCTAGTATCCCTTCAGTCACCTATGAAAGCCCATTTTGACAAAACACATCAGTTTTTCCAAGCCTTACCCCGTTGTCTTCCAGATGCTCTCCAGACAGTAAATGTCCAGGAGAACGTCGGGTTTGCAGCACTCTGCTCCAGCTGAGGTTTTGTCAGTGCTGAGCACTGGAAACACTTGCAGGTTGAAAATCACAGTCCTCTCTGTACAGACAGCAGGACCCATCTGTTTTCCCACGTGGAGGTAGGGGTGTTACAGTGTTACACTACCCCAAGTATTCCACCACCAAAGCTGCCACTTGGTGTGCACTATCCTAGTATCCCCATTTAAAATTCCTCATGGCACAGCAAATTAATACTTAACTAGGATCTTAAAAAGAGGACTGTCTTTCTGGGGTTCTGAATAATCTCCACAAGGCATTGTGACAGGTTCCTTACTAGCACTGATTCAGCTTCAGCTCAGTTTCTTAGGAGAGAGACATGTTTTTAAAACTGCATCAAGTCATACTAAATAAAAGCGTGTGATTCTGGGGAAGATGCTGCCATGACCAATTTCTTTTTAGTCCTTAACACAGAAAGAGGAGTAAAGCAGCAGATAGAATGTGAGAAAATTCTGTTTAAATGTGTGGGCAGGGAAAAGAATGCAAACCTATCCAAAACTGAGTCACAGTAGATAAACAATGTATTGAAAACCAAAACTCTACGCTTTAAGCATTGCGTAGTTACACAATAACCTAAAATACCAAGGCAGGCAAAACAATTGTGACCTACACACTGAGAACAGAGAACAAAATAGGCTTGTAATCCTGCCTTACTTTAACATGCTACTCTGCAGCTATATTAAAACACACTGCTCTGTCTTCAGCATCCAGAACTTCCTATCCCCTTATGTCTTATAACTGACAAGATTCTTTTTTTTATTGAGCCAAGTCATGTCATCCACTCCAGAATAATCCAAACTCCTATACATTTTCCTAATCAGCATATATTCAGTACTACAAGCATACAAACCTCGCTGTATGAAGAGTGGAAAGAGAAACAAGCTCTGTATGTTCTTTCCCCAGTCCTAAAAAACAGAGGCACAAAAACTAGATAACTGCTCGTCATCCTCAGTCAACAGGTAAGCATCACCTACTCTTGAAGTTCATTTTGAGACACAGTTATACAAATGTCAGGCAAGATACACTCCTGAAACAACAGGTTTCTGTGTGGCCCAAATGCTCACCTCACTACTACATTGGTTTTCTTGTTCCTTTCCCCAAACCACATAGTGGAGGGTTTGATGCTGATAATGTGCAGGGGATTTCCATTTTGGCAAGTCAGCCCACAGGGCAGTCTGTTCCCTCGGAAGCAGTCATCATCCTGTCCAGTGCAATAAAAAATTAAGTGCAATAGGGACTTCTTTTCCCCCAGAAATTAAGCACCATAGTATCTAGGCAGATCAAATTCTCCTCTTCTAACTCCTTTGAAACACTGTTTGTCACACCTGCTACTTTAGAGCAGCTGGCAAAGCAAATCAGTCATAGAGATCAATGCCCCAATGTGCCATCTCTGCTTCTACCTGTGCTCCTTTCAGCTGGAGCCTCCAGCTTGACAGACATCCTGGAAAGGGAAGGCCACGTGCTACAACCACATAGTGCATGGCTGCAGCAGACATCATCTGAGCTGCTTTTGATACATTTAAATGGATAATACCTGACTGATCTAATCTGCTGCTTGTCTTACTTCACTTAAAAATACAATTTCCAGGTTTCAAATACAATTAAACCATTTCCAGCATAAACTAATATAATTTTCCCCTTCTTTCTTTTTTTAAACTTCAACCCACTAATCAAAGTTCTCATTCTGCTTTATGTGAACCCACCATCTCACCAGTCTTCATTAGCACAACAGGCCCAAAACATAGCACCTGTAACCAGACTTTCAGAGCAAAGTTTGCAGAGGCTCTGCAGAACCATACCCGAGGATGTCGACAGGCATGAATCTGAGTGTATCGGTCTGTGGTAACATGGCACAGGATTTCTGGCATGTTCCTGAACATATCAGGTTTGTTTGTGTGCACCTAGAGAAAGCAGAGTTTATTCTTCATTAGCTCAGTGTGTTTGCAAGGCTGCAGCTGGAGCAGCTATACATATGTGGTTCTGCTCTCCCCAAATGCTGACAGGCATTTAAACAATTACTCTCACTAATAAGGTCCAAGTAGAGACAGGTGAGTCCAAACTTGGGACATCTATAACAAGCAGAACATATTTCCTCTGCTGAAGAGGGATGAATATTCATCAGAAAGTCAGAATATATCTGCTAACTATTAAGTTCGTATGTAAATGGCTTTTATCATTCACAAAACAAAAGGGAGAGAGGTAAGCACTGAGCTTGAAAACTGAGAATTAAGTTCTCTTTGGAAAGTTCAAATGTTCCAGACTGAAATTAACTATTTAGCTCATTTTGAGCATAACTGCAGCTTTTTAAGAGCAGTGAATGCAAAAAGGCAATATGTCACACACAGCAGCCCTCTGAACAGCCACTGCCAGCTCAGTGACTGGTCACAATCATTACTGAGGATCTGTTCCAAAGCAACAATCATAGAAATGTTACCTTGATTCCAAGTTCCTCACTGAGGTTTATGAATAAATATTCGTATCCATAAGCAGCTTTGCAGTTCAGCCACACAACATGATAGCGAGAGAGCGAGGTCCAGCTTCGCACTAACTCCAAGATCCCATTTAAACATTCCTCCTGAAAAGAGTAGAAAATGTTGTGAATCATCTTTGAAGATGATCCTACATGCTGTGATTTGGTAATGCAAAATGGCATTGCCTTGCAAGACTTACCTAACAGAGGGGTAGTTAATTAATTAGTAGTTTTAAGGACCTTTCCTCTCACAGCTTATTTAGACTTACCCGGCTTGGTATGTGATAAAATTTGGGATCGCAAAAAGTAGTGTCCAAATACACACTCTGGATGTCTTTAACTCTGGAGGAGAGAAACGTGATATCAGAGTGAACATTGCACCACAGTACTAAGACACACCTCTTCCTCCCTTTTCAAAAGGAAGCAATTTTACCTCTTTATTACAAAGAACAAATCACAGGGGGCTTGTAACTGCAGTATTGCAATTATATTTAATCCAGAATAAAAAATTAGGGAAAAAATAGTGCATTATTCCTGAATTGTCCATGGCATATGATCTTTTATTCTTTCTAAATCCCATGAATGGCTCACCTGGTCCCTGAATGCAAAAGCTCCATTCTGGCTGCTTCTCCTTTTGCAAGCCTGAAATCCCCTGTGTACAGCACAGTGCCATTCTCACCTTCAAACAGAAACCTGCAAAGAGCAACACTTGGGTCAAACTCAGCAATACAAACCACTAAATGCCAGGTGCTGATTTGTTGCTTAGGGCAGTCAACATGACTAATGCAGGATGTACTAGAAATACTGGGCTCAATTTGGTCCCATGATAATTTGTGATAAACCAAACAATTCAGACTCCGTATGCCTGGAAAGTAAGCCATGACTGGCCTGATCAGAGGTGAAGACAAAAGCTTCACAAAATTAGTGAGGGTGGCCCAGCTGTCTGTTGGAGCCACAGGCATCCATTAGGCAGCTGTATCTAGAGCTGGACACCTTCTTTTTAATGCCGTATTTAAGAAATGGAGGATTTATTTTCAATGACAGTTTTGTATGTCATTTTTAAGTACAGTTGAAATCATGAAGGTTCTTACTCAGGCACAGGAGAAAGCAATCTGCCCCACTCACTTCCATCTGGACAGATCCCAGATAGCCTGCCACAATGGTATTTTCTCCAAGTGAGAATTTTAAATTCACTAGCTTCTTCTAGTTAGGAAAAACCCCCAAAATAGTACTTAGTGAAAACTCTACAGAACAAATTTCTCAGCAGAAACATTTAGAGTATTGAAAGGACATACATGACTGAACCTGGACAGTGACCAGCTGGCAGAAGTGTCACCACTACATCTTCTTTCTGGAAGACATGGGTTAATACTGTTTACATGCTGTAGTACTACCACTACTTTCATCAGCACAGTGAGAGCAACACATTATTCTCCACAGTCTCTTGCAGCATTTAGCATCTAAATCAAGAGGGTCTCTTCATTGCAACAAGCATTAAAGACCAATGTCATGTCAGAAGAGAGGACCAAGGATTGTAAGGTGTTTCTAAAGCAAGTTGGATAGAAGATAGTTCTGCTTCCTTGGTCCCTGGTGAGCAAGTACAGAATCACAGAATAGTCTGGGTTGGAAAGGACCTTTAAAGTTCATTCAGTCCAACACTCCCACCATGGGCAGCAACATCTTCAATTAGATCAGATTACTCAGTCTCATCCATCCTGACCTTGCATATTTCCAGGGATGGGAAATCTACCATCTCTCTGGGAAACCTGCTCCAGTGCTTCATCATACTCATTGTAAACAACTTCTTCCTTATATCTAGTCTGAACTGACTCTCTTTTAATTCACATTTATTGCCCCTTGTTCTGTCCCTCCAAGCCCTACCAAAAAGTATGTCCCCATCTTTCTGATAAGCCCCCTTTAAGTACTAAAAAGCTGCTACAAGGTCTCACCAGAGACTTCCCTTCTGCAGGCTGAACAACCCCAACTCTCAGCCTTTCCTCAGGAAAGGAGAGCTGTTCTAGCCCTGGGATCATTTTTGTAGCCCTCCTCCAGCAGGTCCATGTCTTTCCCATACTGGGTACTCCAGAGCTGGACACAGCACCCCAGATGGGGTCTCCCCAGAATGCAGAGCAGAGAAGCAGAACCCCTTCCCTTGACCTGCTGCCCATGGTTCCTGTGACACAGCCCAGGACACGGCTGGATTTCTGAGCCGTGAGTGCGGATTGCTGGGTCCCCTCCAGCTTCCCATCTACCAAGCATCCACAAGTATCACAGAAATGGCATCTTGGGATACACTTTGTGTGGAGATGCTCTACTAGACCTTAAGTTCTGCACTTACAGCTTGTTAAAATAAGCCCGAAAATATGAAGTGAAAAAAAATCACAAGAGCCGTAGGTAAGTTGGAGATCACAAATATCCTGGAAAGACACTACTCAAAGAATGCTATGATAGTAAGAACAAAGCAATGAAATAGAATTAATTGGCTGCACGTCTAGGAGAGGAACATATATTTTAAGAACAGCTTGTCCTCTTTGGATATTACAGGTAAAATGTGTTTCCCATACTCACATAAACAGCATTACTGCCCATTACTAATACACAAATATTTGTTTTTTCCCAGTAACTTACCTTACCAGATGTTTCATCTAGTAAAGAAATCTGAGTTGGAGTTTCAACTTCCAACGCAACCTGTAACAAAATGATTAATTGCATTGTAGGATTTACAGAACATTGTGCTTTTTGTTTATGGTTAGGTATTCATGATGAAGACATCTCTAGCATTCACTGTGGCTATTGCTAAGCCTGTAAAGTTAAACTCATTTTCCCACAGGAAGTCATGAATTTCCAATTCTAGTGGAGAAAGCTTCTTTAAAGTTGTCTAAAAATGAAATGGAGATACCTCAGCCAAAGTATACATCCCTAAAAATTTAGAGCATGTTGCACTTCTTACAGCAACAGCTCTTCTTTCTGTGGCTGAATCATATGCCTTATTTTTGGATGACTGCAAAGTCCATGACATCCCAGTCCTAGGGCACACCAGTGGATCTTGCTGGGACAGATCTGTGCTACAGCACTTCCCACTGTCTCCTGTTACAAGAAGCAGAGTACACAAGCAACAGAGGGAGTGTATTCTTGTGTGCAGAGGTGATTTCTCTTATTTATGTAGAAAAAAAAAAGCTCAACTTCATGTTGCTTGCATCTGCAAAGGGAAGGAAATAACTACCAGTCACACCTGTACATGACACTGATCACTTGAAGTTTGGCTCCAAACACCGTGTTAACTGATTTAGTTTCTCAGTGATTTTACATCACTAAAACTTCTTCATGTTAGAGATAGTCCATTTTCCAAAGAGTGAAAGGAAAATAATATCACTACAGATTATATATACTGCAAGCAATAACAGACTTGAAGAAAAAGAGAAACTAAGTAAGGACAGGAGCAAAGAATCATGAGCAAGGTAAGGAAATGAATACAGAGATATAAAGGATCAATGTAAAGATGAAGGCCATGTCAAGCTGAAGTTGAGAGAAAAGGAAAAAATTTTGTGGAGGGAAAAATAATTAAACAGTAAACAGCAATAAACCAATCCCACACATCAAGCAGCAGGAAATGTAAATTGTTGGAAACACTTAAGCCCTGAAACATCGTACCAACACTGATATTTAGACGTTTCTGAGTAGCGGAAGCTTTCTCTTTCAAAGAATCACTGCTTGAAAGGCGTAAATTTAAAAATAGACTCACAATATGATTCTCCCAAAACTTGTATTTCCAGTTAGTCAACAACAACTCCTTAGTTACTGGTGAGCAGTACAGTTTAACCTTCAAGCTGTGAGGAGACAAAAAACACAGAGAAATGTTTTCTAAAGTAGAGGCGAGGAACAATCTAGCTAACACATCAGCACCTGGCACCCAACACATCAAACCCCATGCTCTGAACCCTCTCTCATCTGAAGAGACCTGCAGAGCAGGAAGACTGCAGGCTTTTCTTCAGCACAGCAAACCTCAATGTACCTCTGTGTGCCCTGTATGGCTTTGTGCAGACATAAACGAAGTGTGAGGTACGTGGTCACATGCACAGATGGTTTCTGCTTGTTTCTATACCCACCAAGGTCTGTTTCAGGAGTGCCCACACCCCTGGGACAGGCATTTGGGACAGTCAGCAATACAGCAGGGCACAGAATACGCCCTACTCGTGCACAGTGCAGAGACCAGATGAGCAAAGAGAGATTCTCTGCTTGCATCTGAGGAGATGCAACATCTACTCTAATAAATTAAATAGTGTCTGGGAACTGGCCCACAACCTGTCTGGGACCATTGCCATGTTTGATGATCCTCATGGTGAAAAAGGTATCCCTTTTGCTGGGCAGTTCCAAGAAGACTCGGGCTCCATCTTCTCTATCCCTACCTGCAAACAGTTGTCTCCTACTCCTAAGACTGAAGATACCCAACTCTCAGCATCTCCTCACACATCACACGCTCCTGCCCCAGACCAGGGTGGTGGAGGAGCCCTGGTCCAGGGGAGCCCAGGACTGGACTCAATACTCCATTAAAAGTCTCACAAGTGCTGGCCAGAGGAGACTGTCTCCCTTAAATTGCTGGCCTCTTTCACAGCACAGACAGCACTGCCAGTGTGTGCTTCCAGGGAATAATGCCAAAGATCTTCCTGAAGTTCAACAAGGCCAAGCACACCTGAGTTGGGGCAATCCCCAGTATTAATACAGGCTAGGGTATGAATGGATTAAGAGCAGTGCTGTGGAGAAGGTCTTAGGGGTACTAGTAGGCAAAAAATTGGACATGAGCTGGCAATGTGCACTCACAGCCCAAAAAGTCAACTGTATCCTGTGCTGCATCACCAGCAACTTGGGCAGAAGGTCGAGGGAGGTGATTCTCCTCCTCCGCTCCGCCCTTGTGAGACCACACCTGGAGTGTTGCATCCAGCTCTGAGGTCCCCAGCACAGGAAGGACATGGAGCTATTGGAGCAGGTCCAGAGGAGGCCACAAAGATGATCCAAGGACTAGATCACCTCTCCTGTAGAGATAGACTGAGAGAGCTGGGGTTGTTCAGTCTGTAGAAGAGAAGGCTCTGCGGAGACCTGATACTGCCACCACTCAGTACTTGAAGGGGGCTTATAAAAATGATCAAGAGGAACTTTTTACAAGGATATGGAGTTACAGGACAAAGGGGAATGACTTTAAACCGAAAGTCTAGATAAAGGAAAAGAAAAAGCTTTTTACAGTGCAGTTGGTTATACATCGGCACAGGTTGCCCCAAGAAGCAGTAGATGCCCCATCCCTGGAAGTGTTCAAAGGCCAGGATGGACGGGGTTTGGAGCATCCTGGTCTGGTGGGAGGTGTTCCTGCCCCGTTCCTATCCCGTGACTTATGAACAGCTGTTTTTCCTAAGTGCATCATCTGTTTTGCCCACACCTCACCGCGCACCAGGCGCCTCTCCTGCAGCGCTGTGGGCCCATCCCACCCTCAGTCCATCCCTGCCCTCCAGCCCCATACCTGCCCTCCAGCCGTCGCTTCAGGGCGGGCGCCCGCAACCCCTTCATGTGATCTGGGGAGAGAGGCACTGCCGTCACTCGGGGTGGGGAGGGGGGACAGACCGGGGTGCGGGGGGAAACACACTTGGGGGGGGTGACACACACGCGGNTCACACACACACACACTGGGGAAGGTGTCACACACACACTGAGGGGGGAGTGTGACACGCACACACACATTGGGGAAGGTGTCACACACACATACACACACACTGCGGGGAGTGACACACACACACACACTGTGGGGGGAATGATACACACACACACACTCTTAGGGGAATGACACACACACTTGGGGGGCTGATACACACGAGAGGGGTGTGACATAGACCGGGGCGGGGGTGTGACACACACACAGTGGGGGTTGTGACAGACACACACGAGGGGACGAGACACACACGGGAATGGGTGGGGGGTGTGACACACACGGGAACCCTTCTGGCCCCTGAGGGCTGCTCACCCTTGTGGCAGTGCGAAAGGAAGAAGGCCCGGGCGCGCAGGTTGTCGTGGTCGAAGCGGTCGATGGACAGCGCAGGGTACTCCCACGTGCGACCCCCGAACCGGCTCATGGCCACCCGCCCGTCCGCACTCGCGCGCGCTTCCGCCTCCGCCCACCGCCCCCAGCCAATCACGGGCCAACTCCGCCCCGCGCCAGCCTATCAGAGGCGGGCACGGCCGTTAAAAGAGGAAGGACCGGTTGCCTGGAGACCGTTGGCGTCGTGAGGGCGCCCCGGGCGGGACGAGGGGAGCGGGTCGGGATAGTGCTGGGCCGGCTGACCGGGGGGCTGCTATCGCCCCCATCGGCCTCCCGGCCGTCCCCCCGCCCCGCCCCGCCCCGCCCGGGAGTGCACATCTCCACCCCGGTTTGCGGCTCTCGAAGCGAGGTGGGCCGTCTTAAGCGCTGGGTGGCAGTGGGAGCGGCGCGGAGTTGGGGTCGCGGTGTGACGTCGGGGCGGGTCATCTGGCACAGCGCCTCGGCTATGGTGTGGGGCATGTGGAAGTCGCTGGGAAAAGGGGAATTTAGGGTAGATATTAGGAAGAAGTTTTCTACGGTGAGGGCGGTGCAACACTGTAACGAGTTTCCTGGAGAAGCTGTGGTGGCCTCTTACCGGCAAGTGTTCGAGGCTGGGTTGGATGGTGCTTGGAGCAGCCTGTCTGATGGGAGGTGGCCCTGCCTATGGCAGGGGGTTTGGAGCAAGGTGATCTTTAAGGCTCCTTCCAACCCAAACTGTTCTAGGATTCTATGAGTTCTCTTACTGGTTCTTCTGGGACCCCAGAAAAGTCCTGTGTGTGCTGATTTGTGTTAAGTGCTGTGGGAAGCACAGCCACCCCGGCCTGCTGCTCTGGCCGAGGGCCCATCCTGCTTGGGTGAGGATGCAGCAGGGCCCCCTGGCCTGAACCCACTGTGCTCCTACTCGTCAGCTTAAAATCTGCTGGTAAATATGGTTGTACACCAAAATTGATTATATTGAAAAATTGAAAATATGGTTACCAAAACTGGTGAAGATGTTGACACTTCTCCTCCCCAGCAGCTGAGCACACAGGCTGTGACCCACAGTCCTGCTCCAGCTGCTGATGTGGAGCCCCTCACTCATGGCAGTCCTCAACTAGTAGCTCATTCTTCTGGACACACCCTGTTCCTGCTCCAGTGGCTGCAAGTTAAAGATCCCCACCTGCTCCAGGAGTTGACATCACAGGCCAGAGGTGCCCATACTCCCAGTCTGAGTCCAGGAACTGGCACCAGTGTTCACTTACACAGGTCTCAACTAGCAGCTGGCACATGCACACATGTGGGATACGAATGCAGAGAGGTAGTTAAGATTTAAGAAGATGCAATAGGTTAGGACGGCCTGTGATGAACAGGTGTGGGACTCAGCCAGGCATGTGTACTAACTGGTGCTATTTCACACAACTGTCTTCTTTTATCCTCCTTTCTGTCTATTTTCATCTTTTTTTCATCCCTGCTCCATTTCACCTGCACGTTTGTCAGAGGTCTGTACAGATCCATAGACCCCTCCAAGTCCGGATCTCCCTGGTTCATAGTCTTATCAGTGCAAAGGGCAAGCTGATCTTTCTGGTCCCTGTGGTTTCTTGATAGTCCATCCATTAATGCGAGGAATGAGGTTTGTTTCTAGTCATGGTCTCTATTTGTTTTATCAGGTCCTAGTCTCTGCATAATTTGTTTGTTTTCTCCTTTTCCCCTAATGACAGGGGACCCTGATCAAATAACCTTGCTGAAATAAACATTCTCACACTCCTCTCATGCCCCATCAATTACTGTGGCTGAACAGGTTTGGCTGTCATTACCACCTCCTTCATTTACTGCTCAGGTTTGAGAAACCATATGCTCTTGTTTTACAGCTTCCTCCCTTTCCTGTAATCCTTTATTGCTTTGAAAACGATCTTTGAGCAGATGCCCTTAGGGAGCAGATACTCTTTCTCCCACAAACCATTAAAGTTTGTGTGACTGTTCAGGAAACCACCTATGCAAGCCCAGGCTAGTCCAGATTCCGCAGTAATCGTGTTAGGATTAAATTAGAAAATGTGTTCCAGAAACCAAAACAGAGGTATGTGTATGCTAAATGAAGAGTAGGCAAACACTGTCATCTTGGGCAAAGTTGACTTCACAGTTCAACAATTCCCTTTAAATGAAAACTGCTAGGTTTACACTGAATATTTTCGTACTACTCTCTTGCATTCTTTCATTTGCCGTTATCTATCTCTTGTCTTTTGTCTCTTCCCTGAATTCCTGGCTGGAGTACAACTGACTCCAGCTCTGGTATAATGAAAACAGCTCTTTGCATGAAATTTGAACACACTACAAGAGACAAAGAGTACAATTTTTAAATAACAGCCCAAAAAATATCAGAATGGTGCTTTCATTATTTGAAGTCACCAAGCTGTAACTTTCAATACATGATTGTTCCATCTGTTTTTTGAGCAGGAAGGCCTATGGACAGGCACCGTAAATTAATGGTGTCTCGGGAAGTGCCAGACCTAGCTGGATGTCTTGAAGAAACACGTTCATTAGATGAATCCAGCACATCGTGTAAAGAAGTACTGAATGGTAGTAACATGTAAGTTATCACAGTACCCTTAAATTCATCATAGTTTAGCATTTATTAAGATCTAATATTATTGCTAGTTATACTGACTGTCTAAAGTCATTATTGACTGACAACGGTTCTCATCAAACACTGATGAACATATACAGGGTTTGAAAAATTCTGTATGGCTACAAAAGAGCCTCTTGCTGCACACGAGAGGAAAAAAAATGTGTTGAGATAGATATCTTAAGACTACCTGAAAGATTTAGAATAAGGATATGTGCTTATCCTGCTAATTAGTACGTGACACCTCAGAACTGTGTGGGAAAGCTAGTTTTTCATTTTAGTAGGTGGTTTCTTTCAATTGCAAAATGCTGCAGAGCATGATAAAAGAATGCTTGGAATGCTGAACTGCAGGAAATAGTGTTGCCAGAAAAGGGCCCTTGTGCATACTTTTATTGATCTTTAATGAAGTGTATTCAGTAAGAGATAAAGGGTCCTTTCTTTGTTTCCTGATGGCTCTCATCCAGTCAGATGACAGAGATGCAGAATTCTATTTCCACATTATGATGATAATAATTCTTCATATTATTTCCCCAAAGATTTATATGCTGTGGTGCTAGACTTTTTTTCTAATTTCTGCTTTCCTAACAGACTAGTAACATTTGTGCATTTGGTAAGATTTCAGCAGTCAACTTCTCAAATTCTCAGTTGATAGAGGAACTTGCTAAATAAGGAAACTTTACTCCTGCACAGGGTTTGAAGGCAGCATACTCCCCACAGGGAAGGAGGCTGTGATCATCTTCTCACTGCAAAACCCATAATCTTTCATTCCTTGAAGATACCTTCCTAATTATGAAGCTGAAGCTTGGTGACATTGCAAAACTAGGAAAGGGCTCATCCCTGGTCATACCTGCTAGGCAGGATAGTGGTGTGTGTATTTTGATTGCAGAAGTGACAAAAGTTCTGTTTTAGGAGGAGAATAAGATCCACTCAAGAAAGCAAATGCAGTGAAATTTAGATAAGTCAAATGATTCTTACATTTTTAAAATAAAGTTCAGCTCCTTCCCTGATGAGTTTACATTATCTGCAATTGTTTTACTTGCTTTTCTTGTTCCTGTTGGGTTTGATTTGTCTGAGGTTTGGGTTTTTTGTGGTTTGTTGTGTTTTTTTTTTTACAGTTTGAGTTTCATCTTACCCCAGATCTGCTTCATTCAAGTTTAGCAGTTGATTAATCAACTTACTATTTCTCAGCAGATTGAACAAGTGGATTTTGTGTGAATAATGAGTTGGTGGCAGTTAGTGCAGCTTTCAATTAGGCAAGGGTAGAAGAGGGTGAATTTTAGTAGGCTCTGTGTGTTGTCTCCTTACTCAGTTTATCCCTCAAGAGCTCTTCTCTCTTGTCTGCACTGTGGCCATGTGACTGGCTGTGCATTTCTACTTTCCCTTCCTCTCCCATCCAGAGTGTTTGCTGTTCCTCAGTATCAACCCAGATCTTCATTCTGTGGCTCAGTTTGGTGTCACTTCAGGAGGAAGAAAGAAAAAACTGAAAAACTGCCTGCCCCAAAGGGACAGCAACTGTCCCTTTAATTTCAAAGATGAGAAATTAAAAAATTACTGTATTTTATAGTTGTTTTTACGCATTAAGATGCACAATTACATTTCAGGTAGGTTAAGTCAGGGTGTATATGGAAGTATATGGAAGAGTTTGGTTTGTCTGAAATCAAATAGTGCCTCTAATTTGATTCCAGCTGTTTATCACTGTTTTCTTTTATAACTCAGACTTTGAGGTCTGTAATTCCTTGTTTGTTTTTTTTTTTTAAATTTTGTTCTACCCATTTTCTGTGTGTCCCCAATAAAATCACTTGATTGTTTTTGCTAATTAATTTTTAAAAATCTAATTTCAGGAAAAAGTCTGAAGTTTCTGGAGTCATGGCAAAAGCTGACATCAAACCAAAATCAATGCATCGTGCCAAAATATGGTCAGATGATGTAGAGAACTTATACAGATTTCAGCAGGCTGGATACAGAGATGAGGTGGAATATAAACACGTAAAACAAGTTGATGTGGTAAGACTTAGGACTTTGCAAGGGTTGTTACTTAAAACTTCTGCCACATGTTGAATGATTAAGTAAAAATGGAGGTGTTGCTTATTTCCTTTCATTTAGGCTGGGCTCTGATATAGTGTTTTTCCTCACAGGTCTTATTTGAATTCTTGATCTGTTTTTAACTGTGCAAAATAACTCATTGCATAGAAGTTAAACACAAACACTACCCAGCCTATGTTTTGTTTCCCCTCTCATATGCATTTTGAAGCATCACAAATTTCTAGACTGGATATAGGTGATATCTAGGGGAATAATTCAGCATGGAGGAGTGGAATATTTCAAAGTGAGTTCTCTAAAGTTTCCCCATTACTCTGAACTTGATGGGAAACTCTTGTTGTCCGGGTAGTCAGCCCTGAGTCATTATCACCAGCTTCAGCAGTTGGGTTGTGTGGCAGCACAGACTTTGGGCACACTCAAAACTTGGCCTCTATTGTAAGTGAAGTATTTCCACAACGGAAATATTTGATGCCAACTGTGTAAAGGCAGCTGTGGCACAGGCTTTTTTCAACACTAAGGACCTGCTCCTCTCCTCGCTTTGGTTGGTGGTGATGCTTCCCAGCACATCACCTGAGCTGTTGAGTAATGACCAGATATTTGTTGGCTACTTGAGGTTCAAAATAGCAACCAAGCAAACTCATCTTTCTTAGAGGTATGTAATTTATCTTCCAAACCAGCAAATATACTATGAAAAATCCAGTTTTAAAAGATCATAAACTTCTGTGCACAGAAGAAAGAGCAGAATGTTTGTAAGAAAGTCACTCCTCATCCACCAAACTCACAATACAGCAAAATATTGTACAGAATAAGATACCATTTATTATTTTGTCATGGGCTTGCATACTACTGCAAAGGCTGTGGTGTAAATACCAATTGTTGCAGAAGGAAATCCTGTAATTAGTGTGGTAGGATCTGTGCATTTAAGATTTATGTCAGGGCACAACCATTAGCAATTAGACTCTGATGAGCATTAAAGAACACCACTGACTGACTGTAAAATGAGTGTGCATTCTGTTTCAACCTACCAGGGCCTGGCAGTGATTCCCTTTCAAACACATTCTGAAAGGTCTTGTTTTCTCCATATTAGGTTTCTAGGGTTGCTACTAACGATGCAATTATTCTGTAGGTAGAATAAATACTAAGGCTGTTACGTTTAGACAGACAATGCAAGTAGCACAGCTGTATGCCTAGAAGCAATAGGGACTCTCCAATTTGAGAATGCTCTAGTTTGGCATCCTGTTAGCTCTGAAAGATAAGTATGGTTCAGTTTGACCAGGAGCAGTTCATAGGTGTTGAAGTTACAGAGCTACTAAAGCCATAAATCTGTTGAATATGCAAGTGCTCAAGCCCTTAGTTTAAGGTGTCACACTGTGGAACAGTGAAGAGCACCAAGGGTGGTGCTGGTTTGTTTCATGCAGGACTGGTCCAGCTGTGATACATACAGCTCACTTTATTTTCATGGTATTGCTAGTGAAAGGCATGTTCTCCATGGTCAGAAAGATACAGAAGAAACCTTTAAGTGTACGTCAGTCTCACAAAAGTGGAACCTTTCAGCCTCTCAGATTACTCAATAGCTGAAAAGCATCAATGTTATATTCCTGAACAAGGCATTTTAGAAGCTTTGAGTAGTCCAATTTTAAATTAGTCTATCAAATATCCTTAGATATTTATTTCTAGACTTTTTTTGTCACATAACTGTTTATACTAAACCTCAAAACTGGTTTCTGACATCTTGTTCTTAATCTGTTTTTAAAAGTTCAGCAAATTAAAAAAAATAATATTCAGATTCAAATGAGGTTTCCCATGGAAGTACAACTTATATTCCTTGCAAGGTAATGGACAATCATTGTTTAATGTGAGCATTTTCAGGTGAATGTGTATCCTTTTTATTCTGTTTGTAGGTAGAGTGTTGGCCAGAAACTGGATTCATTAAGAAACTTCAGAGAAGGGACAATACTTTCTACTATTACAATAAGCAAAGAGAATGTGAAGACAAAGACGTCCCTAAAGTGAAAATTTATGTGTATTAGTTTTGTTATTCCAGTTTGTTTTTATGAATCTGTCTGTTAAGACCTGTAAGTAAATGAATTGTGGAGTCTGACTTAGCTTAAGAATCCATGTCATGCTTAGACAGAAGGTGAAGTGCTGGAAAAGTAGAGAAGCCTGGAGCTATAGACATAGAAACTTCACTTTTTTCATCCTTTAACCAAAAATCTTATTATTCCTCATTTTCCTGGTTACAAATGCTATGACATAAAGATAAAAAGCTGGTAAATGGGCATTATTTATTTGGGTTAACTGTGTGTGTCTTCCATTATAAGTACAGTCACCAATATTTATTCAAAACAATATAATCTTGTTGACACTGGCTAATGTCAGCCCCAGTCTCTTGGTGTAGCTAAGGGTTGTGAGACTCTGAAGGGCCAAAGTGAGGCCAGAACAAGAATAACAAACAAAGAATTTAAGTGAAGGACACTGAACAATCAAATTGCAAGGGCCAGTGCTGAGATGCGTATTTAAAGATTGATTATTATGATAGAAAGGGTCACAACAATAAAGTTTCTGAGCAATAGGTATGGTATCCCCAAAGTATTTCTGTCAGGTGTGTTAGTTACTCAAGGAGGAAATATTACTTGACTTGGTAGCATTTGCCTTCTTGGCAAAGTAGATTACAGCTAGGGGGAACATGGAATATAAACCTTCAGGGAGAACAGGAAAACTAACACTATGTAACATTTAAGGTTAGGTAATTTACACAATTGATACGTGGAGTTTCTGGTCAGAACTATCTGACTGCAGATGTCACATTGTCAGCATAATTGACCAGTACAACAGATTATTGTTATGTAAACCAGTAGACATGTTCATGCTAGTTACAGAGAAAATGTTATTAATATCTGCTTTCTCTAGACTGTTGACCAAGGAGTATCTAAACTGAGTTTTGGACATGGATTAGCAGTGTACATTTTACCATCTGTCTTAAGGATATTCTTCCTTCATGTGAGCCTAAGATGGAGATATATACAGATAGGGAACATACAGCTCCTAGTCAAAATAAGTAGTTTGGGTGCAATATTCAGAAGATCTCACTGACAATGAGCGATGGTGATCTCCTCACCTTATTTAGACTGCTTGGAAAATTTTAGCTCAAATTTGTGCAAGGTCAGTTAGAGAAATGCTTGAAAGGTACTCAGAAGCAACTATAAAACTTGTATTCTCAGGAGGTTTTAATGGCATATGATGCAATGACAGAAATAAAGCATTGCTACACTAAATGTCACTTCAGCCTTTCATCATGATTTGTTTTTTATTTGGAGTGCTCTGAATTTACTTTTTAAGGCAGGACTTTTTGCATACTTTGCAAGTAAATAGTGGGAACAGAACAATTACCCAGATAACCCATCTATTTTGTCACTTTAATTTAGTGGATCTCACTTTGTTAACTTCATAGATTCCTAAGAAAGGAAATCTTCTAGTGAACATGAAAAGAGGTTTTAAAAATTTCATGCAAAATAGATGTGTTATACAGCCAACTCAAATTTATTGACAGAAATTACTGCTATTGGCAAACACAAAAGAAGGAAGAACATTTGGTGCAGGCATTTTCTCAGTCTATAAAAAAGACACAGTTGGGCATTCAAGAACAAAAATTAAAGCTTCAGGGAACATTTTAGGGGTAAATTTATATGTATATATTTTAAGAAAGACTTCTAAAAATTGAAACAAATGCAAGAGATTCTTCTAGTATTCCCTCATTTTACCTGACTACTCCTTAATATTTTGCTATACTGCTGGATGTTTCTGTCTATATTTTAAGGTCAAGAGTATGCATTTCATGTAGCCTGTGGATATTTTATTTCAGATGGGTAGCGTGGGAATTCGTGTTCCACTTCTGAAATGCTGATTTTGTATGAGTTGGCAGATTCTTCTCCCTTTGAGAGCATGAACTACCTAGATTTTATTACTTACATTTTTCAGCAGTGTCAGTGTGTGAAAAGATTGAATCTCACTGTGATACTTAAAAAATTAATGGGATGAAAAGACAAGCCTTGTAATTAGTGCTGGAGACCAATTGACAGACTGTCAGGACTCTGCTGATTTTGGAAGTTCTCTCACTTCACGGCCAAAACAGCAGGTTTTGTACTGGCAGACATGATTTCAGGTATAATTGTCCTTTGACATGCAGTTCTTATCCATATTTCACTCCAGTTCATGCTAAACTTAAGGTAACATAACCACTCCTCCAACCTGTCAAAATTATTCCGGACCTGGGTGAACACAAAGCTGACACTCGAGTTCCAACAAGCTTTCCTCTGCCACACTTAATGCTGGATGCATCTTTCACTCGGAAGACCTGTCAACAGGATGAAATGGGTCAGTGCTTTCTCTTATCTGATACATCTGGAACTGAAATGTCCCCTAACTCAGTTTTAAGCATGTGAGGAACTGTGAGCTTACTTGTGTCTTAATGTAAGGTTGCCAAGTTGTGAAGAAGTATTGGAAGTAAGCAGTCTGGGGAAGATATGCTTCTTCTTAGGGATGACACAACAGTTCCTATCAAAATAAATAATTTCTGAACATGATTACTAAAACTTTATTACAGAACTTTAGTGACTTTAAAGAGCTGCAGATAAAATCTCATCTCTCAGTTTTATTGCCCTGAAATGAAAATATGTGCTATTTTTCTGATTTGAGTCTTAATTTGAGAAAAAACTAATGCTGTGAAAATATTTTCCAAGGTACTTTTCTTATCTGTTGGTGTTCCTCTTATCAGGGAATATTTTGATGCTCTCAGCAGCCATTTGCAGCAGCTCAAGGAGTGGCTGGTGGCAACGCTCCTGTGAGCTTGCACTGCCCAAGCGTGATGTACTTCTTGTAATTCTAATTCCCTTCATGGCTTTGTACAAGACTGGAATAAATGCTTTCTGTACCTGTTGAGGCTCATGAAAGGAGGCAGAACAAACTTCCAAGACCTACTTTTTGAGCTTTGGGTTTGACAGTTGTGTGTGAAATGGCAGGAGTTGCAATCTCATATGTTCCAGGCTGTTGTGCTGTTTTCAGCCTTTACTTGACTCTATTGTAGAACACCATTCTCTAACAGTGGTACCATGGTTATCTGGTTGCTTTGCAGTCACAGCAGCTCAAAGCACCACACAAAATGATGGTATAAGTGCTTTAATTTTCAGTTAGGCACCTCAGTGGATAGTTGTTTTTCCAGTTCTGAAGGCAGTTGAACCTCAACCTTTTGATTTTTCAAGTATGGTTCTGTTGTTTCAAGGTGTTGAAAATGATTGACTGGCTTCAAACTTGTTAGAGTCAACTTCCTAGCTCAGCAGCTGTTGGTGCAGTGGTTCCTCACGTTGTCTATACAAGTGAAGGTTGCCTGAAAGCAGCTGCAATGGAGTTCCCTTATGCTCTTTGCAGGTTCTCTCCTAGGACTGCAGTTCCACTGGGTTTATCTTTATTCATTGGATCTGCTTTCTCAGTAGCTGCCTCTGCTGAACATCTCCTGGAAACTTGTAATTACTTAATAAAACACATCTTCTTTTTTGTTACAATTGAGACTTTGCATTTACTTTGAGTCTGAAGCCCAGCACACTCTCAAACATTTGGGGGGGTGACTGGTGAATGTCTGCTATCAGCAGTTCCAGGTTGGAAAATATCGCTGCAATGTAGCTTTGAACACACATCACCATTTTATGGAAACTTTGTTCACCCAGTGTATTTATATGTCTCAGTGTTGGGATAGAGTATATTTGCTACTTGGTGCTTTTGTGGTTCTGTTTTCCCAACAATAATCTTCCATATGCTCAGCCTTTCCAGGCACCCCATTCTCGTGGATCCCTTGAAAATCCTGTCCAATGTCATGTACCCTGGCTGCCTTAACCATCCCTGGCTCAGACCTTGAATCTCCTTTGGGGGCTGGCACACATGAAAATTAATGAGATTGATAAGAAGACAGACCACACTGCAGGGATCAGGGGCAGGGCTCAGTCAGGTGAACATCCTGCCCAAATGCCTGCTGATGTGTGTCTGATCCCACCAACCTCCTCCTTGCCATCTTCCCTTATTTATTCCACCCTGATCCTTCCTTCCTTGTTCCTGCCATTAAACATCCCACAGGAAGTTTTGTACAGTCCCCCATCTCCTTAAAATACCCCTTGATATTCACACTAGTCATATTTTCTCCATCCTATCAGTTTAAATTTGAGGCCGACCGTCTCCAAAACCAGAGTAGCACCATCAGTGCCTGACAAACTCTGGCTTCCCTTATTATCTCTCTCATCACCTCATTAATGGGTGTGTCTCTGTGTGTTTAACTTACTGTTTTCCTCATTACTTGGATTTCTATGATATGGCATAACTCTTAACTAATGAAGCAGATGTTCTCCTGTTTCACACGTCCTCCTAGCAGCCTCCCCGAGGTGAGCACTTGGCTCTGAAGCCACGTAGAGGCACCTAAGCAGCAGGAGCTCCATGGGGGTGCTGCTGCAGGTGTCCAGGCAGGCAGCAGCTCTAAGGATGTGGATTCAAAGGGAAGGGAATGCTGAAAGGAGGAGCAAGAGGATGGGTGGGATAAAAGGAAACAGGTTCAGGAAAGGATGAGCATGTTAACAAATCAACTATACTGATGCATCAGCATTTTGCCAGTGATCTTGTACCCACAGAAACTTCCTTCCTTGCTGGCAGTAGCTCGGGTTTTGCTGGCTGGGGAAGCAGGACATGGTCCCAGTTCCTTACTGCAGATGTTTCTCCTGCCTTGGTAGGAGGGTTCAAAGGCAAAGGTGTCCTGCAGGTGGCTGCTTGAAGGATGGAGCAAAAAGCAGGGGGACTGTACACGTTGGCAGGTTCTTCATTTTTGCCCAGGGTGTCTAGAGGATGTCTGCTACACTGCCCTGGGGAGCAACCTCCTGCCAGACACATGATGTTTTTGAGGAACAGCCAGTGCTGGGATGTAAGCAATGAAGAACCAGCAGGTGGGCTGTGGGTGCTAGGAGACAAACGCTAGGATGCTGTGCCTGGAGAGATGGGCTGGAGCCAGGCACACTCGATGCGGGAAATGTGTTGGGCAGTGTTCCTGGAGGGAATAGTATGGTGGTTCTGCAGATCTGCCTCTTTCCTTGGCTTTGGTCTCCTGCAGCTACAGACAACAGAGCTCTTGCTGTATGGCCCAGTTCTGTGGCTGTGGTGGTCAGAACCTGCCAAATCCCATCCTAACCTCCCTGATGGATCCATCTCCATCTTGATTAGAAGGAACTTGAGTCACAGCCCAGAGAGACCTTGCTTCCCTTCACTGACTCTTCAAAAAGGAGGAGGTCTGAGTACCAAGGGCTGAAAAATCAGTGTTTGCAGGAGATGCTAATTAAAAATATGAAACATCTCTTTGATATCCCATCACTCACAACTTTGGTCTCAACAAGTGAGGAAGATCTCTACAGTTGCAACTGCAGATATTTATTTAAAACAACAGTGGATTAATATTTTGTCAGGCCAGAGCAATATTTCAGATACAAACAGAGAAGAGATTAGATAGATAGATGGATAGATAGATAGATAGATAGATAGATAGATATGAAGGAATAGTTATGAAGAGGTGTTTATTGAGGAGCTATTTATTGCTAGTATGTATATTGCAAGCAGATTATTAAGAACGCAAGACAAAAGAAACAGAAGAAATACAAGATCTTAAGTATGCTACAGACAGTAGGAAGATATTAAAAGGCCATTGGAAAACTTGGTTTAGGAATAGCTTTTCTTATTTACAGTTTTACCATTTATATCCATCAGATGGGAAAAAATCACACCAAATGTTCATAATTCCTTCTTTACTGTACTAGAGCAAAGTGGTAAGATCCATCTACATCAGACAAAATAATTTACCATCTGTAATTGAGGAGGATGTGAAGCATCACCTGCTAAATATAAACACTTTCAGTCCAGAAGTCTGGGGTCATGTACACTCCCAGCCTTAGGACCAGTAGTTCAGGACTATATTTCATGAATTTTAGATCTTAACAAACTTTGGAAAACTGGAGAGGTGCCAGAGGACAGACAGAGGGTCAACATGAGCCAGTACTTAAAAGGGAATGATACTGGACTGACTAAACTGACTCTATTCAGGGATAAGTTAATGGAGTGGTTACACTGGGACTCTGTCAATAAAGGTTCATAGGTGTTTTCCACCGTGCTTCGCTGATCAGCCACATCTTGTCTGACAAAGACAAGATGGATACAGAGATACAAGACAGATACTGAGAAGACAGAGGTTTTGTTTCCGAAACATTATTTTACTGCCTGGGGACTAACACAGTTTCCAAACACTGTGATCAATCTCAGCCCAGAATTACCCAATGATAAGCAGTGACTTGTGCCGTGTGAGACCCCAAAACAAGAGGTGCACACCTCTCACGTGGGAGGGGACCCTCCAACCTCAGACTCCATAAAATCCATAAACGTTAGTAAGATAACAGCTCCCCTGTGCAAATCAGATTTACACTCCTTGCTTTTCAATTCAGAGGCTATAGCTGCTGCAGGTTTTGAATTGCATAGCCCACAGAGAAGAAAAGTCCTGTGGCTGAGGCAGTGCCAGCTGGAAACATTTCAGCACAGGAGGCAGTCTGGATAGCAGACAGGTGTTTTAGTCACCCTCTGGCTACCCTTGTTTAATGGAGTGTGCCTCAGGAACACTGATTTTTGGGAGGAAAATCTCCTTCTTCTGGATGCACTTCGTTGCCAGATAGCCTTGAGGCGTCTTGGGAAGATGGAGGAATCACACAGGCCCTTGCTGCTGGTGGGGTGACCTCTCTTGGCACAGCAAAGCATGCTTGCTATGGGTGAGGAAGATCTTTCACCTCTGCAGACAGCAGCACAACATCCTGACTTTCAAGGCTGATGCAGTCCTAAGGGGACCATATGCACACAACAAAGGAGGACGAGGAGAGAGAGATCGTTCTTTGCAGTTCACCATGCTGTGGAAGCCTTAAACGACAAGATGGAAAACCTGCAAAATTAGGAGGTGGTACTGCTGCTCTAAGTACCCTTTGTGATTCAAAATAACATTTTTTCCTCTTGAAGATCAGTAACAATCCAGATTTCCCTGTGATGTTCCTGTCTCCCTTGCTGGGCTGACAAGTGATTGTGCCTGGTTTGCAGACGCAGCAGATGAAGAGCTGTTTCGCTGCTGAGCTGCTGCATAATGACCGGTGATAGTCCGAGCTCCTCCCTCTCCTCTTCCAAGGGGTGTTTTGAAGCAGCTCCACAGATCCTGCCCCACTTAAACTCTGCCACCAGCCTCAGAGGAGAGCTGGGTGTTGGTAAACTGCTTACACACGTGTCAGAGGTCCAGAAGGGAAATTTTCATTATATATGCATCATTATCATTATATATACATATGAGATATATATATATAATTATATTATATATATCATTATATGTGCATGCATACATATACGTACATATATATATAAAATTTATTTTTGAAAACATTCTTAAAAATAAATCTTGAGGACTTTTTTCTCTAAATCTTCTATCAAATGCTGTGACTCTTTCAGCTGAGATTTTGGAGCATGAAGGAGCAGATTGGAAAGCTTCTGCAATATATTAAATAAGATAATGTAAAAGAGGAAGAATCCACAATCCTCATGAAACTCAAACATGAAAACCCACAGGAGAATGATGATTACAATGAATAATTCAGAGAACACTTCCTTGAATCAGAATGTTTGAGCTTCTCCATTTATTCAGTCTCTCATCTGATTTCTAAAAGCTAAACGTAAATGTGGAAAAAGCGAAACGAAATAGTTTGGCAGGACCATTTGGAGACGCGTGCCTGCATTCCGGAGCTCGGAGGGATGCCACGGGCTGAGGCTCGCACGGAATCTGTGAGCTCATGCCTCCCTCTGCTGACTGCCTCCCCCAGACCTCTGTGTCCATGGCTGCAAATGATAAAGGGCCGCGGTTGTTTTTCCCCTCCTATTGGGCCGATGTTCCTTCCTACGTCCCAAGGAATGACCTTCACATCCAGGGATCTGGTGGACACGGGCAGCTCACACCAGCCCCAGCACCGCGGCGCCAGAGAGTGTCACTACAGAAGTGCTGTGTTCCCTTTGTGGTATCTGTCCCGTGGGTCCCAGTGCCACTGGACTTCTACATTAACAAGAAAGTAATAATTGAATCCTTGTTTAGGGGGAAATCACCATAACCTGTTAGGTAGAGGCTCAAGGAAAATTACCATAAGCTGAGAGTTTCAGGCAGGGACCTTTGGCTGCACCAGAAAATTACAGCTGGAGAATGAAATACTTTTGCTGAATTTACAAGTTTTTTGTGTGTTTGTGGGTTTTTTGTTTGTTTGTTTGTTTGTTATTTTTTTTTCCTTCAGTTTGAATATGTCTGTAACACCACTGGGTATCAGTTTAAGAATCTCTCAGTCCTTACAGGAAGCTGCTAAGTAAAACTGACCATGGGAACTGCAAAACTTAGAAGTTTTTGGTTTCTCTTCTCTTTTCACACACCCTCTGCAGAAACTCATTCTCTCAGCAGAACATGTGTCGCTGCCACATCCAAAGGCAAGAAATGTACGATCTCAGCATGGCAGGATTAACTGGAAAAAATCATGCCCTTTGCTCTGGGGTGGAGGAGCAGTGCTGGCAGTCCTTGAGCTGTTTTTCGCCTTGATGATCTGCCAGTGTTGGATAACCCTTTCTGCAGAGGGAGACAAATCCAACTTTTCTGGGATGATGGAGAGGGATCTCAGTGTCATAAATGTCTTGTCCACTTATTCCTCTTCCAGAGCATTTCATCAGGTTGGGGGCTGACAGAGAAGAGGTTAAAGTCCATTTCAACAAACCAAGTCTGGTAATCAGGTTCTCCTTGGACTTAAAAACACAGATGAAAACAGCTCCTTGGTCCTCCAGGAATTTTGGGTTGTGGAAGCTTTGTGAGAAAGCTCAAGGAAAACTGTCTCCTTTCAAAATAAAGTGTACCAAATAGAATAGCCCAAGGGCCCTCGTGGTGGGAGCTGAAGGCTGATTTAAAGTGCAAACCTCAATTACCAGTCTGTAATCCCTAATGGCTGTGTCAGGAAGCTGAAATCGCCATGGAGAAGGAAACAGGAGAGGAGTGGCTGCTTTTGCTGGAGCTGTGACTAAGATAAATTGCAGCAGAAAGCCCAGGCTATCAAAGAGTTATGGAATAAATCAATGCATTAGAAGCTCTAGCACATTAGATCACTTGAAAGGACACGCAGAGCATCAGTGAGCTGGGTCAGTGAGGAGCTGAAGTCCTGCCCAGGTGAATTACTGACCTCCACCCTGGGACTCCAACAACCACCCGCTGAGTTACAGAGGCAGCAGCATCAATGACAGTGATATATAATTAGCCTTGGGATATACTGAAATTTTCATATATGTGCTAAATTAAACCTTCACCCAGAGTACAGGAAAAAGCACATGATGGCCTTTAATATAAATAAAATATTAGGCAGGAGAGAGCATATATTCTTTTATGAGTCTATGGTGCTGATGTTTTGAAGAGACTACAAAGCTGTCTGCAATTTGTGGGCCAAATCTATCGCTTGGAAGCAATGCCAGGAATATTTTTGAGAAAGGAGAGCTAAAGCTCAGCACATATACCTTGGAACTGCTCTAACAGATGCAGCTAGCCGCAATAAATGTAAAACACACCAAGAAAGAACAAGAGAAGGAAAATTGTGTCCAGCCTGAGCAGAACATGTTAAACCATCCAAGATTTCCTTTCATATTATTCCCTCCATTAAAAAACAGGTTGTTTTTTATTTCAGGCCTGAGAAGTGTACGGGCTTTCCACTGAAGATGGTTATACTTATTTTAAACTGTAGAAAGAAGTGAATCTGTTGGGTCTGTTACATTATTGGCTCAATCAGACCTCACAAAACCCTTGGTATTTAATCTGGGCACAGCCAGCTCTGCTCAGGAATACTAATACACAAGTGTGGAAAAATGAGCATAAACCCAACTGATCTTTAGGTGAAGAGCCCTTGTGTGTCAGGAAACCACATCCTTCACCAACCACAGGATTTTTTCCCAAGTGGCTCAAGATGACAGGAAGAGTCTCTCCACCGATTCCTGGAGACCCTTCTTCACCCAGCCACGGGCGTGGGAATGACTGCTGGCAGGTTACAGGAGGCCTCCGTGACTTCCCACCCAGTCCTTCAGCTCAGGGCATAGTCAAGCCCATCGAAACCTTGAAAAGTTTCCAGCCTAACTTGAGTTTAAACTTTCTGCCTTTGGAGCTGCGGCACTTTGGTCTTGGAGGTGTTGAGTGCAGGAGGCTGAGAGGAGCCCTGAGTACACACCACGGGCCTGAGGTCAAGTGGCCCTGGCAGCACTTTTCACCCAAAATGACTGAAATGTTTTGCAAGAGAAGTGACTGATTTCACTGCCCTCTTGCTCAAGAGCCAGGGAGCAACCACGAGCCGTGACCAGTGGCCTACAGGGGGATCTTAGATGACTGGGAGTGGCAGGAACCAGTGGAACAATAGCACTGACAATTCATATTTACAGCTACTTCTCTCTGGTCTTTTTACCTAAGATATGGCCTCTAAAATTTTTCTATCCAGCAAGAAGGAAATGCCTGTGTTATTTCTGCTGAATTCCACTGATATTTAGCAGAATTTGTCTGTCAGGCCAAGAAGCCCCCTGGAATTTCTGGAGAGATGTATGGTGAGGAGAGCAGGGAGAATCACAGAGCTTGTTTGAACAAAAAACTTAAAATCTGTCCTGGGAGCCATGACATTTAATACATCTCAGTTGGTTTATTTTCATCTTAAAATGCACTTCGAGAAGTGTTGAGGCCATGGTGGCCTGGGATATATTTTGTGAGAGCAAACAATGCAGTTCCAAAAAAAAAAAAAAGATAAAAAAAAATTAATAAACTCCAAACTAAATAAAAACTAAAACACATAAACATGAAAGGAAACAAAAATTAAACAATTAAAATACAATAAAATAATACAATATAAAATAAGAAAAATAAAGTACATTAAAAATTGGTTAGGTTAGATATCAGGAATTGTTCTTCACCTAGAGGGTGGCTGAGCAGCAGGAGCTTCCCAGGGCAGTGGTCACACACCAAGCTTGAGAGGGTTCAAAAATCTTTGGATGATACTCCCAGGCACATGGTGAGACTCCTGGGGATGGTCCTGTGCAGGGCTAAGGGTTGGACTCAATGATCCTGATGGACCTCTTCCATCTAAGCATATTTAATCATTCTATGAAGGCAAAAT